>OX637584.1:20330486-20894258 GCA_951800085.1 Comarum palustre | reverse complement strand
ACTGAAAAATAACCCTTGATGATTGGGCTACCCCTAGGGGAAAAAAATGGTAAATTGCGTCGTAACTATCGGCATAGAAACTTTACTGAAATTACGTGATTTTTCAACTGTCAGGACCCACCCGAGTTAAACCCCTTTAATTCGAAATAAGTCCTGCGGGGACCACCTCCTAAAGAAGATTCTGTCGAAATTTCGACATAGTCTCCCTTGAAAAGTGGACAACCCTTAACCTGCAATAAACTCTAATGAACACTTCTATAACCAACAACCAACCAAAACTCTTGGAGCCATCCTGCTCCCATAACCAACATCCTCCACAAGACACACATCTAATTAGTTCATAACGAATGTTATCACAACAGAGTTACACCAATTCCAAATTTAAAACCCACAATGGGTTCTAGATCCCTAGGAATTCACCGACAAATATAATACAACCCGATGTGTATCAGAGCGACTACGAGAAGTAGAAGCAGGGAAAATTACAAGTAGGTTAACCTGAAACCTACTGTTGGTTTGGAAAATGGAGGTAACTATACCTGGCCTCCACGAAGACTAGTGGGATCGAGCACTGTAATCTAGGCATTTAAAACGAAGGGCCTAGGGGAGAAACATTGAAAAAAATATTAGCATGAGTGGACAAAAATCAAATATGTACAGACTATTTTTTCCTTAATGTTCTCCCTTGGAATTTTCTAAGAAATACCTTATGCACGCAACGATTAGAAAACGAATAAATAAAACATAAAACAACTCCCTTGGCTAAAATCCTTAATTAAAGCTATGGGGTACTATCACCATAACCATGAGAAAACAATCGACCAGCTCTAAACCACGAGAGGGTCTATTGACCAGCTCAATCGGGGAGGGTCCCTTGACCTGCACTATTCAGGAGGGTCCAACCGTCCAGCTACCACCGAAGAGGGTCCTGATCGGCTCTATCCGGGAGGGTCTTTCCGACCAGCTATCACCGAAGAGGGCTGACCGGCTACAATCCAGAGAGGGTACCATCTCCATCTGGAGAGGGTCCATTTTAGCTAGCAATACATATAAACATATCCTTGAAAATCCTTAAAAACCTCATGGTAAATAAATCGAAATCCAAGTCAAAACACCCATGACTTTTCCCCCAAAATACATTAGATTTAAAACATTTCAAAGCATCCGAAACCGGTTCCCTGACTTACTTTAAATCAATAAATCCAAGAGCCAAGTTTCCCCTTTTAAAAATAATCCCCCTCCATAACCTAAAATGGTGATAAAAATTGAAAACCATAATCCGGGAAAATACTTTAAAATCACGAGAAAGGTAGGAACCTCTTTCCCGGCTCACTTATCTTTGAAAATATAATAAATTCCCAATTTTCTCCAAAATCACCATAAAACACATCGTGGAGGAAATTCATAAATAAAGGAGAAACTTAATAAACATATGTTGCATGCATTAAATTTAAAATAAAAGTCCACTCACAAAAATGCCGCTAAGTCTGCCGGCTACCTGAAGGCTGCTCAGCTCGAACTCCCCCACGTCCTGTTTAAAATACACAATTAAGGTCTCAATCCCACAATTTAAAGAAAATGGCAACAACATTAAATATCTACCCTTAACGTCCATCCTTAACCACCTCTAGAAAAACGTGGAGAGTTGGTCTCAAATATCACGTTAGAGTAAAAACCCTTAATTACACCCTCACGCCTAGCCGGTACTTTCTAAATGACTGGTTGTCATTTAATTAACCAATTATTAAATCCAAATCTCCAAAAATACTAAACGTATCGAAAAAATCTCCAAAAATTAGAAACTGCCCTTCAATGGTCTTCTCTTAAAATTTACAATTTAATGGGCAAGAAAAACTGCCCAAAAGGCCCGGTACCGCCGCTGGTAGTGAATTCCGGCCAAACTCCGGTCAGCACCAATCGACACCAAAATTTCACAGTTTGTTCCTCTTATCAATACGAATAACTTTCTAGTTCAACTCAAAATCTAATTCAGCCTCTAACTAGGTCAATCGAATAAAAATTCCTTAAACCCGAAAATTTCACTTCAAAATTTCAATCCTTCAATTCTCCCTTCACGCTCCAAATCAGGCTACCAAATTCTAGAGGATTATAGTACTCCTAAAACCCATCCTATCCATATAAAGAACTCAACAATTGGTGATCTAGGGAGGGAGAAATTCGATCAAGAACATTCCACTGTACACTCGAAGAACAAATTGAAATTTCTCCTGATTTATGACGAGTTAGGTCAGAAAATTTACCTAGGAATGAAGTAGACTCGGAGGCCGAACTTTTAAGACAAGTGCGGCGGCGAATGGTGGAGCAACGGCGGCACGCGAAAAATCCGGCAGGGATTTCCGTCGGGGAAGAGGAGAGAGAAAGAGGTTTTGTAACTTTTGTTTTTTACTTTCTACCTACAATAACTTCCCCTTTTTATAGAGTTTTATAAAATAGTAACTTCTCGTTTTTAGACCGTAACTTTCACATACGAACTCCGATTAAGACACATAGCATGTCTACGGATTCATATTAAAGCCATCTACAACTTTCATGAAGAAAGTTTTCCCAAATTCTCGACTTAACGAAAAGTCAACTTTGTAACTTCTCACGGTAAAACGGTTACTACGAAATGGTTAAAGATTAAAGTGAATTAAGAAGTAACCGACCGTAAATTGATTCTAGAACCAGGATGTGACAATACTCCCCCCATATAAAAATTTCGTCATCGAAATTACATACCTGTCATATAATGAGATGGGGGTACTGCTGCCTCATCCGTGCTTCTGGTTCCCAAGTCACTTCCTCTATCTCGTGACTTCGCCAAAGCACCTTAACTAGGGAAATTGTTTTGTTCCTGAGTACCTGCTCCTTCCAATCAAGGATATTCACGGGCAACTCCTCAAAAGTCAAATTCCTTTTCAAATTAACCGGTTGCTCCTGCAGCACATGAGATGGATCGGCAATATACTTACAAAGCATGGACACATGGAATACATTATTTATCTTCGCTAAATCGGGGGGGGGGGGTAGGTCCAACCGATAAGCAAGAGAGCCAACCCTCTCAATAATTTCGTTAGGGCCTATGTACCTTGGGCTAGATAGTCCTTTCAGACTGCCCGTCGGTCTGAGGATGAAAGGCTGTGCTGAATTACAATCTGGTGCCCAAAGCTGCTTGTAAAACTATCCAAAACCTGGAGGCAAATCTAGGATCCCGATCTGACACTATAGTCTCCGGCACCCCATGAAGTCTTACAATCTCATTAACATACAATTCTGCCAATCTATCCAATGCATACTTCTTGTTCACCGGCAGAAAGTGTGCTGATTTGGTTAGTCGATCAACGATCACCCAAATGCCATCATGTCCATCTTGGGTACGTGGTAAACTAAAGACAAAATTCATGGCAATGTCATCCTATTTCCACACAGGAATAGGCAAAGGCTGATGCAAGCCAGCAGGCTTCTGTCTATCAATATTCACTTGTTGACAAATCAAGAACCTACTCACAAAAACCGCAATTTCTCTCTTCATAATTGACCACCAATAATGGTTCTTTAAAGTCCTGTACATTTTAGTACTCCAATAGGATGAGTGACGACATACCTAGGATCATGTCTCCAACGACTCGTGAACGGTAAGTGTATTTTGTGTTAATGTGATGCGCGTCGTAAGCATTAAACAAGATGACACATAAACTTAGGATGATGCGCGTCGTAAGTTCTAAGTTACATGAGAAGTCATAAAAAGTTGGAATTAATTTGCATCTATGATAGCATAAACGTAATAACTTGATCCTGCATGAAACTTATGTGTTCTCTAATCGGTGTTTGCTATATCTTGTGCTTGAGTATTGATTGACCAATGTATGTAAATATTTTGCTTCTATTCTTTATATGTTTCGAACCACCCTATAAATCCCCCATAATATTTTGTATATATGTTTATACTTGTATTCTTTTGAAATTACTAACATTCTTTTTTTTGCAGTATATAAAGTCCTTCCCTAGTGTCCCCGGTTAGAACGATACCCTTCTTACTAATGCTACAATGATAGGGTTTTTTAAATTGCAGGTCAACTTTTGACAGGTCACACTATGGACTGATCGTTATATTGTGCCTCTCGCACTTTATCAATTAAAATTGGCCTCACTTGAAAACTAGCCATCAAAGCTTCACCTTCCCAAAGCTCAATGCTAGTAGCCCGCAACTCATAGAGAAGCGGAACGCGAACCGCTCTCAAATGAGCCAAGGAGACGGAAGTATTATGGCTAAGTGCATCGGCCACTACATTGGCCCTTCCTGGATGATACTCGATAGAAATATCATAATCTGCAAGTAGCTCCATCCATCTTCTCTGTCCCAGATTTAAATCTCTCTGAGTAAACTCATAACGGAGGCTCTTGTGATCAGTGAAAATTTGACATTTGGCTCCGTAAAGATAGTGTCTCCATAACTTTAACGCGAAAACTATCGCTGCAAGCTCTAGATCATAGGTGGGATAATTTCCTTCATGTGACTTCAATTGCCCAGAGGCATAGGCAATAACTCTCCCATGTTGCATCAACACACCACCAAAAACTTGTCTAGAAGCATCACTATAAATCCCAAACTCACCACTATCGTCAGGTAATGCCAAAACTGGAGCACTAACCAAACGGTTCTTTAGTTTTTGAAAACTCTGTTCGCAGTTTTCACACCATTCAAACTTCACACCTTTCCTCGTCAATCTAGTAAGAGGAGCCGTAATCTTGGAAAAACCTTCCACAAAATGGCGGTAGTACCCAGCTAGATCCAAGAAACTCCGTATCTCCTTTACACTAGTGGGTCTCCTCCAACTCATAACTGCCTCTATCTTTTGGGGGTCCACACTAACACCTTCGGTCGACACAATATGGCCTAAGAATCCCACTTTATCTAGCCAAAACTAACACTTGCTGAGCTTTGCGTACAACTGAGCCTCTCTCAAAGTCCGTAAGACCAACCTCAAATGTTTTGCATGTTCCTTTGCATTCTTTGAATAAACCAGAATGTCATCTATGAACACGATCACAAATTGGTCAAGATATGGGCCAAACACCTTATTCATTAGGTTCATAAAAGCTGCAGGTGCATTAATAAGCCCAAAGGCCATCACCACAAACTCATAATGGCCATAACGTGACCGAAAAACAGTCTTGGCTATGTCAATATCTCGAATCTGCAACAGATGATATCTCGACCTCAAGTCAATCTTTGAAAATACTGTTGCCCCTCTTAATTGGTCAAACAAGTCATCAATACGGGGCAAGGGATATTTTTTCTTCACAGTAACTTGATTTAGCTTCCTGTAATCCACACAAAGTCTCAACGTACCATCCTTCTTCTTAACAAAAAACACT
Source organism: Comarum palustre (assembly GCA_951800085.1). Classification (NCBI taxonomy): domain Eukaryota; kingdom Viridiplantae; phylum Streptophyta; class Magnoliopsida; order Rosales; family Rosaceae; genus Comarum; species Comarum palustre. Next base: position 20,888,879 of record OX637584.1, on the reverse strand, counting down.
GGGGCACCATAAGGAGATGAGCTTGGTCGAATAAATCCCTTATCCAACAACTCTTGCAATTGAGTTCTCAACTCTTTCAATTCGACAAGGGCCATTCTGTACGGTGCTTGAGAAATAGGTGTCGTTTCAGGAAGTAAATCGATCGTAAAATTGATCTCTCTATCTGGTGGCAAACCAGAAAATTCATCTGGAAAAACTTCTGTAAACTCCTTGACTATAGGAATATTATCCAAACCTACTTCCCCCATACTAGTATCTACGACATGCGCTAGGTAGGCTTGACAACCTTTATTTAACAATTTCTTAGCGGCCATAGCTGAAATTAGATACTTTGGGAGAACCTCCCTTTCTCCCTGAAATGTAACCTCCAGCATTCCAGGACTTCGAAATACTACTTCCTTCTGGAAATAATCCACCATGGCCCTATTTGGTCCTAAAAAGTCCATACCCAAGATTACATCAAACTCTATCATATCTAAAGGGATTAAGTCAGCTTCGAACGCATGACATCCACTAACACCTCACAACCACTACACACCCAGTTTATCTCCATTGTATCCTCAGATGGTAAGGATACACGCCACTCACCTGGGAGTGGTGAGGATAGCACATTGACATGTAGTGAAAATCTACTTAACATAAAAGAATGTGTAGCTCCCAGATCAATCAATGTAAAGGCAGGCTGACCAAAAATTAATAACGTACCAATGATGACCTCTGGAGAAGTACGACCCTCCTACTGAGTCATGGCATGCACTCTAGCTTGAGTAGTGGTGGGACGTCATCTGTTTCCTCTATTCTGCTGAGCATTACCTCTATCTAGACCCAACATGCGAGTACCGCTACCAGAAGCACCCGTTGAAAACTGGCCCATGGTCTGAGTAGGGGTATACGTGGTTCTCTGAGTCAAGAAATGACACTCTCTATTAAAGTGGTCCTGCTGACCACAATGATAACATCCTCCTGACTGATACTGACTCTGCCCCATCTGGAATGACTGACCACCTAAGGCTCCACTCTGGCTACTAGATCCTCCACTAAACTGTCCAGATGAGAGTTCACCAAACCGGTTCCTAGGGCGTTTCCTACCAAACCTCTTGAACTTTCCTCGAACTCCGGAGCCAGAACTCGAGTGGCTACTATAATCACTGCCAACAGATGATCCAGAACCAGAAGTAGATGTCTCCCTACTAGGAGGAACTCGACTAAGATCACCAAAATCAGGTAGGGGCCAATTGCTAACTCCTGTGTCTCAATATGCAAAGCAAACATCATGGCTAGCTGAAATGTCTGGTAAGGCACTGTTGTCATCTGACTAGCATACATACCACCATGTCCCTTGACAAAGTAATAGATCTTCTCCTCATCTGTCTTTACCAAGTCAGGCACATAGAACGCTAACTCCTTGAAGCGCTGCTCAAAGGCCGTCACAGACATACTGTCATCTTTCATCAAATTCAGGAACTCCAACCTCATTCGGTTGATGTGGGCTGGCCTTGAAATGAGCTGTGAACTGACCCTAGGTCATACCCTGAACTCCATCGCCCAAGACTCTTCCCAAGTCTATCCACCAATGCCAAGTTCCCTTTTCAGGAACTAAACAGCTATGGTCACTTTATTGTTCTCAGGACACTCCGTCTGCACAAACATTTTCTTCATGCTCTCTATCCAGCTAAGAGCATTTATCGGTTCATTGGCATGGGAGAAAACCTGGGCTCCATTCCTGCGAGCCTTCTCATAAGTGATATCTGAAGTAAAGGTAGTGAATCGCCTGAAGAACTGTTCCAATGGACCATCCGCTGGTGCTCCCTTATCCCCTCCCAATGGAGGATTGAGAGGATTTTCCCTACGGGCTCGACTGCGACCACGACGCATAGTTACCTGAGGAAGAAAACATTTAGCACCATTCATAACAACAACACTAGATTAACTACTACAAATACTCAAGGAATACCTAGTATCTCATGCATAAAATGCTATTGATCCGCCGCGGTCGGACCATCACTCTATAGATACTAAATACTCTTAAGCACAAATAGTAGTATGAAAGAATCGGATAACCTAATGCTCTGATACCAACTGTCAGGACCCACCCGAGTTAAAACCCTTAAACCCGAAGTAAGTACTGCGGGGACCACCTCCCAAAGAATATTCTGCCAAAATTTCGACATAGTCTCCCTTGAAAAGTGGACAACCCTTAACCTGTAATAAACCCAAATGAACACTTCTATAAACCAACAACCAACCAAAACTCCTGGAGCCATCCTGCTCCCATAACCAACATCCTCCACAAGATGTTGAAGGTTCTACGTAAAGTTTGTTTTTGAAATGGAACATTTACTTAAAACTTAGTAAACAAGTTTTACAATATGAGTAGACATGTTGTGATTCTGATGATTAAACTTAACAAACAAAAATCCGACCGTCTGATATTACAATCATGATAAAATACATGTATGGAAAAAATTCAACTTGATCTAAAAAAATTAAGGGCTCGATCCAAATAGTCAATCCTGTAAGTCAAACCCCTAAACGCACGGAAACAGTTATTTGACTGTCTAAATTACGTATTTTGGCCAGACATTCAATACAAAATAGTTTCAAATCGATGAGATGCAACCAGTGGAAGGTCTTGACCTTAAACATCAAAACCTTAGCCGATGAATACCCTAAATATGAATCTCGTCGAATAAAGAAACTATAGCCAACAAATTTAATGTTTTATCGTCGGCTATAATATATTTTTTTAATTTGATTTATTATACAATAGCCGATGAATTTAATTCTTTTTCGTATGCTATGGTATTTATTTATTTTTTATTTTATTTATTATATCATAGCTAAACCCTAAACCCTTATTATATACCCTAACTCTTATGATTTTCTGTTTAGAGGATTTGCAGGATACTATTGCACATCCCAATGTAAACACATATAACCATTAGTGGATTTTAATCCTTTCATGTCAAATCTAATTTGAATTACTGTATTCTTTTAAGACAGTTGGAGAATTGGTATAGTGCAGCTCATAACCCCAAGAGTACTTTAAGTTCTTGAGTACTCTTGCAATTGATTGCCAATGTATAGCTTACTCATGTACTACATAAACTGCTCTCAGCATAGTCAGTTATGTCGGGTCTTGTACAATATGTTGAGTACATCAAACTTCCAATGACTCTAGATAGTTGAAATATTACTACTCAATCCTTTCGGTAATTCCAATCAAACACGACCAGGTAAGATGGTGAAGTTTGAATGGAGCGTGGCTTGCTTAAGCACGTTGCCTCGATGGTTCCTGCGACATCGTGCCCAATTGAGTAAGCCTAGTTGGAAACATTCATTTCTATAGTTCATATAAAGTTTTTTTGGGTATCTTATTCAAAAAGGTCACAAGCCATAAAATTGGCTTCTCCCACATTTTAGGTGCCACATTTGTTGAGTTGATTTTCAACCACGTTATTATAGAGAACAAATTTCTCTATTCCCTTACCTTTGCTTTCCAGCAAGTACTTACAATAATATTTTATTGTTATTAACAAAGATGATAAAATATTTACTATCACTTCTTATTTGTATTGATCTCAAATCACATATATCACTATGGATTATATTAAATAGTTTTCAACGTCTTCTCTAAAAGATGAACTTATTAGTTTTATCTCATATCTGATAAGTAATCTATGTTAATTAGTCTTTGCAAAGTAACATAATTAACATATTCTAGTCTTCCATGCCATAAAATTAAATCATCATCATTGAGAGTTTCTCATATCAAAGTGTGTAGCTCAAATGAATAACCCTACAACACCTCAACAAAGCACGTAGGTGCTTTTTCAACATTCAAAATCATGTCCTTCTTGCAAGCACATGTGGTGTCTCAACACCTCTTATCCCTATTTTAGTGACACCTTAAATTACATATTCATTCTTCAAGTGAAGCTCATTGAACATCTTAAATTTTCCTCCATATGAGGTTGAGACCAGTACAATAGCATTCACATGCATGATCGGCACTAAGGTCGACTCCTTGGTTCAGATTTTTCATAACCACTTTAGGTTGTCATTTCTGAAACACATCCATAAGTGTTAATTGCATAACCACTTATTTCTCAAGACAACACATCGCTAACTACAAATTTTGTAAATCAACATAATCCATATAGGAAACAATTCCATTTAGGCATCCATGAATATATGTGTTCGCCAATATATGTAATACCTGTAATTTGTCTTAAGATTGTAACAGAAAGGGGGTTAGAAATTGCATATATATATATATATATATATTCATATAAATCTAATTTATAATTAATCAATAATTATAAATAATGAAATGATGAACATAAAAATAATTATTATGAACAACATTGGTTACCACACTTGATTCAAGGAGAAATAGAACTTGTGAAAGCTGAATCACGTGTCTTGGAACACTTAGTACGCAGAACACCAAAAACGTGTTATGACTCCAAACTCAAATGAAGGATACGAAGAAAGTGACGAAGTCAAGTCGTGTGTTTCACAAACTTTCCTTAAGACAAATTATGTCTTCTCTACTGGTGCAAAAGGCTTGATAGCACTTGTATGTCAGGATACAACGACTACTAGTGATTTGGAACTGCACTGCTGTCAAGAATACCCGACGAACATGTAATACCTTCAATCTATCAGCAGAATGCTATAAACTAGAGAAAGAATAATTCTTTGAGAGGAGAAGATGATTATCGAAAAAGTGTTTCGAATGATGATGTTTTCAATTGTGTTTAGAACAAAAGAAGTGTCACCTATTTATACATGAGGGAAACCATCAACTACTTGAATTGTCATGAATTCTGGTTGATATGTTACAACCCTTAGCATTACTTCCAACCTTTGACATTCTATAGCCACAACCTTTCACATACATGTATGGTTATAACATTTCACATAAATGTGTGGTTACAACCTTTCACATTAGTGAGATTACATCCTTACAAATTATGTGAGGTTATAACTCATAGAATTCAATCAGTCAATAGACTATATAAAGTCTATAATGCATGGTTTCAAGTAATTAATCATCTGGAGGTAACTATTTCTTATTTACCTTATATCCCATTTAAATTCTCTCATTTAAATTTGTTAAATAAAATGGTTATTTTCGTCATAGAAGAATATGTGTCGAGATAGTGCAGACCTTCCTTTTGCTTGTATCCTTTTATGACAAGTCTTGCCTTTTATTTGTCTATGGTCCCATCTGCTTTCATCTTTCTTTTAAAGATCCATTTGAAACCTAAGGGCTTACACCCCGGTGGAAGATCCACCAGTTCTCAAGTATGATTTTACAGAATTGAGTCTATTTCACTCCTAATCGCCTCTTTCCATAACGGCGCATCAGTGGACTTTATTGCCTCTGTATATGTCTGAGGTTCATCCTGAAGCATATATTTCAAAAAAAAAAATCAGAGCCAAAGGATTTTTTCTATCCTTGCTCTTTTGCTCCGTCTAGGTTCTATCTCTACAGGATTTACTTGTGTCTGATTCATTTGAGTATTTGACTCAATTCTAGAAGAACTTGATTCTTCCTCAGATTTCCATGGAAATATATTTTCAAAAAATGAAGCATTTCTTGATTCTATGATCGTGTTCTTGTGTATATCCTTAATTTTAGATTTTTACACAATGAACCGATACGAGTTGCATATTCAATGAACGACAGTCAACCATTTTTGTCCCTTTTTTATTGTCTTAGATTGAGGGATAGCTACCTTAGCCAAACATCCCCACACTCGCAAATAACCGTATAATGAGTTTACTCATTTTCACAATTCATAAGGAGTCTTTTATACCTTCATATTGGGAACCTTATTTAAAAGGTAATTAGCCGTGAGAATTGTGGCAAAAAGTGGTTAGATATTGCATATATATATATATATATATATATTGTTTATATGTGGAACCTAATATTTCTCCTTTACCGGGTTACAATTCAAGAAATAACACCAAGTGTGGTCAATTGTTAAATATGCATCGTTTATTATGCTTGAAGTAATGTTTACAGGGTCACAGCCCAGTCAGATTTGAGAAGCCACTCTGGGTCCTTTGTCAGGGCCCAGTTCATTGTAAAGTTGAGGCAAAGCAAGGGAGTTCATTCCCACATTGGAAAAAGACAAAGTGCTGCCTTTAATGCTACTATAAATACCGGTGAGGACCTCCCGGTAAGGGACGGACAATTTCTTAACTACTCTCGAGTTTTCTGCTTATCTGACAGTGTCTGACTTAAGCATCGGAGTGGCTTCCCTCGGTAAACCCGGGGACGCCCTTTGACGTGTTCGTTCTTTACACAGGAAAACTCGGAGTACAAGGAAGTTCGCCATTTCTGGAACCGTGCAACCCGCTAAAGGGGCCACGAGTTTACCCGGAAACAATTGGTGCTCTCGTTGGTGGTCGAACTCAAGACCTCCCAATTAATATTTCGAAGGACGGTGGAAATGGCAGGAGAACAAGATCCAACTAGAAGGCTTAATTTCTCAGGGGATGATAACCCAGGGACCTCCGGGACCCAGTTTGGCCAAACAGACTTGGCAGCAGCATTCGAGCTCTTGAAAAAGGACTTTCTCGCTCAAAAGGAGCAATCTACTCGAGAACATGCCGAGTTAATGACGGTAAGGGAGCAGTTAGCGACTATCCAGGCCGAGCATGGGCTTCTTCAAGCAACCTTAACTCAAAAAGCGAATGCCGTGGGGACATCAGCCAGACTTGCTGATATCATCACCCCAGAAGGGAATCCTCCGGGTTGTGGAAACCCGCGAACTCTTGACAGTGCACACATACCACCCGCTATTCTCCCAACCACTGTCCACCCTAACCCAAATCCACAAATTATCCATCTCTCAAATCCTTTGTTTAATCACAATCTTACAGGACCTCCTCCACCCCCAGAGCCGTTGTTAAATCAACCACTTCCCCCAGCAGATGCCCAGACCCAGCTGCTGTTACAGTTGACACAAACTGTGACCCAACTTGAGCAGCGCCTAAACTCGGGAACGGGACCACAACAATACCAACCCTTTATTACCCGTGCTAGCCCATTCTCCGCACGGGTTCAAGCAGACAAAAAGCCACCGGAAGCAAAGCCATTTAAGATTAAGAGATATGCCGGAATGGGGTGCCCGTATGCACACCTTGAGTTGTTCCAGTCTCAGTTGGATTCAACCCGGTTTACAGACGCCCAAGCATGCCATGCTTTCCAGGAAACACTCAGTGAGGAGGCATTGAGTTGGTTCCTCAAGTTACCGGCTTTGTCAATAGAGACCTATGGTCAGTTGACACAGAGGTTCCTGTCCCGGTTTATCCTGCTGTCTAGTGCCAACCGAAGCACCACTTCGTTATTCAAAGTCCAGCAAAGGGATGATGAAAGCTTGAAAATTTTTGTAACCCGTTGGCTGTCCACAACTTCCAAGTGTGGGCACTTGGACGAGTCAGTAGCATCAGAGGCGTTCTTACAGGCGCTCAAACCAACCCGCTTTGTGGTGGAGCTCAGGAAGCAGCGGTTCAGGTGCTACGACGATCTAATTAATGAAGTAACTCGGCAAGCTCAAGCCGAGTACGACACCTTCGGGGAACGCCGGACGAACACCGGGTTCACAAGCCAGCGAGCTGATGGATGGAAAAAGGAAGGGCAGCATAAGAGTGGCCAGGGATACTACGGCAAAAGTTCAAACAGACCAAGGGAGAAACCAAGAGAGGCTCCATACCCAAGACATCCAACCCGGGAGGAAAAGAACACTTACATCCCTCGATATGAAGTGTTGACCAACTTGACTGCCTCCTATGAAGAAATTTGGAACCGCCATAGGAATGAAGTTCCCCCGGCCCCAAAAAGAAAGTTTCCCAAAAGGGCAGGGCCGGACAACGGGCAACATTGTGCCTATCACAACGAGTCTGGCCACACAACTGACCGGTGCTTTTCTCTTCGGAACACCATTGAGTACATGATCCAGAACGGCAAGTTACAGCAGTATAAGTCACCCGCCACAGGTGTCAACCTGATTGAAGTATATGGGGAGATAATGACGATTCACGGGGGTGGCACCCAAGGGGTGTCCGGTCACCGGGCCAAAAGACTCTGCCCAAGAGGCCCGGAGTTTGAGATAATGCAGCTTCGTCAGGAATGCCGCAAGGAGCTGGTTCCTTGGGATACCGTGTCATTTTCTCAGTCTGAAGACACGCTGAAAGTGCATCACAATGATCCTTTCATTATCACTCTTCAGATTGACCACTGGAGAACTCGGAGGGTTCTAATAGACACGGGAGCCGCTGTAAGCGTCATGTTCAGCAGTTGCTATAAGGGGTTTAAAAGAGGAAGAGATAAGCTCTATAGGAACCACGAGCCATTGATCAGTTTTTCAGGTGAGACGACTCAACCGTTGGGGTCTGATCAGCTAACGGTTACAGTTGGAACCGGCCACCAGTCCACAAGAATTGTAGTTCCCTTCATAATTGTGGACTGCCCATCCTCCTACAATGCCATACTCGGGAGAGATGCACTCTGGGGCCTACAAAGTTTTATAGCGGGTCACATGCTGCTTATGAAGGTGCCTACACCCGGGGGTTGGGTTACAATTCGCGGAGACCAAGAAGCCGCTGTCAGATGCAACGCGATAGCAACTCAGTCCCAGCACGAGATGTTTTCGGCCGGTTTTTCCCTGTCTCCATTTGACAAACCTGATGACCCCAGGGATGACCCGGATTCTTTGCCCATCAGCAAGACGGCACAAAAGAAGAGCCAGAAGTATCCTGCCAAGTTCCCCCGGCCAGCCCCAATTGAAGCAACAGAATGGATTCAGATTTCAGAAGAATACCCGGAGAGGAAGATTTGCATTGGCACAGGCCTTGACCCCGAGGTCAGAACCCGAATGGTTGAGCTGCTAACCCGGAAACAGAAGGTGTTCGCATGGTCATATGCAGACATGCCCGGAATTTCTCCAGACGTTATGACGCATTCCCTCAATATTATCCCGGGTGTTAAACCGGTAAGACAGAAGCGTCGTGCATTTTGCGCAGAGAAGTACAAGGCCATTCAAGCAGAAGTTAAACGTCTTAAAGACATCGGGTTCATTGGAGATGCAACATACCCGGATTGGTTGGCCAATGTGGTGATGGTCAAGAAGGCCAACGGAAAGTGGAGGATGTGCGTCGATTACACAGATCTGAATAAGGCTTGCCCGAAGGATAGTTTTCCCCTTCCAAAGATTGATCAACTGGTGGATTCAACCGCGGGCCACCCCCAGTTGAGCTTTATAGATGCATACTCGGGATTTAACCAAGTTCCGATGAATCCCACGGATCAACAGCACACATCTTTTACAACAGACAAGGGGATGTATTATTACAGAGTGATGCCTTTTGGACTCCGGAATGCAGGAGCCACGTTCCAGCGCCTCGTAGTGGGCATGTTTGCAAACCAACTCGGGGATACTATGGAGGTTTATATAGATGATATGCTGGTCAAAAGCCGGGAAACAAGCAAACACCCGGATGACTTGGAGACCGTCATCGACATTGCCTTGAGCAAGGGGATGAGGTTAAACCCGGAGAAGTGTGTGTTCGGTGTTTCGGGAGGAAAGTTTCTCGGGTTTATGGTCAGCGCTCGGGGAATTGAGGCAAACCCCGACAAAATTCAAGCCGTCTTGGCCATGCAACCGCCAAAAACCAGGAATGAAGTTCAGCAACTTACTGGCAGGCTGGTAGCCTTATCCCGGTTTATATCCAGGTTAACAGATAAATGTGCCCCCTTCTTCAAAATTCTCAAGAGTCAACACCGCGAGCGGATTACATGGCAGGAAGAGCACAATCAAGCTTTTGAAAAGTTGAAGGAATACTTGGCGTCAGTCCCTTCTTTATCCAGACCAAACCCTGGGGAAATACTCTATCTGTACCTGGCAGTGTCTCAAACGGCTGTCAGTTGTGCCTTGATAAGAAAGCCAGACTCTGAAGAACTGCCGGTCTACTATACTGGAAAAGGATTCAATGATCCTGAAACTCGTTATCCAGATATTGAAAAACTGGCCCTGGCCTTGGTTATAGCAGCAAGGAAGTTAAGACCCTATTTTCAAGCGCATTCCATCCATGTACTCACCAACCAACCGCTACGGCAGGTTCTGCAAAACCCGGCGACTTCGGGAAGACTGGTCAAATGGGCAATTGAGTTGGGGGAGCATGATTTGCACTTTAAACCGCGAACGGCAATCAAAGGGCAGGCAGCAGCAGACTTCATTGCCGAGTTAATCCCAGCAGATTCAACAGTTGCTGAAACTCTTCCTACACAAGCTGAACCGGAGAGTTGGCAAATATTTGTAGATGGATCAGTCAATCAGAGGCAATGTGGAGCAGGCATTACATTGGTAGACCCGGAGGGTAATATGTTTGATTATGCTCTACGCTTTAACTTCAAAGCATCAAACAACACGGCTGAGTACGAAGCCCTAATCAAAGGGCTCCAACTCGCTAAAGATATGGGCGCCCGGCATCTCCGCATACTAAGTGATTCACAGCTGGTAGTGCAGCAGGTTAACGGCGGATTTCAGGCAAAGGAAGCACATCTTTCATCCTATCAAAAGTTAGCGGCTTTCTTGCTGGAGAAATTTGACACCTTTGAGGTTACTCAGATACCGAGGCAGCAGAATGTGAGAGCAGATACCCTGGCTAGGATTGCAACAGGGGACGATTCCAATACCGAGTTTAAAAGCTTACTGGTCGAGACATTGGAGAAACCAAGCATCTCACTCTCCTTTTCTGAGATTTTCGCGGTAGAGGCAAACCCGCCACCGTCTTGGATGGATGAGTTCATCAACTTCATCCAACATGGAACCCTACCTGAGGACCCGGTAGCAGCCAAACGACTACGGGTTCGAGCGGCGCGGTATAGTATCCGTGATGAGAAACTGTACCGACGAGGACAAACTTTTCCTGATTTGAAGTGTATTACACCCGAGGAAGTAGACCGGGTTTTGCAGTCGCTTCATAGCGGGGTATGTGGAAATCACTTTGGAGCCCGTAACCTGGCTTTCAAAACCCTAAGAATGGGATATTACTGGCCTTCTTTGGAACACGATGCCAGAGTCGTCGTAGATTCCTGTCATCAATGTCACCGATTTGCAAGCTTTCCCCGTGCCCCATCAGTCCCACTATCAGTAATAATTTCTCCATATCCATTTTGCATGTGGGGAATTGATTTCATCGGGCCTCTACCCACAGCTCCGGGACAGCTCAAACATGCCATTGTCTCAGTGGACTATAATTCCAAGTGGATAGAAGCTCAACCCCTGGCACGGATCACGACCGCAAATGTTAAGAAATTCCTTTGGAACAATGTCTTTTGCCGGTTTGGAATCCCGGAGACGTTTATCACAGATAACGGGACGCAGTTTGACAACGATGAGTTCCGGGAATTCTTACACTCCAATGGGACAAAGGTCCTATATGCCTCCCCTGCACACCCGCAGACTAATGGACAGACTGAAGCCGTTAACAAGCTCATCAAGCAAGTTCTGAAGAAGAAGTTGGAGGACGCAAAGGGTTTATGGGCTGAGAAACTTCCAGAGGTTTTGTGGGCACTAAGGAAAACTCCAACAGAAGCCAATGGGGAGAGCCCATTTCTTATGACCTCTGGCTCTGAAGCAGTGATCCCGGTAGAGATGGAAGTCCCGAGTGACCGGGTACAACTGTTTGTCAGGGAAACCAACAATGAAGGCATCCGCCTTAACCTGGACCTCCTGGAGGAACGCCGGGAGCGTGCACATCTCCGAAATATCAACAAGAAGCAAAAGGTGGCTAAACACTACAATTCCCGGGTTATCAAGCGTCCACTCAAAGTCGGGGATTGGGTAATGAAGGAGGTTATCCCTAAGCCAACGGGGTTTAAAGCTCCATGGGAGGGTCCATATGAAATTGTTGAAGTCGTGGGCCCGGCAACGTTTTACATCCGGGGTACAGATGGAGTTACGCTTCCACGACCATGGAACGCCCAACATCTGCATCTCTTCCCCAGATAGGTACCGAGTTATCTATGAATGTCCAATTTTATTGTTTATGATGTTGTATATAAAGCCTTTCAGGCCCACAATGCATGAATCCCCCTACCGGGTTATGTTTTATTAAAGAGTTTGTTGAAGTGAATGCAGCCTTTAGCGGCCCTACTTGTATGCCTTAATCGCCAAGCTCCGATAATCTCCGATAATCTCCATGACATGAAATATTGCAAGCCTTTCACGGCCTTATTTCATGGTTAAAACTCGGCAAGCTCCGATAATCTCCGATAATCTCCATTTGACATGAAATATTGCAAGCCTTTCACGGCCTTATTTCATGGTCAAAACTCGGCAAGCTCCGATAATCTCCGATAATCTCCATTTGACATGAAATATTGCAAGCCTTTCACGGCCTTATTTCATGGTCAAAACTCGGCAAGCTCCGATAAATCTCTAATAATCTCTGGTAATCTCCATAACTTGAAATATTGCAAGCCTTTCACGGCCTTATTTCAGTCTTTGAAAGTCTTAACGGACCCATACAGCCCTAGCGGCACTATTTTTACTTACATGCTAAACCGGCATTATATGTGTAAATTTTATCACATTTGCATATTTTACATCAGATTACCGTGTTATTTGGCAAAGAAGCCCTTGGAAGTCCTAGCGGACAAGTAAAGCCTTACCGGCCCTATTTTCACTTTATAATGTTAACATGCCAACCCGACACTATGTGTGAATTGTCAACACTTGCAGGTTATGCATCGGGTTGAAAGTCCTTATGAACCCATAAAGCCCTAGCGGGACTATTTTTATTTACATGCCAAACCGGCATTATATGTGTGAATTTTCTCAACACTTGCAGGTTATGCATCGGTTTGGAATTCCTAACGGATCCATAAAGCCCTAGCGGCCTTTAAAGCCTTAGCGGCACTATCTTTATTCACATGGCAAACCGGGGTTATATGTAAATTTTTGTACTCATCAGGTAACCGTGTTTTGGCACAGGAAGGATTGCGAGAAGGAAAAATTTTATTACTTCAAAAATATCAATTACAAACAGTAGCAAAACGCTACAGGTAAACTAATCTATTACATATGAAAAACATCCTAAGGCCCCGGTTCATGGCGCTGCCGACCCCCCACCCCCGCTAGTCCCAGACCCGCCACGTCCTCCCCGGGGCTGTATGATGAACTGACCCCTACGCAGAGGTGGCCGGTTTCTAGGACCACCCACAATCCCACCACGGGAAGTACCTCTCCCGGCTGCTGAAGGACGAACCGGGGGACTCCGAGCCGGGTTCGCAGGAGCCCTAGGATTTGCAGCCATGGCAGGAGTCGACCGGGAGGTGCCTGCAGCCTCGTCGGGTCTAACATGACCTTGATGACCGTCATAACCCGCCTTGTCCAGCCAGCCTTGGCGAATCCCAGCGCTCACTATTTCGGCACGAGCCTCGGCCCTGGCCGACCGCAGCTTCAGGTCAAACTCTGGGCTCGCCAGAAACTCGAAGACTGCTAAGTCCTTGGCCCGGGAAACTGCCTGGAGCAAATCTCCTTTTTGTTGCTCCAGGGAGGTAACCTGTTGCTGCAGCCCCTGGTTTTGCTCGGTCAGCTGGGCTATCGCGGCGTCTTGAGCACACCGGTCCTCCCGGTGACCTTCGATAACTTTCTCCAGTTCCGAGTTCTTGGCCACCAGGTCTGCTATGTGTTCTTCCGCCTTGGCCAACTTCGAACTCGACGCGATCGCTGTTGCGCTTGCGAATTCCCGGACCCGAGCCAGGTTTTCTTCACTCGCTGTCACCTGGTCCTGGGCGGCCCGGAGATCATCCCTGAGGACTCTCTCACGCTCGGGGATGCCTTCGGTTATGAGCCGGTCAGTCGCCAAGTACGACAACCTGATAGCCTACACAAATAAAACAACGGGTTAGTGCAAGGAACCAAAAACAAAAAGAGAACGAGTTAAAGGAGAAGACTAGCTTACCCGCATCAGCTTCTCCTGCGCCCTCCGGGCTACAGTCAACGGGTCCTCATGCTCCAGGACATAGGAGTCAGCGGCGCAATTCTTCAAATCCGCTACCATCCTTTGGATGGCCGCGTCCGCCATTCCTGCGCTCGCCAACTCCTCCATTATTTCAGTAGTGTCCCGCTGCTGCTTTCTCTCCCTCCTCTCCTTCCTCTCCTTCCTTCTTTTCCTCCTCTCGGACCTCCCCGAGCTGGATGCCTCCCGGGTACGCTTGCGAGAAGGCACGGGCTCCACTTCAAGAACCTCGTCACTCCCCTCACTCCCCTCCGGGTTCTCACTACCTATTTCCCTTTCTAACCCTCCAACCTCTTCACCACCTTCGTTATCCTCCTCGGTAAATTCCTCCTCGCCCGGGAACACAGACGAGGGAACCGCGCTCACCACCGGTTCTTCAGTCTCATCGGCAAACGGTTCTTCAAATACCGGGTTATCGTCCGCCTCCGAGGGATTCCCTTCAACCTCCTCTCCTTCCGGGTAGACTTCTGGCCCGAGAATCTCAGCCAAGTACTCGGGAACCTCGTTGTAGTGAGAGACGTCAACGTGGAACTGCCGAGGTTCCCCTTGCTCGGCGTCTGGGCGCAGGAAAGCCGCCTTTGATGTCAGGTCGATGTCGTACGCCAGCCCCTCCGTGCCTTGCGCCCGGATCCCGGCCCATACAGCCTTGTCCTCGAAGCCGTCGTATATTCCCGGGTTCTTTCGCTTCGTGAACTCTATCGGGAGAAGAGCTGCAACAAAAGATATAACCCGTTAGACCGGAGCATGTAAACAACAAAAATTGTAAGGAAACGAGACAAACCTGGAAGCTCCATCAACCGGCAACGGCTGTACACATACAGCCTACAAAGCCGGTACGAGCTCCGGTCATCTTGACCTCTGAAGGCCCATAGCATCCTCCGGATCCTCTTCTCCATCACCGGCTCCAGAGGAATGTCGGGAACATCTGCAACACGTACAATATAATTATAACCCGGGAAAGAAAAAAGAGAAGAATCCGGAGAGAAAGAAGGACTTACTCATCAGTGGCTGGAAGTCACCCGGTACTTGAAACGCGTGTCCCGGGCCTTGAAAGTTTCTTATCAAGAAACTTTTTTCCCTCCAGGTCCGGCTCACGGAGGTCGGCAGGTCCTCGATGATCTTCTTGAAGACCCCTTTGGACTTCAGTTGGATGGTCCCACTGAAACCCGCCTTCCGGGAGTACTCGGCCCGGTACATGGCGTGTAACTCGTGGTAGCTCGGCATCTGCTGCTTCAACACCTTGTACATCACGCACAACCCTAGCAGCTGCCTCCACATATTTGGGCCAACTTGCCCGATGGCGAAGTTGCTCGCAGCCAGGAGATACTGCACCTCCACCTTTAGCGGGAATGACAGACCGCAACGTAGCTGGTACTCGTGGCATAGCGTCCACCCATCCCCGGGAGCGAAGAACTGATCCTCGGGTTCTAAAGTCTGAATTTCAACAGACTCGGGAATCTTCCAATTACTCCTTAGTTCCACAATCTCCTCCGCGGTCAGCGAGTACCCGGGAGGGTCAAGAGCGGTCCCATCAGTGAAGGTTACTGAGGCAAACTCGGGGACGTGAGCATCCATTGCGGGGTTTGTCATCTGCAAAACAAGAAACACGGGAACGTCGTCAAAAACCCAGATAACCCCGGCGACCACAACGATAAACGCACACACTAACGCAGCAACCCAGTTTGGATCCCAGAAAACAGTACACAAGATCGATCCAAAACACTCAAAAACATCGGAAGAGAAAACAGTACCTTACTTGTGAGGGTTTGAAAGGATTTTGAGGTCGATTTAAGTTTGGAAATCCAACAAGCACAGCGACAACAGAGGACGAGAGCAAAAGCACGAAAAAGTTTTCGATTTCGAAGGTACGACAAAACTGTCACCCTCAACCCCTATTTATACAGTTAAGAGACGTACACTGAAGGGACGTTTCGATTTTTCGAGAAAATCGACACGTGTCGCGCATGCCGCGTCCCAAAACCGAAAAACTTTTCAGTTTCCCCCACTTCAAAACTGAAAACTTTTCGTTTTCCCCCACTTCAAACTGAAAACTTTTCAGTTTCCCCCACTACAACACGGAGACGTCGTTTTCAGTTCCCATAGTCAACGTGTCTGCGGGGCACCCTTGCGTACGGACTTGGGGGACTGGGTACACCGGGTCTGGATGATACCCTTGTAACCCGGTAAAGAAATGATTTCAAGTCCCCACCCAAGCGTACCCCTTGACTGAGGACTTGGGGGACTTGTTTATATGTGGAACCTAATATTTCTCCTTTACCGGGTTACAATTCAAGAAATAACACCAAGTGTGGTCAATTGTTAAATATGCATCGTTTATTATGCTTGAAGTACTGTTTACAGGGTCACAGCCCAGTCAGATTTGAGAAGCCACTCTGGGTCCTTTGTCAGGGCCCAGTTCATTGTAAAGTTGAGGCAAAGCAAGGGAGTTCATTCCCACATTGGAAAAAGACAAAGTGCTGCCTTTAATGCTACTATAAATACCGGTGAGGACCTCCCGGTAAGGGACGGACAATTTCTTAACTACTCTCGAGTTTTCTGCTTATCTGACAGTGTCTGACTTAAGCATCGGAGTGGCTTCCCTCGGTAAACCCGGGGACGCCCTTTGACGTGTTCGTTCTTTACACAGGAAAACTCGGAGTACAAGGAAGTTCGCCATTTCTGGAACCGTGCAACCCGCTAAAGGGGCCACGAGTTTACCCGGAAACATATATATATATATATATTCATATAAATCAAATTTATAATTAATCAATAATTATAAATAATGAAATGATAAACATAAAAATAATTATTATGAACAACATTGGTTACCACACTTGATTTAAGGAGAAATTGAACTTGTGATGATGCAGGGGAACTGCTTAGTACTAATCCAAGTCTATTTATAGTCTTTAGTCTCCATTGGTGCATGTCGAATTCGAAGAAGAAGATTCAAGAGCGGGAATTTCCTTTGCTTCACAACCTTCTTTGCCCGGTTTTCAACGGGAAGCATATGGCTAGGGGACTGATTCCAATGTGAAAGAAAAGAGGGGCTAAGGAGAGGCACGAAGTAGCTCGAGTGATAACGAGTGGGGAGATGCTGAATCACGTGTCTTGGAACACTTAGTATGCACAACACCAAAAACGTGTTATAACTCCAAACTCAAATAAAGGATATAAAGAAAGTGATGAAGTCGAGACGTGCGTTTTACACACTTTCTTTAAGACAAATTATGTCTTCTCTACTGGTGCAAAAGACTTGATGACACTTGTCTCCCAGGATACAACGACTACTAATGCTTTGGAGCTGCACTGCTGCCTAGAACACTCGACGAATTTGTAGTACCTTCTATCTATAACCAGAATGCTATAAACTAGAGAGAGAATAACTCTTTGAGAGAAGGAGATGACTATCGAAAAAGTGTTTCGAATGATGATGTTTTTAATTGTGTTTAGAACAAAGGAAGTGTCACATATTTATACATGAGGGAAACCATCAACTACTTGAATTGCCATGAATTCTGGTTGATATGTTACAACCCTTAGCATTACTTTCAACCGTTGACATTCTATAGCCACAACCTTTCACATAAATGTGTGGTTACAACTATCGCATCCCGGGACTATTTCCGGCCCCAGAACACGACGGTAACCGCTGTAATCCCGGTCTAGAGAGAAATCAATACGTCATTTGACGTATTAATAACCCTCCGGACCGAAACCACAAGGCTATGAATAAATTAATTAACACAAGAATAGTATGAATGCCAAATATGAAATGACAAATGCGCAGAATAGCATACAAATATTTTACAAGCGGAAGGTAGCAAATTGAAATATCCGAGACGACTATAATACAAAGAAAAAGTCTTGGAATAACAAGCTCGAATAATGTCTCAAAGTGCGCAACAGATTATTAAAAGCATCAAATATGGAAATCATAAGATATGAAGCCCATACCAGAATGTGTGTCCCCAGAAGTAGAAATGCACGATGACCGACGTCGCTCCACGAGCTCCTAGTCTAGCTCCTCCAGAGATGGGTCCTGAAGACCTGAAAAGATGTAGGGATGAGCAACTCATCCTCGCTAACCCAAATGGGGCCAAAAGCCAACCAAGTCAGGGTTTAAAACCCATGAGAAAACATATAGCTTATATATGTAAATATACGTATAGAAATACGTCCAGGGCATTTAAAAACATATGCAATAGCCACGCATACAAAGCTCGAGTAAAACTTGTTGACCACACATGAAAGAACTCTCTGAATCCACATGGCCGAAATCCCGGGTTTGTCTTCACAGCAAATCGGGGCCAACTACCTATGCGTCTGTAAACGAATAGTAGCGAGAGCGTCCATTTACAGCTAATACCCAACTAATCTCTCGTAACAGCACACCCCATTTATGTCTCGCTTAACTCTGTGCGAGACGAGCGTAATAAACAGGGCACTGCCCATCTGGAGGTTCACGGTCATCGACACCGTGGGAAGCGTAGTATAAATACTAGGTCTTGTCGCTCTCAGGCCAAGCACCGGAAATCAGGACAACGGTACTACTCTTTGATCCAAACACTCACACACGCACACTAAATGCTATAAGAAGCGTGTGGTCATACTTTAAAATAATGCAGCTATACTTTTATATATAAGTAAAGAAAAGCCACCAACCCGGGAGGGTTTCGGCTCACCCATTGGGCGTGCCCCCAAATACCTGATATGCTGATACAGCTGGCCGCGCTCCAACTCCCGGTCCTCCTGAAGCCAACGTCGATGTGCTCCTAAGTCTGAAGGTGAGATAACAATGACATAGTCAGGCATATGTAATTCGAGGATTTACTTTCTACAATTACAACTTGATAAACATTTTCGGTTTATCTTTCTGACATTAGAGTCTAATTTATTTGACACTCCAATTCTCGAAGCGGCGAGAATTCAGATTTATTTCTTATTCGGTACTTACGTCGTTTTCGTCGCGTTTTTAATTTCAAAAACCTTTAAATCATTCAACCGTAGTGTTTAAAAACGTAAAAGTAAGTGTTCTGCGGTAAAAGTCAAAAATCAACTTAATAATCGTAAAAGTCAACGATCAACAGTAAAATCAACGCTCAAAAGTCAACAAGTGAATAGTGAAAAGTCAACGGTCAAAAGTCAACTAGTGAATAGTGAAAGTCAACTGTCAAATTCAATTGATAAATAGTGAATGTCAACGATCAAAGCAACCAATAAAATAGTAAAAGTCAACAGTAAATAGTAAAAGTAAAACATTAAAGGTAAAAGTAAAATGGTAAATGTAATTAGTAAATCTATCAGGGGTGATTTGGTAACTTTACCACTCGGTAAAACTTCGTTTTCCGGCCAAATCGAGTCTCTAGGCCTGTCTTTCCTCCTTCTACACATCCTAGGCTATCCAGCAACACTAAGAACACGAGAAAAGGTCGAGTTTTTATACCTTGAAGCTCCTCCCTGGTTTTCCGGTAGAGCTCCGCTGGCCTCATCCTTCCTCCTCCTAGGTTCTGGGCAGCTTCTGGTGGTGCTTGGGAGCTTCCTTGACCCTCAAATTGTCTGGTTCACTTCGATCTCCAAAGCACAGTGCTTTCTCCTCTTCTCCTTGCTGCTGGACGGTGCTGGCGTCGCTGGTGGTCTGGGCTAGATCGCCGGGGCAGTGCGAGGCCGATAGTGGTGGCAGTGAGCGTCGACGCGCGCCTGAGCTGCTGTGTCGAGCAGAAGAGAGAGAGTTTTCTCTCGAAAGGGAAAGGGAGGAGAAACAGAAAGGGAAGGAGAAAGAAAAGGAAAGGTGGAGAGAAAAGGGGAAGGGATAAGAGGATAAGGGAGAGAGTGGGTTTTTAAAGGAAATAGACGGCCACGATTCAACGATCGAATCAATGGCCACGATTCAACCACATTTTCAAAATGATTTTTAAACCAAACTCATTTTCAAAAATTCATTTAAACACAACCAAACGTCAAATTAAATCATAAAAGTTGTACGGAAAATACGTGAAATGTCGGAAAATATTCCGTAAATACTTTCACGCATATGGCGATGTGTGTCCTAACGTAAAAGCGTTAGACAAAATTTCCTAACTAGCATACTTGTTATGACCTAGTGAGTCAACTTTCACGGAACCACACACATGTGAGTGTACTAGGTCTAAGATGCTTTCTTTCTTGACGAATGTATTAGCAAAACTAATCTTATGTTGCTTACCAAATAGACAATCATAACAAGAGTCAAGAGAAGTAGCTTTGGCAAAAGAAATGAGAGATTTCTTTGCCAGAACTTGCAATCCCTTCTCGCTCACGTGGCCTAGCTTTTTATGCCATAGACTTGAGGAAGAGTCGTTCGTGACATTCAACTCCCCTTTACATATCCTGCCATAAGTCTTGTAGAGGGTACAACACAATTTCCCTCTAGCCACCACTAGTGATCTCTTGGTAAGCCTCCACTTTTGATCACCTCCCTGATGGTGATATCCTTCCTAATCAAGCACACCGGTTGACATTAAATTAAGACGTAGACCAGGAACATGTCTAACATCTTTCAACAAAAGCTTGCAGCCCAAATTGGTTTCAAAACAAATATCTCCAATTCCTGCAATCTTAGCATAACCCTCGTTGCCCATCTTTACAATTCCAAGGTCACCTCCTTTGTATGTAGTGAAGAACTCCATGTGTGGAGTGGCATGGAAAGAGGCACCAGAATCAACGATCCATACAACATCAGAACAGAAGAATCATCGACATGTAGGCATTCATCTTCAAAACAAAGAAGCTCACATTCCTCATGTGATATGGCAGCGGCAGTGATACCTTTGTCCTCCCTCCTTTGGTAGATGTAGCCATCCTCATTCTCATTCTTAAATTTGTTGCAGTTTTTCTTCATGTGGCCAAAGATTCCACAATGATGACATTTTCTGTTGAATCTTGTCTTCGAACGGCTTGCATTCCTTCCATGATTTTTGGGTCCTCTACTCTTGCTCCTTCCTCTATTCTCTGCCATAAAGACTTGGCTATTTTCAGAGGTTGAAGATTTCTTTCTAGTCTCTTCATTCAACATGTTATTTTTAACATTATCCATGGTTAATTTACCATCTGGAGCAGAGTTACTTACAGTGACTACAAAAGTCTCCCAATTACACGGCAACGACCCTAACAACAACAGTGCTTGCAATTCATCATCAATCGTCATGCCCATAGTGGTTAATTGATTAATTGAACTTTGGAAATTATTCAAGTGCTCAGTGACCCTCACGCCATCGCTATTCTTCATATTGACAAGCTCCTTGATTAGAAAGGCTTTCTTGGCGGGGGTCTTCATCTCGAATAATGACTCCAACTTTGTCCACAACTCATGCGCATCGGTCTCATTCGTCACATGGTGGAACACACTATCATCCATCCACTCTCGAATATGACCAATTGTCTTGTGGTTTACCTTCGTACAATCTGCAACCGAGGTGTCTTCTGGCTTTTCCTCAGGTCCTTCGATAGGCTCATGCAGATCTTTGCAATAGAGGATGTCCTCCATTCGCGGTTTCCATGTGATCCAATTTGTGTGGTTGAGTCAAACCATGGTACTCCTTGAACCTTCCATTTTTCACCCACGTCCTATAAACAGGGCTCTGATACCACTGTTGAGGAAGAATAATACAATGGAAGTGACAAACTCAAATTAACAGATCACGAATATGCAAAGATATAAAGGATAAAGGAAAGTGAACATCGAATATAACGTGGTTCGACAATGTGTCTACGTCCACGGGGCAGCAACAACAAGAACTTTCACTATCAAATAATGGGTACACAAGAGATACACAACTTCAAGAACACCACTTGAAGGAGTATATTAGGGTTAGTAAACTATGTTTTGGAATATATTGGGTTAATAGACTTTGTTTTAGACTATACTGAGGTTAGTATACTTGGTTTTGGAGTATACTGGGGTTAGTAAACTTGGTTTTGAAGTATACTATGGTCAGCAGACTTGGTTTTGAAGTATACTATGGTCAGCAGACTTGGTTTGGGAGTATACTGGGTTAGTAGACTTGATTTTAGAGTATACTAGGGTTAGTACACTTTGTTTAGGAGTATTCTGGGGTTAGTAAATTTTGTTTTGAAATATACTGGGTTATTAGACTTGGTTTTGGAGTATACCGGGGTTAGTATACTAGGGTCAGCAGAAGCGTCGCCGCCTCACTGACGAGCTTATTAACGACTGTATCAACTCCATATTTGATTCGAGCTCGACGACTACGACGTTCTCAACTGCTGTAGCAAGTCTCCCTCAAATACCAGTACACTTGCTAGTTTGATTTCGTAGATGAGAGGTCAGATCTAGTCAAAAACGAATCCAAGGTTTGTGAAGAACACCCTGGTTCAGTACGTGTGTTCCTATTCTTCTTCTTCTATCTGCTCCAATGCATTAAGTTTGTTCATCAGCTCGAGTTTGCTACCCCAATGAAAGTTTACTAAGGGTAGTAGACTTGGATTTGATGAAATACTAGGGTTAGTAGACTTGGTTTTGAAGTATATTAGGGTTAGTAAACTTGGTTTTGATATATACAATGTGTTATTAGACATGGTTTGGAGTATACTTGTAACACCCCGTACTTAAAAGTTACCTTTTTACAGAGGTTTACGAGTTACCGAGGGCTTTTAACGGTGACGGTAATAAGTTATCGCTCGAATTTATTTTTGAGTTTTTCTAAACTCTTCAAATTTCTCATTTAATGACTCAATGGTTTAGTACATGTCGACACGAGTCCCCTGGTATTTTCAGAATATTTTTCAGAGCTTCCGTTTATTTTCTGTGAATTTTTGAAGTTTCTGGTAATTTTTAATTACCATTATGGTAAATAGTTTTTACCATTTCAATTTTACTTTTCACCTTCTTTGAATCTGGGTAGTTGGATATTTTCTAGATCTAATCCTGACCGTCCATTTTCTTTTAAAAAGGGGTGAGACCTTTGATCGAAGTCAAAGATCCCACCTTCGGGTCAACGGCTCTTCCCGAGCTCTCCTACTCCGGCGACCTCCCCTCGACGCCGGCGATTCCGGCCACCACTCTCCGGCGGACTACCACAATTCTCTTCCCCTCTTTCTCCTCTATCTAGCCCAATTATTGGATCACCTAGGCGTCTGCTGTGGAGGGAGATTGGAGGTGGAGAGAACTCGCCTGAGTTCTCCGATTTCCGGCAAACCAGGAGGAGTTAGGGAGCGTGGAAGGTAAGGTTCTTCTTCTCTCATCCTCTTCTTCCTCTCCATGCCTTTAAACCCTCAAATCGAGCCTTAATCAAAAACTCCCCATTTCACTATTTTCGGGTTTTCTGGGTTTCGAGTTCTTGACCTCCGGCGAGCAATTCTTTGAGCTTCAGTGAGGTTCCCTAGCTACTGAATGGAGTCCAGAGAGGTCCAGTGGTGTTGGTAATCGAAGAGGCAGAGGTTTATGATTCAGATCAGTGACAGGTCGAGAAGGTTCTGCTCTAGGGGTTTAGGTAGAGTGGAACTGCTGGGATGGGTCTAGGAGGAGGTAGGCAGTAGGGAGCTTCTGGGATTTGCTTCTGGGTCTGAGTTTGGAAGTAGAGGCAGAGGGTAAACTCTTGTCCCCTACAACTGTGTTTTCGAATTGTTAGTGCTGCTGTGTTGTTGTTTTCGTTGTTGTTGTCGATAACTTGGAGGCAAAGAAACGAGGAAAACTTGATGAAATTCCAGCAAGTTGACCGGAATCCAGCAGAGGATTCTGGCAAGTCATCGGAATCCAGCAAAGCAATAGTTTTCCGGTCGTGAGTCGAAAAGGTAGAATTCTAGTTCCCTGACAACCGTAAATTCGTAAAGTTTTTGTTTAATCGAAGTGGACTTGGAGATGTGGTTTTGTTATTAAGGAATTCAAGTTAAAGCAATCGAAATGTTACGTTAAGGAAACGTACTAAAACAGAAACAAACCATAATTGAAATCTTTTCCATTTTTGGAAACCTACTAATTTGGGAAACTTTCTATTTTGAGAAAAATTCCATTTTGGGGAAGTTCCATTTTCAGAAAAACAGTTTAGTAAAGAATTGAAGTTCGACAAATTTAGTAAAGTGTTGAATTGTTATCGGAAAATGATAACTGAATTTCGAAAATATCAAGTTGACCGTTTTAAGTAAAATTGGTGATTCACATAAATCGATGTATCGACTCAAGACTAAGGAATTGGTTAAAGTGACACGTTAGGTGTCCATATTAATTCAACGAATTATTATGTGACACCCTAACGTCAAATTAAAATAGTAAGAAAAATCGTTACGTTAAGGCTGTGTACGGAAACTAAATTTCGAGTCGATAATTGGAAATTAGCATAATGGTTGAAAGTTGTTAAAAATGAAGGAATTTGGTCAACTCCTGGTCAACATAGGATTTCCTAGTCAAACTAGGAAAAGTTCAAGTCAACGGTAGAAAAACTAATTTGTTGGTTTAATTGTACAGTTTATGGTCGAACGTTAGACGTACTCAGCCATATGGATATTTCGAGGTTGGGCTCGAGGGGCATTCCGAGCAGTGAGGAGGTCGCATTAAGTACTGTGAGTGGACCATTAATTTGAATTAATGCATGTCGCGTTTTTATACTAAACAACATGATTTTTATTGTCTTAGTGAGCCGGTGGGGCCGGGAAGGAGGGTTGCTCCTCTTCCGTAAGCCCTTGTGTTATGTCGGCTGAAATTAATGTTATGATGATTATATTTGGAAATGCATTGTTTTATGACCATAGTTTTGAGAACGGTCGGGGAACCGTGCCTTATGCATGAGATGCATGTTTTAATTTACGGGGGAGGAGTCATATAATAATGACTGTATTTGCTTGTTTTCATCACCATGAAGGGTCGTTATATAAGGCTACTATTGCCCCGCTTCACTTCTAAAGTGGGGGCCCGTATGGCTAGCTAGCAATGATATAATATATATATATATATATATATATACACACACACAGTGCGGATCAGGAGCGGAGGTCCGTTCCTAAGCTTAGGAATGGATTTCATCATTTTGACCCACATTTCGATCGAATTTCCTTAAACTTTCTTCTAGACATATCTATATCATCTTGTGTAGATCATCTCTGCAAAATTTCAGCCAATTTGGTGATCAGGAAGACCTTCAAACTTATGTTACAAAAAAGATGGACAAACTGGACAGAATTCTGTCCGTCAGTTTTGTAACGCAAGTTTGAAGGCCTTTATGATCACCAAATTGGCTGAAATTTTGTAGAGATGATCTACACAAGATGATATAGATATGTCTAGAAGGAAGTTTGAGGAAATTAGATCAGGAAGTGGGTCAAATGATGAAATCCGTTCCTAAGCTTAGGAACAGACCTCCGCTCCTGATCCGGACTGTATATATATATATTATCATTGCTAGCTAGCCATACGGGCCCCCACTTTTAGAAGTGAAGCGGGGCAATAGTAGCCTTATTTGGCTCAGACCCTAGCCTGAGAGGCTCATTGTCATGGTGAAATCTCTCCGTCATGAAGGGTCGTTCATTACTTAGTAGCCTCCGGCAGACTCCGATATATATATATATATATATATATATATATATATATATATATATATATATATATATATATATATATTATCATTGCTAGCTAGCCATACGGGCCCCCACTTTAGAAGTGAAGCGGGGCAATAGTAGCCTTATTTGGCTCCGACCCTAGCCTGAGAGGCTCATTGTCATGGTGAAATCTCTCCGTCATGAAGGATCGTTCATTACTTAGTAGCCTCCGGCAGACTCCGACCCTAGTCTGGGAGACTCTCCGTCATGGTGAAACATTTTCCCCTATTTTTAATACTTAGTTTTAAGCCAATGAGATTGGCAAGTGTTGTTTTGTTTTTCGAAAGGATGATTTGGGATTATTTTCCAATGAGGCATGAATAAATGATTTCTCGGAATAATAAGAGGGAGAACGTTAAATTAAGATATTTTCTCGCGCCTGGATTTTTTTTGTCCACTCACTCTAAAGTCATGTTTTCCCCTGGGCCCTTCGTTTTCAAATCCTCAGTGTTGCAGGGTTGTTGAGAGAAGGTCATGCGTACTAAAGATGAGGCATAGTCAAATCATCCTGCTGTCGCTATATAGTCTATTTAGGTTTCCCTTTCACGTAGAATGCTCTGTTTACCCTAGTACAGTTTAGTTGAATTTTATTGTTGTGGAAGTGTTTAGTTGGATTGCATGCAGGGTTTTCCATTTCAAGGGGATTTTAGGTAAAAATTTTCCTTAAGGTGGTCCCCGCAGGGTTTACCTCCGGTTAAAGGGGTTAACCCGAGGTGGGTTTTGATAATACTAGGGTTAGTAGATTTGATTTTGTAGTATACTAGGGTTATTAGACTTAAATTTGGAGTATACTGGGGTTAGTAAACTTGGATTTGATGTAGATGTAACACAGTAAACTTTCTATAAAAGTTTATTGCCCCTAGTAGAAAAAAAAATCCGACAAAATTCTGGATACCAGTAATTTTCCGGCATCCGATGACCGGAGTCCGATAACTGAAGATGCTCTAACAAAATATTCTTTCTCTCATTTTTTTCTCAAAGTTTTTATAAGGAATAAGAGTAAAATTGTCTCATAAAAAATTATTTTATTATGAATTTAATAAAGAATTGTGTATTTAGACATTAATAAGTGCACCTTGTATTAAAATGAATATTTAACTTTTTAATTCATTGGTCTGAGCTTTGACTTTTATTATTGTATAAATGGTTACTCTAATTGAGTTCTTATTGAATATCTAGCACTGCCTCACTAACAATTAACAAGAACATGAAAAAGTCAACAAGATATGTTAGCATTTGATGTAAAGGAGACGTCTAGAATTGATAGAACCTTCGATGTTGATAGAAGCTTTGATTGCAGTCGATCTTTGGTCAGAAAGGACTGCTCGATCTTGTATTTTTGTTTCAAGAATGACCTATTTGGGCAACTGAGTCTTCTACGGTCTTAACCAAGGTCTCAAATTAGGTTTCTTGGCTGGAGCTTGGACTGATACCAAAACTGATGCAACACACCTGCTGCTAAGACACCAAGAACAACAAGCTCTAAGACTTAGGGGTTTAAACACACACAAAACACTCTAATTTTGGGAATCTTTACCTAGTTTCTCACCAAATCTCGGTTTCTCATCCAAAACTAGACATCACGTCAATCTTATCTCAGGAAAACTCAGAAACACTGATTTTTTTTTATTTATAAAACATAACATACCTTTACATTAGGCCCTTCCACTTATTTATACACAGATAGCTCACAACAAGCAAACTTCATTCCAAAACCAACACCAACACCACCATCAGGGCACAATCTTGTAAGCTTTCATCTTATCAATCCAAGTAACCAACGAGTTCCTGGAGTTCCTAAACCCCACAAACCTATGTTCTTTACTCTTGTTCATACAACCAAACATATACTCCCCACTGAACAGAGCATCTACAATCCACCACACCCCAACCTCCTCCAGCTTCGTTGGTGTCAGCTGATTCTCCTTCACAATCTCCTCCCACACTCCACTCTTCCCCTCCATCAACTTCTGCAATCCCACCACCTCCCCCTCCTCAAACCCAAACTCCTCTATCCCGAAATTCTCAGCCAACACCTTCCAGAACCGCTTCCACTTGAAAACATCCCCATTGTTGATATTAAAAGCCTCATTTCTTGCATAAGGATCCACCGCAGCCCATATCTGCTGCTCCGCTATCAAATCCGCATCCGAAGCAGTAGACAAGCAATTCCACGCGGCTTTAGTCCCCGGAAACCTCAGCGGCACACCCTCATGTTTACATATAGCAGCATACACACATAGACTCCCCACAACGTTCATCAAGCTATAAGGCGAAAACCCGAAAATGATATCCGGCCGGTGCACCGACCACGTCAGCTCCTCCCTCTTCTCCACCTCCTCGAAAAGCAAATCCTCCAGAGCGTAGTAGAAATTCGGCGCATCCAACCGCGGCAGGTCCTCCGTGAACGGCGAATCGTGCGGCCGGATCTTCCCCCATGTCTCGAACGGCCCGATGTAGTGCTTCCCTCCGGTCTGGAGGCATATGTGCTTCAGATTAGGCGCGTTGGGGATCACGGCGCCGAGGACGTTGCGGAGCATGGCGGCGTTGGCCTCGCAATTCTCAGCCTCGGTGGATCGACTGGTCCAGGTGACGTAGAAGACGTGAGTGACGTCGCTCAAGGGAGAGAGCTTGGCGTTGGCGTCGTCGGAGTCGGAGACGTCGCACTGGATGTACTCGACGGAGTGATCGGCGTTCCAGTTGGGGCGGGGGCGGCGGGCGACGCCGTAGACCTTCCATGGACCGCCGGGGGTATCGGAGAGGGGGAGGATTTCGGCGAGGCTGTTGCCGACTATTCCAGTTACGCCGATCACTAATCCGACGCTCTGCGGTGTTTGCGGCGCGTCGTCTTCTACTAGCTTTTTCTGCAGAGTCAATCATCAAAAAAAAAGTTATATGATCAAAATCAAAAGCAACGGTGATGATTAAACAAGGGATGCTTGCCTTGGCAGCGCCAACGGCTCCGGCCCACCACCAGCTCATGTCGTCGGAGAAGAGCCACAGGAGGAAGCAAATCAGTGGAGAGAGAGCGAGGGGATGAGAAAGGACGGTGGTTGAAATATAAAAGGTGATCTGAATCCAACTGTCGGTCTCCTTTTTGCCAACAAACAGCAATGGATTTTGGGATCTTCCTTGAGCTTCGATTCATGTCCAATCTTCGTTTTCAACCCCACGTCATGCTTCACGTCACAAAACTGAAAATAGTAATTTCAAAACATAAATAATTTTCCCACTGACAAAGGACATGGGATTAAAGACAATATTAAAATTACTATAAAAAGAGGCAAAACTGCACTACATATGTGTGTAACGTACCACAAAGAGAGAGACAATTATATAATTATAGTTTGTTATTACGACGGTCTGATTTGACTTTAAGATTGAAGGACAAATTAAAGATTTTGTTGAATCAGGATTCTCGTCCTCCTTTCTCTCTCGAACCTATAAACTTTAAGAGCTCGGCGTTGTTTCACTCGCCTCCAACGTCGTTTGCGACCTGACTCTGCGTCCTTCGTTGAGACTTTAAGTAGTGTATTTGGGAGTAAGGTTTTCTATGGTTTCTGTTTGTAATTAGTAGTCTGGTTTAAGCTCTTGGGATTTCGAATGGGTTTCTGCTAGTTTGTAATTTGCAATTCATTTTCAGCATCTCCATCCGAGCAGACGAACTGAACAACAAAACAATGTGCAATCATATTGGGTTTTTCTCTTACCCAGAATTTAATCGCACTTATGCATCTCAATTTATAGAAAACGAAGCAAATGCCCAAGTTCTTTTTTATACAACAATTTGAAACATGCAAGATTGGGTTCCAGTAAAATTAAACAAATCAATCAAACCATGGGCAAAACCTACAAACTTATACGAACATGGAGGAGAAGACATAATAGAGACAAAGAGCAGCAAATCACATAATATGGGTGGAACAAGCAAGATCCCATCTTGCCATATAATCCTTCATCTTCATCCCCTTCTTGACCCTTAATCCTTCGTAGAACAACATAATGAAGGAGATTGAGAGTTACGAAACAATAAATTCAAAATTAGGTTTGTTCTATTCATTATTGCATGCCATCCCACTCCAAGTTTCAGATGGAATTAAAGAACTGACCAACACTGAAACAACAACAATTGAGATCGAGTAGGAGGAACTAGTGCTCTGTCACCTATCTATACTGTAGAGCATACTCATCAACGATGCCTCTTTCTCGACCTGGCAAACCAGTATCTCCATCATCGGAGCAGCCGCCGACAGCATGGCCATCCAGACCATCCTAACCTAGGACCTCGTCTACGAACTCAATGTTGATGATGGCTTGAAGGGTTCTCTTTGCAGTAAATCATTGTTCAAACGTCTCAAAGTTACAATGAAAATAATTGGGTCATTGTGGCTAAGAAGAATCGAGACATTCATCATTCAACGAATCTAATCAGATATGATCTATATAACTTATTGATCCATAAAGTTATCAGATCTAATCAAAAACCCCCTACCTTTTTACCCAGACGTCATCGACTCGACTGGGTTTTCCATCAAATTAGAAATTCCTACATTGTCCCTTGATAATTGGCACCGCAGATGAGATGCTGCTACATGTCTGGGATCCATATGTACGATACAATCCGTGTATTCTAGAGTTTTTCATAAAAAAAAGGAGTGTGAATTGTAAAAATTAGAGTGTGTTGTAGAATAATATTGAAGGAATGAATTCTCCTTATCTTATTGATAGAATGAAGCCCTTTTATATAGAAAAATACATGGGCCTCTTAGGCTATTACATGGGTCAATGGGCCTATTACATGGATATGTGTAAAACCCTATTACAACATGGATTACTACATAAACCTCGTATACAAGGCATGGACCAAGACATACATATATATATATATATATATATATATCAAATATCCTATAACACTCCCCCGTGTGTCGCGTGTCTTCATGCCGGTATGGTGCTAACGGTGTTGCCTCATCAAAACCTTGCCAAGTAATAAAAACCCTGTGGGAAAACTAAACCTTGGTCGAAGGGAAAAGAGTACAACGCACCAACTACTCCATTGAGAACTCGTCATGTGATGCTCCCCCTGACGTGTACTTCAAACGGATTTTCATGATGAATGGTGCATTCCAACATGCTTCTCAAGAGTAGATGTGAACCTAGACTTAAACAAGTCTGCCATGATCAATCACAAGTGGGGATCAATGGTCTTAGCGGTGCATGCAATGTTGCCTCGTTAAAAACCTTGTCAAGCAAAAACCCAATGAGACAAAAAGCTTAGACTAAGGGAAAAAGAGTGCAACATGGTTGATACAAACAACCACACCCTTCACATTTGATGATGACATGTATATGCTAGACTTTCTTTCAAATCTGCATCTCCTCCTGATCTTAAGATCAATCATAGGGCGCTTCCGGATCCCTAGTGACCACGAAACTGTTTTGACAATCTGGCATCTGTATGCTCTTTTAACATGTCTCAAATGTGACATTACTCAGTGCTAGTAGCTATGTGCACGGTGTCTTGCAGCTGTGTGTACAGCGCTCGATAGCTGGCATGCACAGCGCTCAGCAGCCGGGTGCACAACGCTCGACAGCTGGGTGCACAACGCTCGACAGCTGGGTGCACAGGTGCACGTATAGTGCCTGTCAGCAATGCACACGCGCACAGGCTATGTGAAGGGTGTGGTTGAATATGCCAGATTCATGCATGGCTAGCGATGACATAGGCAACAACATTTCTCTCATGCCAGATACTCTTAAAGTATTCAAGTGATGTCCTTTGCCATATCATTGGCATTGTGTGGGCGCAAAGCTACTTAGCTTTATAACGAATGGAGGAGACGTCAAGTCTTTCTTTTGATTAAACAGATCACTCTCTTTTAGAGTAAAGTTCTTGACTAATCATGGGAGCATATGAAGGTTCCACTCTTCTTCAGAGGACCTAAGCCGATTGATGGAAATACATCATCAATACATAATCGATCGACTTCAATAAGAGATTGTGTCTTTCCCAAGATACTTTTGATTCCAACATCGGATGTCCAGCATATATTGCGATCATCCGGAATCAATACGCAATGACATTATTCATCATATCCCATCTGAAATCAAGGAGTCATGTACTATGCGTCTAAAATACTTGGTCAATGCAAGCTCCACTTGATTTGGCTTGTGAAGTTTATTTAAGATCTTCATGTATATCTTTGATCCCATAGAGACGTCATTATGATCATATTCATAAGGCTGCATGTACAGTTACTGGGGAACTACCAAACTGACAAGGTAGTAGAGTGCAATAACATCCATTACGAGAGTACTTCTCATCGTAGTCGATCCCAGTGCGTGTCTGTGAGAAACCTTGCGCCATAAGGGAGTCTAAGACTCTTGTTCTCACTACGTTAACTCACAAATGTTTACTTGATAGGGTTTATACTTGCGGTGTCGGCAATACCTGCCTAAGGACCTATCCCTTTGTCTGGGTCGCATCTTCCCATTTTAGGTCAATACACTGTCGCTTTATCAACAAAATGTGTTCAATAAACTCATCATCCCACGTCCTCATGTACACTAGTGTAGTCATTATAGAGATCTCTTTCTATGAATTGGATTTGACGTTGAGGCGTCCCCCAACGATAGTCACAATTCAGACTAATGAACATGAGACGGAGTGAGTATCACTGATCAATGGACCAGTAGTGTCAAACTTGCTTTCTCTCTCAGTGCGAGTGTATACCTCAACCCTAACCTTCAGGGAGCCACAAGGCCTAGTACACCATGTTGCCACATTATGGCGTCCTCATATCACCACATAAGGTGACGGCGTCAAGACCACCTCAATATGGCCAAGCCATGGCATCAAGACCACCTCAATTTGGTCGAGTCATGTCCTCTTGGTATGAAATCATTCCTTATAGACATATGCAGCATTGATCTCGTCACTATAGTTCTATGGGGATCATGTTGAGACTTAGTGGCGACCAATCACGACATTCACGTCGTTCCTACTCGAACCCTGGTGTTCGTATCTCCCCCTAACGGCGGGAATACAGTCTCAAAGTGACAATCAGCAATGTAGCAGTTAAGAAGATCGTCTGTCAAGGAGCTTAAGGTGGAGAGCACCAAAGTGACTCCTATCCAACCTTTGAACATATTCATCTCATGCGACACATCATCATTGGGCACTGTGGCAGTGCAATTTCGCACAATGTGTAACTCAAGGCTTGGGGATCCGTTACTATCTGCCGAGTTCAAGGATTACAACTTCTTGTTAACCCTAGCACACAGTTACGAACTGTCGTGCATCAATGCAATGATGGAAGTCGTGGACGAATCAATACATGCCTGCATATCCCTCTTTAGGGATGGGTAGTGAGCCCACAGATACATAAGCAGCATGTGGTAGACAATGGTGCAACACATGACCAGTGTGTTAGCCCTTCAACCAACACCATAAAAGAGGTATCCATATGTTGGTTGCATCGGTCTACATAATCCTTCTTTGGATTTTAAATAAGAATGATATCTTTTGTGGAATATAAAAAGATGATCTTTCACCTTACTTAGCTAAAGAACAAGCCTTACACAACGAAACCATGAGTACCGTGCGGCTTCCGAGGACATCATGTCGGCGCACAAACACAACATACAATCATGGCGTAGTGTCGTTGTTATCGGGAAATGGACTCCCAAGAATATCGAACAATTCTGGCTCGTATATCTCTCCCAGTATTACCCAAATGTCGTAGCTTATCTGAGTCAATTGTCCTAAATCTACTTATTGGAGACACATTAGGACTCATGCTCTTCTTCATGATGCCCTCAATTGGCACTCATGATAATTATACACAAAAGTCTCAATCATTCTCATCACGGTAATCATTGGTGTGTATGTTCATAACACACTTCAATGTTCGATTGCCTCTCTCACCATAAGGAGGGCATTTGTGACTTGGATCATCAAGCCAAAGGCATCAAGAATTGATTCAACCATGTCATAAATGATGGTGAAGATCCAATCAAACTTAGTCACAAAAAGGATTCACAATCTGCGAAGAGTATGCAGTTTTCGTGCAGTATGACCTATACTCACTAAAACGGCTATAACTCTCTCATTTGGAAATTAGGCTCACATAGATTTCTAATGATATAAAATTAGGCTTCTAGTTCATTTGGAGCCTTCAGAAAACTCTGACGAAGTTACGATACAGTATGTCAACTTACTGTGGTCGCAGATTTTGACATGATGAAGCTTTCAACTTTAAAGTGGCATCGCAGGAGTTCTCCTCGGCCAAAAGTAAAGCGTACATATGGCATTACAAATCTTCAACGTCCACGACATTTGGTAACAGCATCATGGGGGATCCAAAATCAAGGGAGTAGGTAATGACGTGCTCGTTACCGGACGCGTTACAATTTAAGAACCCTTTTTGTCACTTATAGCATTGGTAAATAGGATTCGATCAATCCGGGGACTTAAAGGGCGCTGCTGCATTCATGGTTACGCTAAAAAAATTAGTACAATTACAAACAAATAGTTATTTACAAAACAAGACACAAATACAAACATTTACAGATTTTTATTTATAAATTTACACATGGTACAAGGTTATTAGGGAGGTTTGGTTTGGTCTAACATCCTAAAACAGAAAAATAAAATCTAACTGATATGTACAAGTGATAGATTCATTCAACACGTCAATTAGAGAGAAACTCAAATTTTGATCACACATCAAAGATCATGTTTCAACCTTAATAATCTGATAACATGCAAATTCAAAGAACTAAATAATCTCAAGAATACAAGCCTACGAGGTCATGCACCTTATTGTTCCACTTACTTTATTCCTAGCACAGAACGTCTAGAACTAGGACATTTTACATGTCGATGCTATCAATACTAAAAGTATTTGTCTTCAAACATGCAAATCATTACGTTTTATGGAACGAGATTGAATGCAACTTTATATCATGAATGTCATAACAAAAGTCATATAGTGTATGAATTCAGCCATATTCGGGATACGGCTTCCACCACTAGAGATCTATACTTACCTACAAAGCTTAGCATAAATCATGGCTCTAGTTACCATGCATTCTAACATATGGTACTTTAAACAACATCGCATACTTTTTAATCTTATGAATATGTAGAATCAGATTATTAAAGTATCATGAACAAGTCTTAAACATGCTTTACTAAAATTATGAATTTACTAACAACAAAACCAACGAAACAACATCCAAATCCAGAATTTGAAAACCGAAAGCATGTCTGAAAATTGCAAAGTAAACTAAACAAAAATAGAGATGTGGTTACACTTTGTAGGTCTTCAAGAAGCTTGTAGATGTCTAAAAAGTGCTCCGGCTTCAAGGCTTTAAGCTCCAAGGTTGTTGCACAAGAGGAACGTCCGTCAAGGCTTGGGTAATGGAGAGAGAGGCTCGGCAATGGAGAGGGAGAGGCTGCTCGAAAATGGTTGTGTGTTTCTCTAATTTTTATGTGAATGAACGACCTTTTTCTGATGTAGATAGCCTCCTTATATAGTGGTCGAATCTTCTTCTCCATCCTTAATTTAAATCTGATCCAATGGCCACAAATAATAGCATAATTTAATCAAATAATATTCCATATATGTCTTGTGCATTAAGTCTTCGAATTTGGCTTGAAATGTGGCCGAATACATTGCTTGTTCTTCAAATGGAATAGGCTGATTTTTGCTTGATAGTTGCCAATTTGAATTTTGTTTCCTTTCTTGATTATTTTCGAATTTATGCTTATTATTCCTTCCATATGTATTGCCAATTAATATTCCTGAAAAGAAAGAAGAAAAAT
The DNA here is from genome assembly GCA_951800085.1 of Comarum palustre. Taxonomy (NCBI): domain Eukaryota; kingdom Viridiplantae; phylum Streptophyta; class Magnoliopsida; order Rosales; family Rosaceae; genus Comarum; species Comarum palustre. The sequence goes on along the minus strand of OX637584.1, from coordinate 20,853,409 downwards.
CAGATTTAATCTTGGAAAATTAAGCATTTAAATGGAGAAATAAAAGCTAGGAATCTCCCTTAATTTGCTTGATTACAAATCAGCAATTATCTTCAATCTTCAAGGAATAATTCTCTCAAAATTTGTTGTCATAATCTTCACATAATTTCAGCCAAAACCCTTAGAAATTTCTGATTTCCATATGTGTATCATCTTCTCCATTTAATCCTCATTCCTTCTTTGGCAATTTCTTGAATTTAAGAATAGAAGGTTTCTTAAAATGGATTAGGAAAGTAAGAATAGAAAAGTTTTACAAATAGTAAGTTTCCTAAATCAAAATAAGAAAGTTTCTTAAAATGAAATAGGCAAGTTTTCCAATTCGAAACAGGAAAGTTTCCTAAATGAGTTATCCTTCTTAATTTGCCGATTTTAGCTTCCTTTTCTGCTTTTCCGCCTTTTTACCTTTACAAACACAAAACATGTTAGAAATGAAAATGTTAAGAGAATAACATAACTAAATATGGTATAAAATACGTTAATATCGTAGCACTTTGTGCTTATATCAGGTAACCTTGGTCGAGGTTAACCACGTCATTCGATGATGGAAAATCTGCTATTAGGTGAAGACTAAACCATGAACATCGGCACACCTTCATAAGGCTGTGCATGATCATGTCATAATGTGAATACACTTTTCGAACCAACGATTTCATCGAGGTCTCATTTAGTTTAGAGAAAATCAAAGAGTCTTTCATGACGTCAAATGTCAGAGGCATTCATTTTATGTTCCGTACACCCTTTTGTATGTTTCTTGTAAGCACTCATTCTTTCAAGTGAGTGCGACAATCATGAACAGGTTCTCTAAGGATCTACAACCGGGATGTCTAGAGCTATCGTTAGGAAATAGGCACATAACAAGGTGCACAAATGCAAACCCGTGTGCAACAAATTTCCTAGTAGCATGACCTTTGCTCAGGATTGTGTGGGAAGTCCCACCATCTGCAAGGCACTCAATTTCTCCAAGTAACTTAACTATCGAACAAGGTAGATACGTGAGAAAAAAAACATAAAAACCGAAGGCAATAATCGAAGACAACCGTGTGCATTGCAGAATTCCTGGCAGCATGACCTTTGCACACTCAAACAGTCATAACTCCTTTGATAGAATGGATATGAATGAACCGCAAAAACTGTTGGAAACTAGACAGATGTAGTTTTCCAATGATATATGGTTTGCATTCTAGTTCATCAAGAGCTGGTCACAAAACTCTTAGGAAGTTGTTGTACAGAGAGTGGCAAATTCATTATTTTTGTTTTTGGTTGCCCGTCTTTGCAGCTCTCACATATGCCAATGCACTAGGCACTTGGCAACATTTGGCAGCGCATTGCATCTACACATATGCCATTGCAGGGCAACTTTTGGTAGTGCATGAGGAGCCACACATATACCAGTGTACTGAGCACTCGGCAACATTCAGTGGCTGCACAACTGCTAGCGCCCATGGCGCACGGTATGGGGCAGTAAAGGGCTCGGGAGCTTATCTCAAGTGCACAACATGAGGTGCACAGAGCTTTGGCAGCTGCTGCAGAGAGTTAGGCCCTGGTGCCCAGTGCTCAACAGTTAGTGTCCTGTGCATGTCCTCGAGTGTTCTATGCTATGTAGCTCACTTAGTGCTTGTCCTTGATGGAAGTGCACAACCATTGGTGATCAGTGAATGGTTCCTTATGTTCACTGCTAACGTCTGGTGCTTAGTGTCCAACACCTAATGCACAGTACACTATAGTTCATGTGTAGAGCACAAAACAACAAACACAAAACTGTCGACATCTGACAAATAGGTGGTGGCATTCCTCACACAACATGAAGCAACTGACACACAGGAGTGGCAACTGACACACATTATTGGCAAAAACAATCAAGGGGCAGCAGCTAGCATACATGGTTAGCAACAGGCACGTTGGGAGGCAACAAGCGTGTGACTATCGGCAGATGACAGCTAGGTGCACATGGGCTCGACATCGTGCACGGCAGCTCGGCAACCATGTCGGCAGCTTCTGTAGCGCACAGTAGCTCCTAGGTAGCGCTCAATAAATGTATGTCTTTAGCATAAAACAGTGTTGCTCAGCTTCTAATCTCCATTTGAGACTTAGAGCGGCATTCAATGGTCAATATGTAAGTAAGCGGTAAATTGCCTTGCTCATGCATACAATACAAAACTGTGGAGACTCGAGAGTGGTCATCTCGCTTATGGGTTGGAGTTTCAGCCTAGGAAGCAGTGGCTAAATCTTTGAGCAAAATCTAGGTCATGCTCGGCAGCTAGGTGCTCAGTGGTTGGAAACTAGCACTCAGCAGCTATGCAGCACTGGTCCTCTGTAGCTGGGCACTAGGCGCTCAACAGCTGGGCAGCCTGTGCTCTGCAGCTTAGCGGTGGTGCTCTACAGCTAGACGCTGGGCATCCTACACCGGAAGCTGATTCTCCTACCCTGAGAAATGTGCTAACGTTGATCAAACACAACGTGGGTTCAAGGAATGAGATGATTCTCCAATTTCGAACTCTCTTTAATAGCATAACACAAACCGACGTTGGATACCTCACAACGTGGACCTAAAAACATCTTTGGTGCATGGTGCACGTCAACTATGCTTGTCACTCGGCAGCTAGTGCTCGACAGTGCTCGGCAGCTGCTCTAGGCAGCGCTCGGTAGCAATCGGCAGTCAGCACTCGACAGTGCATAACAATTAGTGTGCAGGGCTTCAGTAGGTGGTAGCCACGTGCACATATAGTGACTGGCAGCAGCGCACGTGTGCACATGCGGTGCCCGGCAGTAGCACGAGGCAGCGTCTAGGCAGGTGCACATACAGTGCCTAGCGGAAGTGCACGCGTGCATAGGGGAAAGCCCTGTCAGCAGCGTGCACGCTCACAGAGGCAGGTGCACATACGGTGCCCGGCAGCAACGCACGCGTGCACAGGGGCAAGCCTTGGCAGCTGCGTGCATGCGCACAGAGACATGTGCACATACGGTGCCCGACAGCAGCGCACGCGTGCACAGGGGTAAGCCTTTGCAGCAGCGTGCACGTTCACAGGGGCAGACCCTTGCAGTAGTGCTCAACAGGCACGTGGCAACACAACAGTCAGTAGGTGCACGAGGCAACACAACGGTCAGTAGGTGGGCGCGCCAAAGTACATCACTCGAAAGCAGCGCATGTGTGCCAGGGCACAACGCTCGACAACTGCTCGACAGCAGCGCATAACGAGTATCATGTGGGCTAGTGGTGTAGGTAGCCAAATGCACATATGTTTTAGGATTTCCATAATAACTTGCAAAGACAAAAGTCTCAAGCATAGAATGGGGATGGAGAAGCGAGGAACGGATTTTATCCTCCCCGAGGTTATTGAACTTTGAAATTACTCAAAAGTAAAGCTTACTTGCTAGTCTGCCAAATAGACTGCATTTATATAAGTTGCTCCATGCTCAAATTCATGCGCGTTAGGCGATCGTTCGCGTAATTCCATCTTGAATTGTTCGGTCGATCTGAGGACTCCGGCGTCCGGTTCGGTGTCTTCCTGGCCGGTTCTGAGGATGAAGCCGGCGGCGTTGGAATCGTGAGAGTAATATCTTTAACTTCTCTGTTGGTGACGGAAACCAATTCGGAAATTATTCTGTCGATAATTGCGTTTGAACCTTGAGACAGATTTTAGGGTTTCTCGGTGCGCAAGTGCACAGGGGGTGCGCGACAGTGCCCTGAGGGGTGCACATGGGTGCCCATAAGGTGCGCAGCAGTGGTACGCGGCAGTGCACGGTGGTGCCCAGCGATGCGTGCGGCAGTGCACAAGCGTGCACGCGACAGAATTTTTCCTTCTTTTAGGTGGTGGCCTACTTGCTCTTTTTAGGGTTAGAGCTAAGTACTGATAACATGTTGTTGAATAATATTGAGGGAATGAATTCTTCTTATCTTATTGATAGAATGAAACCCCTTTATATAGGAAAATACATTGGTCTCTTGGGCTATTAATTACATGGGTCAATGAGCCTATTAAATTGATATGTGTAAAACTCTATTACAACATGGATTACTACATAAAGCTCGTATACAAGGTATGAACCAAAACATATATATATATATATATATATATATATATATATATATATATATATATATATATATCAAATATCCTATGACAGAGTCCAAATTTCAATCATCTTCTAAAATAATTTATAGTTTCTACACTGTACTCCAAGTTTGATCATTTTCACTTGCAGCGAGTAGGCTTTCTATTTGAACTCTCTAGACGTTGGTTGTCATAGGAATTTTGTAATTTGAGGTTGTTTTTTATTTTTATCTTGTCAAAAAAAGTAATCATTTTCATTTGTACACAGATTATTTGGAAATGATGATCTCTCTAACACGTATTTCTACTAGGTTATTTTCCAGCAACTAATAGCAGAGCATCAAGTATGGATGTAACTTTGGCTGTCAATGGCAGGATGAACTATTATAAACCTTGTGTCTTATCTCTAGCAAGTTTAAACCCTATGATGCACATACATTTCTAAAAATGGAGTGTCAAAGTGTGTGACACGTCCTGACATGCCCATATGCCCTGACACGACGTCCGACACACCACAAAACCTCGGATGCATGGACACTCCTGACGGTGGAGTATTAGAGTGTCCAACACGTTCCGACACACCGAGATGTCCCAATCCGGTGTCTGATATGCCACGTGACGTGTCAGAAAATCTTGACTTTTCTGACTCGACCTGATACTTTTATTGACATGTTACATCATCATCTGACATGCCACGTTAGCAATTTCAATTAAAACAAACTTAAACCCAAAACCTAAACTATTTTAATGCTAATGAAAGAAAACGTCTCATAAGATTAGGGACACAACTAAGTTCCATGGTCTTGGTGAAAGGCATAATTACTAATTTACTACCTTAACTTTTACATTGTTGTCAATTTGCTACTCTAGCTTTTATTTCAGCCAATTTGTTACTCTAGCTTTTATTTCAGCCAATTTGCTACTCTAGCTTTTATTTCAGCCAATTTGCTACACTTCCATCAAATATGTTACTTTAGGGTTTCAAGATTAACCAATTTACTTATCAAAATTTCAATATCGAAAAACTTTAACCTTTGATTTTCAGATTTAGTTCATGTTTGGATAAAGTAATGAATAAATCAAAAAGAACTTCAAGGTAGAGAATTGGTTAATTTTGAAATATAAGATAGCAAATTGGTAGAAATAATAGTTAGGGTGACAAATAGGCTAATTATAGAAAGTTAGGATAACAAATTGACTGAAATGAAAGCTAGGGTAGCAAATTAACATCAAGATAAAAGCTATGTAACAATTTGGCTAAAAAGCCTTTGTGAAATATTGGCAGTTTGAAACCGACAATACTATGAGCATTTACAAAGACGAAAACCAACGGAATAACTTAACAAATGTTGGGAAAAAGTACCTAATGTATATACTAGATTATTTTATTTACTTGTGTATTTCAGATTTTAAATTTTTAAGATTTTTCGTGTCACAATATCAAGCCGTATTGTGTTCCATGTCCATGTCTTGTGTATTTCAGATTTTAAATTTTTAAGATTTATCGTGTCACAATATCACGCCGTATTGTGTTCCATGTCCTTGTCAATGCAACATTGCTTTGGGGTTTATTGTTACCTTGGCAATGCCAACAGCTCCAGCTCATGAATTTTGGGTCGTCAGGTGTTACGCGGCTCTTTTTAACATTAGTATGAGAGCACTAACCGAATGTAAACTATTCAGGTTGCCATTTACTGACTTACAAGGTCATATGAAGTCTCAACTGAAACTGATATATCGTTTGTCAGTAGTGAAAGGCCAAGCACAAATAGCATGTTTCCTGCTTTTCCTGGGAGTCCATAATCAGGGCCCCGGCTTTCAGTCAGCTCATATATGTGGACAAACAGAAGGTCATCTTATTCAGGAGACAAGTTTCTTGACATGAGGTCTTCACAATGTGAAATCTCATCATCCTCAAATGGAAATTCAAAGCACCAGTACAGGTTTGATAATGCATATAGCAATAATACACATCCAAGCAGAAATAGTTCATTGTCAATGCTTGCCTTGAATATCGGAATGAAATGGAAAGCTGAGATGAGGAGGCTCAGGCTAGAGCTCAAGCAAACAATAGACATGTACAGTACGGCCTGCAGGGAAGAACTCTGTGAAAGACGAAGGATTACAATGGGAAACTTGTATTGTTTATTAACTTTTCTTTGAAAATCAAAAACGTCTCTAGATTTCAGGAGAAAGCAAAATGCCAAGCAGCCATGGATGCTGCAACAGCAGCTAAAAGGATTGCAGAAGCCAAAGCACAACAGAGGAATGCTGAATTGAAAGCCATTAAAGAAGCTGAAGAGAGGATGACGGCATTAGGAACAACAACGTACGATCCTAGATACAGGAGATACACAATTAATTAAGGAGATTGAAGTAGCAACAAATAATTTTTCACACACTAGAGGGGTTGAAGAAGGGAGGCTATGGGCCAGAATACAAAGGTGAACTAGACCATACACCAGTGGCAATAATAGTTCTACGTTCAGATGCAGCTCAAGGATAGTCCCAATTCCAGGAAGAGGTTGGTTTGACACTATCAAACACTTTGTTCATATATTTCACAGATAGGCACGAGCAATGGATGCTCAAACATCTTAGATGAACTGAATATCTGAATATTGAACACTTATATTTTTTGCAGATTTATGGGAACCTTCATATTGTCTGAAAACAAAAGCATCTTGTTCCAAAGGCATTCTTCTGATAACACAAGCAAAAATAATAGAATATTATTGCAAAAATAAACTGAAAAGAATATCCAGAAAAAAAACAGTATTGGATGAATAATTTGTTCATGCATCAATTGTTCTTCTGACTTACATCCAGAAAACCTTTTGAAGGCTTAAAAGCTTAAACAAAATATTTGATAGTCTTGCATTCAAAGCCAAGGAACTTCCATTTTCTAAGTCATTATGGTCATATACTATTATTAATATATCTTACAACCTTTGACAAGGCAGGTTTATCTATTGAGTTGCATACGACATCCCAACATAATTCTTCTTCTAGGAGCCTTCCCAGAGAATGGATGTCTGGTCTATGAGTTCATGGTTAATGGGAGCTTAAAGACTGTCCCTTTCGGCAAGGTAACCCCCAGTTATTCCTTGGCAGATATATAAGGTTCCAAATCGCTGCAGAGATTGGCACACTGTTGTTCTGTCATAAGAACAAGCCAGAGCCACTTGTGTACTGTGACCTAAAACCAAGTACCATTTTGCTAGACTACAATTATGTCAGTAAGATTTCTGATGTAGGTTTGGCCAGGCTTGTCCGCCCATCAATAGCTGATTCAATAACTCAATATCAGAAGACATCTACAGCTGGAGCATTCTGTTATACTGAGTTACTACCCCAGAGTATCAGCAAACTGGCATGCTTGGGACAAAATCTGATTTCTGCTCAATCAGGGTCATGTTTCTACAACTAACAGCCAAACCACCTATGCTTGACCCAGCTGTTCCTGACTAGCCGAGGAAGCCTTATGTTTTGCAAAGCTAGCTCTAAGGTGTACTGACTGCTGACATGAGGCGAAAAGATAGACCTGATCTTGGAAAGATTATTCTGCCAGATATTAACAGATTGAAAGCCGAAGATAGCATGACTGAACTTTACACGTGAGTACCATAGCAGACCTAGCTTGTACTTGAAGTCACTGCAATAGATGATTTTTAGGAGGTTTGAAGTGAATTTCCTTATTTTCTTACGTTCCCATTTCTCTCAAGGTTAGAATTCTATCAGTATCAAACCTGCCAAACAGCAAAGGTGAATTCATAACTCTTGAAGTAAACTTGGGGAGCATGCTTAAATTTTCTAACACACCCCAACTCCTTTCAAGGTTGTAAGCAAAAGACTTCTCTAAGTCAGCATATCTCCGTAATATTGGAATTCCCTAAAATATGTTTACATACACTGGACTGGGGAATGTAATGTGCTGCTGTTGCTAGGCTATGGTTCTGATATCCGTTGTGGAACTATTAATCTATTGGTTGAGAATTTTAGTTTTTCTGTCTGTACTGCTATGCTGGGTCATTCATAAATTTCCAAACAGAGATATCTTCCTTCAGAAGGACATATGATGCTTGAGAGATTAATACTACTTTGCATTTCATAGAAACATGAGGCAGAAAAACATACGGTTAAAGTACAATAGAAATGCTCCGGTGATCTGTACCTACAATCTCAACCATTTTACATGATTTTTCCGGATAACACTATTGTGAATAGCTTAAAGTATCAGGATATGGAGCATAATTATTCAAACCAAAAATGAAGCACCTTATTTTCCAAACTAGAAGCTTTCACAAGAATTACCAAGAAAAAATTCACAATAAAATGTTTCTGAAATATTCATCTATACATAGCTGTTAGGTTTCTTAAGTTCTCACATAATTTTATATGAAGCATAGAAATGCATCAAAACCTATTATTCAGAAAGTAACTACGGTAAACAGCAACAGGAACAGACACTAACTGAATTAGTTTTTTATGACAGATTAGCAGGTGTGATTTATACAATAGCAAGACTAGTTTACCTTTATTTCTTACTTCTCTCGGTTTACTTCAAGTCAGAGTGAAAATAACATTCAACAACTTAGATAAGTTTAGGCTGGCAACTATATTGCATAATATTGATATGCCATCCATCTCACAATAGTGACAATACCCAACAGCCTGAACACGGAGAGCCTGCATAAGATCTATAAGATCAGGAAAAATTATGATCATCTTGAATGAGCATAACAACAGTACTCCGTAACAACCATAAACCATGTCCATGCCCAATGGAAGACAAATATTGGTGCTGATATTACCATCTTGTATGATATTATTCATGATCTAATCATATGAAAATTCTACCAGAGTTACGGAAGCAATCATCATCCATTCGTTTATCCAGTCAATCGAGAAGTATCACTCCAGTCTATGACAATAATTTTCATAAACATGTATTTACACATGGGGCAGGTCACTATTCAGTAATTCCAAAATATCTGGTCCCTTCGATATTGCTTTTTCAAATATACTGAAAGTAGCTTCCGATAAGTCCACTCCTTCTGCTTCCGAAACTCCAAAAATGCCTCTGAGCTCGCATGGAAATCGCCTTTCCCCAGAACTTCAAATACAAATGGATCTGTTAAGACTACCGGAGAATCATCCAAGTTCAATTTGTTTAAAGCAAAAGACAAGTTTCTTCCCAGTCTTTTATCCAAGTATGCATCAACAATACAACCACAAGTGACCAGATCAGGAACAACTTTCTCATGTTTCATGTGTTCAAGAGTAAGATGGAGATCCCAAAGTAGAGACATTCTCGAAAAAGCCAGGGCACGAATATTAAATGTAGTGAGATCAGGGTGGAATCCAGCTTCCACCATTCTAAGAAATTCTCTTTGTAGGGTTTTGATCTTAAAATTGGCAGCATAGGATAGCAACAATAGGTTCCACAGAAGATTTCCCAAGTTTCTTCTACCTAGACCAACACTCTTAAGGAACTCAGCTAAACTATAGAACTTCCTCTTCTTTAAATACGCCAATGACATTGCCCTGATTCCCTCTTCCTCTATCAAAAACCTGGACCTCCTAAGGCGATCATAGGAGGTTTCCATCTCAGTCAGAGAACCAAAAATGCTATAGTACCTAATGAAGACATTCCCTGTGGCCGAGTCAACAGGGAAGCCCCTTGATACCATTTCCTTCAATGTATCTTCCATCAATTCAAGCTGTCCTCCCTTCCCAAAGCAAGAAATAGCTAGTGAGTAAACCTGCGGTAACAAACTTAAATTCCTTGATCTTATCTGACCTACAATCTCATTCACCCTTGCAAAAGATCCCACATTACCATAAACATCAAACAGCTCCGACACAACCTTAATACCAGGCACAAAAGAGCTGTTTATCATTTCGTCCCAAATAGCCTCAGCTTGAGGGAAAAGGCCATTCTTCGCATGACATAGCATTACAGCAGATAGAGTGGAGTTGCTTGGCACAAGACCCTCCGATTTCATCTCGAGTAAAACCTCCTGAGCTGTGTGAGGCATCTTTTGTCTACTTAAACTCTGTATCAGCGGTACGCAATCTACATAACAGTCTTTCCCTTTAAAACACTCGTCCTGCTTCCATGTCCGTACTATCTTCAAACACAAATAATGTGAATCAAGAGAATTTATACCAACTACAATCACATGTATCTAGAACATGAACTAACCTCAACTATCTTTAGCAATACGGCCATGATAGTATTTTCTTGATATAAACAGAAACATAATCGCTGTATCTCTACACTCAATCACACAAGTAATATACATCACAAATGTTCATCAAGACTCAACTGGTTCAAGTAAAAAGACCCAGTTTTCACAAAGGTAGTAGCTTTACTGCTTTTTATAATGAAGTGCAACTGGTTTTGATCAAATTGAATAAAAGTGAAAGTAACCCAAAATGGGAATGCTCGCAATAGACTGACCTTGCGTGCCAGAGCTCGATTTTGAGAAGGTTGTGAGTGATGGGAAAGAACAGAAAGACGGTTGGGATTGAGAGACCCAGAAACAGATGCTGTGCTGAGAACAAGAATGGCCTCCATTTTGGAACCCAAAAGCGATTCTGTTTTTTTATTGGGTCGTTTGGTAAACACCTAGAAACACCTGTGCGACATTGAAAGGCAGAGTGAACTGATCAGGTCGACTGACTGTTCTGGATTTATTACCCAAATAACGTATTCAAGAGCTGTGTTTTGGTAAATTTATATTTATATTTACAATTTACAGGACACTATTTTACTTTTCATTCTTGAAGTACTTTACCAAACTTGTTCAAAAATTTACCAAACACTCAGATGATTCCTTTTTCAAAAAAAATTGTTCGAAAAAAAAAACACTCAGATGATTCCCCTCGTAACAGACTCAAGTGATTTCTATCACAACAAAATTAAAAAAGTGATTTCTCTCACCAAGCTAAGTTGAGTTCAACTTGTTGTGGGTTACATTAGTTTGTCCTATGTTTCAAACGTTGAAAATTTACAACTGTATAGAGTTCGACACCATCTTTTTTATCTAGATGATAGCCGTAGATAGGAACATCTTTTGCACAATCTCTAGTTTGACAACTTAGCTAGCGTGTTTAGTTTTTTAGATGTTTTTAGGCTCTAACGTTATTAAGCACACCCTAATCCTAGCAAAAAGCCAACCGATTTTTTAAAACCCTAAAATCGAAAAAAAAACAATGAATCGGCTACATCTCCTCTTCTCGACCGCACATGCCACCACTGCCTTAGCTGCCCAGACTACCCCTATTGTCGCACAAGCCTGTTGCGACACACCCCTACTATCACACACATCCTCTTAGTTGCAGATGCTGCTCTTGGTTTTTTGGTTTCGTGTCGAAGTTCTTCAACAAGGTTATGAAGTTTGATTCAATAGGTATGGTTTTGAAACCCTAAACTTGTTCAAAGTTCAATACCCGGGGTGGATAAATTAATTTCCTCCCTTCTACATCTCCCTTCTATGCTTAGGTCGGTGTATTTGTAGGTTTGGAAAATCCTGAAACGCCGTGTACTGGTACCGCGAGCACTATACGCTACTGCCGCACGTTGTGCACTAACGTGTGTGCACTGTTGAGCGCTGAGCGTTGCTGCCAAGCCTCATGCACCAACTACAGTTCCTGGGTCCGTGTTGTGTGGTATCCAACACTAGTTTTCTTTTATCCTATTAAAGGGTCGTTTGTGTTGATCCGTGTTGTGTTGTATCAATGTTAGCCTAAGTTTAAGCATCAAAACCACCTAGTCTCGAAGAACTAACTTGCTTGAATTTTGTTATATGCAGAGCGTTATAGACAGCTCTCGCATGGAATTTGATATCCTTGATGCCCAGAGTAAGGATATTATCATCGGTGGGTGTTGGAGGTCAAGTAGTCTGTCATTGGCAAACATTACACAAGTATCATTGTTCATCCAAAGGACGATGAACCTCAGCCTACTTTTAAGGTTAAGTCACGCACATCGGTAGTCAATTATTAGTACTTGGTTTATACACAGCTGTCTTTAGAGCATCTTTAGCAGTGTTGATAAAATGTAAATTTGTCAATTTTAGATAAATGTTTTGCTCTAACAGAATACTTAAGAAGGTAACAAATTTAGAAATCGATAATGAAAATTGATAAATCTATTAATTTTAAAGAGATAATTAGTTAAAAAATTAGTTAACGTAAAAGTTTAGAAATACTACCGAGTATTGGTATTGATCAGCTAAAAATGGATAGATTTGCGGATGCTCACTGAATTGATCGGTCCTTGCTCAAAACTGAACCAGAACATTGCTCTTAAGTGGTGACTGTCTGTTGATTTTCTTTCAACTGTCGAAAAGAAATCTATATGGCCGAATTGTAAAAACACAGAAAGAAGAAATGCCCAAGAATCAAATTAGCCTCGAGGACTAATGTGAGAAAACGCTGCAACGAAAGCGACAACCAAATTTATTGCGAAGTGCGCTAGTAACAGCACATATACTTGGGCTAATAATCTGTTCTATCTATCTCTCACTCTGTTCTTGTCAATTTTGTTTCTTTACATCTTCATCTCTCAACTGGGTCTCTCTCTGATCGTTCTGAGAGAGACCCAGTTGGGATTTTTCCGGCAAGATGGAGACTTTTTTTCCGGGAAGAAGAGACCCACAATCAGTCTTTCTCTTTTTACTTCCTTTTCCGAGTCAATTTCCAGTTATAAGTCATTGAATTCGATCAAGTCTCCCAGGAATTTCCAGGAGGGCGTGGTTGGGCTTGGCATAGTGGCTGCTATGACTGATTTGAGCTGCTCCAATGAGACACCCATGTCTGCAAAGTCTCCGAAATCGAGCCCAATTCCCATAGTCTCTGCAGCTAAACCTGCTGCTAATTTCAGAGGTGGGTTTGTTGTGGAGAAACAGCTCCAAAGGGTTGAGGTGGATGAGCTGTCTGAGAGCTATACTTGTGGGATTTCCCGTTTTGGGAACAATTTGGTAAAGCGAGTTTATTTTGATGATAAGCTGAGTGGAGTTGTTAATGATTGTGAGGTGAGAACTGGGGTGTTCTCTGCTTCACCCATGAGTGTTGGTGAAGTGGGGAGAGACTTTTGGGCTTCGGATTTCCTCAGTTCTTGTTACTTTGCAAGAAGCAGCTTCAGGGGCTGGACATTTTCATGTACAGGTATAAAGAGAATATATCTGAATTAATTATTTTTTCTTCTGTTCTTTTGGCGCAATTTATATTTATAGGGATTTGACATGCGTATGACTGGTGTTTAGTATATAAAGATGTGGATTGTGGACCATATTGATGTTTATGCATCTGAGATTGGAGTATTACGTGATGATTATGTTGTTTTATATTGAGAGATTGTGCTTTGAAACTGAAATTGAAGTGATGAATGTTTTTAGAGGCATGGATGAAACTGACCAATCTTGTGGAATGTTGTTTTGGTTTTGTTATAAAAAAATTTCTTTAGGGGCAATGATAAATTCTGTTATGATTGGTCAGTTCATTTACATTATTTTTGCTTTATTGTTTGTCTTTGGGTTGGATTGGAGGATGTTAATAATGGATCTGTATTACTTTTCATGTTCTTTTACATGTTCCTCTAACAAGTTTTGCATGAAGTCATCTTCTTAAGAATTATTTCATCACGTTCCCCGAGGTAGTGTGTGCAGAGGCTATGTGAATGATAAAATTTCTCTTAGAGAATGCTTGTACGTTCCATTTAGCATTTCAGAAAAAGAACTGCTGTAAATTCTTACATGCATGGTATTCTCTAATATTTGCAAGGAGTTTGTACAGCTTAACTTGGCTCATGTCTTGATTATCTTTAATTATTGTGCAAAATTGCCAATTCTTCCAGAAATCTATTGAAGAGCAAAAAGTACTAGGGGTGGGAATTTGGACCCGAAATCCCGATCCCGAACCCGTCCATCCCGTACCGATACCGAACGGGACGGGACAAAATTTCAGATACGACGTCCCGATACCGAACCCGATTCCGAATTTCTTAATCGGGATCGGGATCGGTATAGGCTTTATCCGTCCCGATCTCGAGCCCGTCCCGAACTCGTCCCGAATTTTAGTAGAAATGTAGCTATTTAGAACTAAAAATTGCATATTTTCGGGATCGGGATCGGTACCGAATTTCGAGATCGGGATCGGTATCGGGATTACTATATTAACTTCGGGATCGGGGTAGGTCAAATCACGACCCGTCCCGTACCGATCCCAACCCTAGCAAAAACAGATGTAGGCCAGGCAGAATAGCGTATTAAGACCAAATGATAAGTTTCAGGCAAAATAATTTGAGTCAGTCAAATTTTGTTTGGACGGTACCACCTCTTCCATTATTGATATTGCATTTGTATTTGATTTATTATGGCTGTGCACCTATTGTGCCAGCCTGTAAACCAATCATTAATTTGGCTATGCATTTTCATCTGATTGTTGCATTTTTAAGAAGCAATGCCAGGTCTTGCTTATAATTCATTGCAAACTTAGCTCTTCATAGACTTATATTAGGATGACAACTATTTCCATATTTCACACTTAGGAGTCACATCTTTGATTGTCATCGCTTGTTTAATATGAAAGATGCCATCATGTGGATCAATTATTACAAGGTACCGGTAATTCTATAATAAAATGGCCATATTACTTGGAACCACAAGGGCTTTGTCTTACCATCAACAAAGGGAAAATTAGTATTTCACAATTCTGCACTTGTCAATTTTCTTTTTCCTGCTAATTTCTCACTGAATGGTAGCTTATTTTCTTTGTTGAAATTCAGTGACACAGACTTATAACTACTGAAATTTGTGTTATTGTAGATTAAGATCACCACTTCCCATCTTTGATCTGATATCTTTAAGTTAAGTCCAATTGTAGACCTCTATATCCCGTCTCTCATGGAGTACAAAACGTTCATTCAACATTCGTCTGATTACGTTTTACTATTTTCTAAGAGTGATATTATTGGTACATAAATATTTTAGGTTGACAAGCTTTAAACACTATTGCAGAGGGATATTTTGATGCAATCCTTAATTGAGAAGTGTCCACTTGCTTTTGTTTGTTCAGATTTTTGACTTTTAGGTCTCTTAATAGAGATATTTTGAGACAGTGATAGAACTATCTTTTCCAATTGTGGTTTGTTTGCTACTGCAATGTGTGGTGTTGAATTGCATGGGATGGTACTAGTGACTTTGAAAATGGGGATACTCTGCTAACAAAAGAGTATAGATTCTTTGCATCTTCTAATCTAATGCCGGATAGATTCTTCACTAACAAACGATTGAATGGCCCTTGTTTGCAGAGGTGAAAAAGCATTCGGCAGCACCGAGTGCCGTGAAAAACACATTCGAAGCGACAATCACAAAGAGGAGTGCAGATCTGGAGCAATAAAATCACTTGATTACTCTGTATCATCATCTTGCTCCAGTCTGGTCTTCTCGGCCAAGGTTGCTGTGGCATGACATTTTGGCATACCTTTTTATTAGTAATTAATACAGAAGGGACAAGAAAGGTTTATCCAAATAATGTGGTATAACTGGCATAAGAAACCATAGATAATATGAGAGGGCAGGTAATCCCTCTGTATATCTACTAAAATTGCAAGAAAATTTTCTGTTGGATGGGAGAAATTTTGTTGTCAAATTGGATAAATATCAACTCAAGGAGTGAGACATTATATAGATTTTGCATTTTTGTGGAAGTCGTGGTGGTTACTTGTACCTGTTGTATACTTCATGCTACTTTGTGAACGTTTTTCAGCTATGAAATGGTGTCATAATGTGAACTCGAGACTGGAGATGAACTTGTGTATCAAAGCATGATATGATGCAACTCGGTTTTTCCTTATTTTTATAATATTAAACTTTGAATTATTTACACAATTAGTCAATTAGAACAGTAGCACTCTGCGAGAGAATAGTGTGCTCTCCTGAACGGCCAGTTGAATACGGAGAGCAATATCAGCCTTGCCAGTTATAGTTGATTTTTTTTAATGAAATTGTTGTGGTGCATATCATACGTTGAAGTGCAAAGGGAATGTTGTATGAGCAGTATACCAACCCTTCTATTACATCTTACGGTGAACGACCATAAAACTTTTAGTTAATTACTGACTAGATGAACACTACAAATTGTTGTACGAGTGCTTACACAAGTTCCAATAGAAAACCTGAATGGTAAAGAAACGAAAACGCAAAGCATGGTTATCATCCGAAAGGAATTTTAATACAGCTACACTCTCAGGTGAGTTTCAGAAGTGAAACTGATTTCAAATAGTTATCATATATTCATACCAGCAAAAGCAAAATTCAGTTTCATTTCGCAAAGAATGATGCATTCACAAGTTTGGAAGGATCCATTGAATTTCTCAAGTCACCTTGTTCAAAACCTTCCCCTGCTTCAACAAGTAAATACCCTGCGACTTCTATCTCATCGCTCCGTCCTCCAAACCCTCGTAAGTAAATAGTCTTTAGGCAAGACAGCAAACAAATAGGGAGGAGACCATTCATGTACCAAGTCATCTTCGTTATAATTGTCAGAAATGTGAGAATCATAGTCATCTGAATCGTCGACATCACCATCAGGATCGTCTATATGAGCACCATGAGCACGGTAATTGATGTTATTCTCCAAACACGATATTCCAGTGATTGCCAAGAGCAGCAAGTTTGAAGACGTAGCTTTAACTGGTTAAAATTATTGAACGTACGCATACTGATATGCAATGTTAGGATCCTCCATTATTGAAGCTAAAAAACTGATTGTAAGGTACTAAAACGCACTGGGATTGAAACGAGCTTTCAATCATCAACGAACTGGACAGAAAAATAAACAAAGAACACAAGATTTTTGACGCTGTGCAAAACCCTCAAATTAGTGAAAAAAAAACACAACGGAGCACAAGTTCAGAAAACACTCTCAACTAGATGAATTCATACAGTCTTACAACACACTTAAACTCTATTCTATTACAAATTCCTACTCTCTAGACAGACTGTTTTCTTCTATTATCTTCAAGGAATACTTTGAATCCTTAAGACTTTACCAAACTTCTCTTCAACAAGAGAATCATTCAGAAACAACAAGTTCAACTCAACAAGGAACAATTGAACTTGTATATGGCAGCGGAACAATGTGCTATTTAAACGCAAAGTGTGCAAAGGGTAGGCATCCAATTGATGTCGACTCTTTTATATATCTTCTGCTAGGGCTGGCCCAATCCTCCTTTTTTATTCTGTAACCCTAATCAAGTCCAAAAAAGAAACAATCAGAAACAAGATTTCCAATATATAATATTTCATAAGATATTGACAAAAGAGAGTATCCTATCCGATGTAGGATTTCTTTTCCCAATCCAGTTTGTATAGGGATGCTAATATGAGCATACTAACAATCTTCCCCTTTGACATTCTTATATAAAACCATATTGGAACGGTTCACCGTATCTTCTTGCTCATATCCAATTCATGAAACCTGCACCACTTTGAGCAAACAACCAAGTGAAGAGCAAGAGGAATAGATACTCATAAGAATATCAAAAACACTGACACACATGATCATAACATATTCTAAACATGATATAATCGATTCTTTTCTAGAAAGAAATCTCTCCCTTAAATGAACATTCTCCCCCTTTTGTCTAGGAATGACAAAGAGTCACTTACCAAGAAGTGAACAACATAGAAGGACAAAGGTGAATCACCCAAGCAATATACTCTAAATATTAATACTTCCCTTAAGTGATCATGATATGAAGAATGTAAGAATGATATGCAAACACACTCACACATATACATAATGAATTAGATTGTTTTCCATGAAATATTTGAAGAGGAGAAGTAAAACATTCAACCAAGATACAAGACATAGCTTTACACATATAAAATAGATAAACTATATTTTCATGCTCGACTTAATTTACACAACCATGTAAGCAAGAAACATAGATTGATCAATCATGTACCTTGTGTGAAAAAGTGAAGAATTTTTGCTGTGGGGTGAGAAACAACTCAATGTTAAGACAAAATCAATTCAAAACAGAACATTATATCTCTTATTTCTCCTTGTGTCGGCATTTCATATTCTCCATTTTCCTTTTCGAGCCTTTCACCAACTTTTATTTCTGACTTTGTGACCCATGTAACGAGTAAAATGTCAGTAGCTTCCAAGCCAGTTGGATTTAGGGTGCTAGATGCAACAAGGACACCCCTAGGGACATTCACTCGAGTCAAATCTATTAACCTTCATGGTAGCCAAATCATTCCCGTTTCTATACCAGTACCTAATATCGTTCATCACGACCAAGACATGTTTACTTTGAAAATAGCTGGTCAATCTTCAGACCATTCCCGTTTCTAGGTCACCTAGTATCTTGTATTGGTTCTCAACCAAGACATGTTTACTTTGAGAATAGTCTACTCTAGCTTCATATACTCACAACAATTATTCTTTTCTTTCTCACGAGCTGACAACCAAAACCACGTTAGAACATCAAGTTATTCTCATACCACCATAGCAAAGGAGAGTGTGCATGTGAAATTTTTCAAGGCAACAATGATTATTCTAACATGCTCCAATATTACAAAACCATGTCAACCAATATTCAAATGCAAACAATTTTATCAATTTTATACATATAAAGTCATGGCAACTAACTTGGTAATCTTAGTTCAACTCACATTTTCAAACAATTCATGATTGAGCCCAGCATGCAATCCTCAAGAAATTTGGAACAATTTTTGTTGTTTTTTTAATGATACTAGTAAAGAATTGCTTAATATATATATATATATATATATATATATATATATATATGAAAACAAATGAAAATATATAAGATGACATGATATCTTACAATATGAATGTATGCAAAATGTATCAACCTAAGGGAGACAATTAATACTTAGAGCACACACCAACTAAGAGATTCATCAACTTGACTTGAATTACACTTGGCCAACAAACAAGGAGTATTCACAGTTTCTGGACAATCAATATTATCAATGCTATCAGAGAAACAGTTTTGTGTACCCTTTTTCTTCCAGATTTGCTTCTTTTTCAAATTCTGTTCTTTGGGGATTGAAACTAGATCAGCAATCATGTTCATCAAGATCAAGTGATCTTTTAATTCTACACGTAGTGACTCAGCAACATTAAATCTAGTCATTTTCTCTGTTTCTGAACATTCTTACGAAGAAGATTGAATCTTGGTTGAATATGACCCAATTTTCCATAAAAATGACATGTAGGAATGAAAGGTTTGAATTTAGAGTTATAACTAGGCTGACATTGAAGTTTCTGATTGTCAGTGCTTACCTGAGTAACCTTAATATGAGGTGAAGATAAATTCAGAGGCACACCTTCAGATTCTAAGCCGTTACTCTCAGCTTTCTTCTTTAGGATTGATAACTGGTTTCTATCCTACTTGCAGCTTTCTTTTACAAACCGGGTTAATTTGCATGTTTCTCTAATGAATCCAAGTCATTCTCTGTTTCCATAGCTCTTTCCAAGCCCAATCATTGTTGTTACTTTTTCCGAGCTACTTTCAAATTTATTGAATCTCTTGAGAGCTCTAAATAACTCAGCCTGTAATTTTTCATTCTCACAAATTAGTGCCACATTTAGGTTAATCTGAGTCTTGAGTTCAACATGCAAGGTTTTAATCTTGTCTCCAAAATCAATCTTTTCTTTACTTGTAACTTGTGACTTACTCTTAATCTGTAAAGAATTTATCTTTTCAATCAAGTTAGTATGCTCTTTTAACCAAGTATTATGGGCTAAATCAAAACTAACGTAGCTTTCTTTCTTTTCTTTTCTGATGCATTCAATCTCTTCTTTCAACTCATAATATTTCTTATATATAAGTTTTGTAACATCAAAAAATTGAAGGTACCTGTCATCTTTATCTGATATCTTACCATCATTATCAAAATCCTCATTATCAGAATCATCATCAGACCTCTCAAGATGAAGAGACGAGGCAAGTGCAAAGTGATTTGTTTGTAACTCCTCATCACTATCGCTCCATGTGGATTTCAATGCCCTGTTCTTCTCGGAGCTCTTTTTCCTGTTTGCACACTCAACAACCATATGACTAACACCACCACATTCAAAGTATTTTGGTTTGTTTTCAATTTGATTCTCAAAACAATTATTTTTCATTTATCATAAAAATTTCTTGAAGAGCTAAAAGATGAATTTTTAGTCTTCAAGTCAATTTTGAATTCTTTTGATAGAAAAGCAATGTTCTAAAACTCCGCCTAATCAAATTGAAAACAAACATTTTTCATTTATCATAAAAACTCCGCCTAATTCAAAACGATTATTTTTCATTTATCATAAAAATTTCTTGAAGAGCTAAAAGATGAATTTTTAGTCTTCAAGTCAATTTTGAATTCTTTTGATAGAAAAGCAATGTTCTAAAACTCCGTCTAATCAGCTGAGTACTCGCTAGTCGACGTCAACTTGAGGTGATTTTAGGGAAATTAGAGTACAAATTCGGTCGGAAAGAAAATCGGCGGAGTAGTTGGCCCAACTCAGAAAAAATCGGCCAAACTCAGAAAAAAAAAAACCGGTCTAACTCGGCATTTTATTGACTATTTTTATTATTTTGTACATTATAATAACTTTTAAAAAATTATATTTACTTATATGTTTTAAAAATAAAAATAAATCCAAAAATTAAAAACCGAGTACTCTCCTCACTACTCCTCTACTCGCTAGTCCCCGGCCGACCGACTAGCGACTAGCAACTTTTATAACCTTGCAGAAAAGCCAAATCTATAGTATCATCAATATCAGCCGCTTTATTTTTAACAGAAGAAAAAAACCAAATTTTTAACCTTATTTTCAGCCTTACCTATCCTCAACTCAAAAGTTTTAAAATTACTTATAAGTTCCTCTAGAGGATACGTGTCCAACTCCTGCATTTCTTCAATGGCTATCTGTTTTGGTTGAAACTTTAATAGCAATGCTCTTATAAACTTTTTCATGATATCGTGCTCTTTAATGACTGTCTCCCAACTTCGACATTGGTTTACAACATCCATCAATCTCGCATAGAAGTCGTCAACAATTTCATCTTTATTCATGGGCATCGTGTGAAATTCTTGAGTTAATATTTGAAGCTTTAGGTTATTGAGTTTCTTGTTGCCTTCATGTGCCATTTTCAGCAAGTCCCATGATTCTTTAGCAGTTTTACAATGGCTTATGCGTCTCTTTTCCTTCAAAGATAATGCATGATAGAGACTATTCTTGGCTTTCTCATCAGCTGCATACCGACGAATTTCATCTTTATCCCATTCTTCATGCGACTTTTCCACCAATTCTGGTTCAGATCCCTCCTCTCCTTTACCTTTTGTCTTCATGGGATGAGTCCAGCCCTTCTCAATAACACACCAACACATATCATCTTGTGCATAAATGAATGACTTCATCATAATCTTTCAATCAAGATAGTTTTCACCATCAAACCAAGGAGGTGTGTTGACTGCAGTAATGTTCCTGTCACGTTCCATCTTCCCTTGGATCTTCTAGACGCTTCCAGAACCCGCTCTGGTATCAATTGTAAGGTACTGAAACGTTCACTGGAGATTAAAACGAGCTTTTAATTCTCGACGAATTGGACAGAAAAATAAACAAAGAACACAAGATTTTTGATGCTGTGTAAAAACCTCAAGTTAGAGGAAAAAACACAGAGGAACACAAACACAGAAAACACTCTCAACTAGATGAATTCGTACAAAGTGTTACAACACACGTAAACTTTATTCTATTACAAATTCCTACTCTCTAGATAGACTGTTTTCTTCTATTGTCTTTAAGAAACACTTTGAATCCTTAAGACTTCACCAAGCTTCTCTTCAACACGAGAATCACTCACAAACAACAAGTTCAACTCAACAAGGAACAGTTGAACTTGTGTATGGCAGTGGAACAATGTGCTCTTTCAAACGCTAAACATGCAAATAGTACGCATCCAATCGATGTCGACTCCCTTATATATCTTCTGCTAGGGCTGGTCCAATCCTCCTTGTTTGTTCTGTAACCCTAATTAAGTCCAAGAAGCAAACAATCAGAAACAAGATTTCTAATATATATTTCATAATTAAGATATTGACATAAGAGAGTATCATATCCGATATAGGATTTCTTTCCTCAATCCAGTTTGTATAGGGATGCCAATATGAGCATAAGTATTTGACAGTCGCTTATGTATACGACCAGCAAAATATAGGTTTTCTCCAGCATGCAGACCTTTGAATTTAAACTCCACTTTGCTTTGCTATTTTACATTATTGAGAGTATAGCTTGCAAAAAGGTACTTGGCATTGAACTGTTCAAGGTCTGGAGCATTAGCATTGACAAAAATGTTGTACTCGTACCCTCCATCCGTGGCATAATTAAGGATCATCCTCTGGAACAGCACAGAATCTTATCTGTAGTCTTTTGAGTCTAAAAGCAGAGATATCCAAGTTCAAAACTTCATCACCTCTATGTCTCCCGATATTTCCATGATAATCAACTCTAAAAGTGCAGAGAATCAACAAAAAAACAGTTCTGCCAATGAGTTAGCCGCAACTGGATGACATAACTGAACATCAAAGCACTTGAGACTTGGAAAACAACTCGAGTCGGGAGGGATAGCAATAACATGATCTTAGTACCAGCTTCAAAACTACTAGTGTCTTGCAAATGAAAATGCTTCTAGGCAACTTAAGCCGAATTTGAGGGCATGTTTGACAAGCTCCGGAACACAAGTACTCGATCAACAATCTCAGCTTCACGCACATGTTGAAAAGTTGATTTACACAAGATTTCAGTGAATTTACCTCTACATCTAGATTCGGAACATAAGTCCACACATTGTTCCATCTATGTGATACAGCAATAAGTCTTTACAGCATATCTTCTTGTTACAAGGAATGAAACTGTGAACAAGAATTGCATCTGGCAATCCACTGATACTATCTTTGCTTTAAAAAGCTTCGAGTTTGAACCCATTCAGGATGTGATACCTATTCAGGGAACTGTACTACTCTTGTCCAGTTCTACCTTCTTCCGTTGATGGTGAGAGTTACCATGGGAGGCCGAGTCCAAAGCCAGTTATAGAAATGATTAGTATGGTAGCAGCGTAGCCAATTTGTAGTAGTAGAAAGTATAAGTGAGTTGGGATCGTTCATCAATAATTAACACTATTTCAAAATAATAAAGTCAATGTAGTGCATAAAACTTGCAGATAATTAGGTATCAAGTGATATTAAGAGATACGAAAATCATGTTAGAAAAATTGTGAGTATCAAGGGATTTTAGTAAAATTGTCCCATGACTTGAATTAACTGTATAGTGTCAGCACATTGCAATTTAACAAAACAATAAAATTCAACATGGCTTCACTAGCCAAATACACTCAATACAAAGAGGCCAGCCTAAAATTCATTGAGCTCCAAAGGATATCTAGTCGTCGGCCTTCAAAATATAAGTAAAATGCCATCACAAATTAGCTGTTCCGAAGATTGAAAATGTTGACTACGAAACAGATCCGAATGACCCTTGTCATATGAAAAAGCTCTGTCATAAAGGAAGTAAAGAGCGACAATGTCAACATTGTTATTTTCTTATAACTATGAGATGCAGTATAAGTAAAACTAAGTTCACATTGCCAAATGATGACCCCACTCTTTGTCTTGTTTATGGAACTGGCAGCACTAATTAAATTAAACCCAGGTATCCAGAAAAGGGTAAGTTGGTTTATCATTTCCAGACCCACTAATTGATTAATGGAAAGGGATCACATCAGAAACTCAGCAAAGAAGAGTCGACTGAAAACAACTACACCGCTCATAACAGTACAAAGATATAACTCCACCATTGGGAAATCTAGTGGTGCCCCTACTCGCTTCAAGCACTGTATATTAGTTATAACCCACGCCCAAGCTTAAGGACTCATAAAAATCCATGATATAAATGGAAAAAGCCTACCTATATCCTATATGCAACTCTAAAAATGTTCACAAGCAGTCTGCAGTGTTATTTCCTTGGTTAAAATTAGACATTCCATGCAGTGAGGGAAGTTTTCACAAAGCATGCCTCTTCCATGGAATACAGTCACTACCAATACTAATAATTTATTCCATCAAAAGGAAGGATATCCATTTCTGTTAGGAGTCAACATATATATTGACAACATCAACAGGCAGTCACAGCAGTTACATACAAGTCTACGATAAGATTGATCGTACCCATTATTAATGATGTACAAAGAGCCACTGAAACAATGAACTCCAGCTGCAGATTTTTTTGGTTGGTGTGTGGTTCTTCTAATACATATACAAAGTAAGAAGGCACGTTATCCAGGCAGACCTAACTAATACCCTTGGAATCCAATATTCATTAACATATGAAAATACTTACATAAGTTTTGCAACGATGCAATGATTGCACAGGCATAGAATCAGCTTTAACTAAACCTCAGTCTTTAAACACGTAATCCCCCTTGCCCTGCCAAAGTTCATGTGACTCCATACTCAATAATATCTAATAAAGGCCCAAAACGCTTTCTCATTAATTCTTAGAGTGGCTTATTTCTATTGATTTAGAGTCCAAAACTTTACTCAGCAGATGCACATAACTTTCCTTGCCTTCACTTCTTTCTATCTAGTGCTTTAATTTCTCCAAACACACTGAATCGCATGGCATCTGAGTTCTTTCACCACTTAATTCCCCACAAAAAATCTCTCTTGGACCATCAAACTTATACCTCCATTTGGTGCCAATATACTCACACTGACAAAACGGCATGGATTCAGGCTGATCGCTCGTTCTGGTTGACAACAACCAACATATAGAAATCTATATCGGCATCATGTCTACTCCTACAGGCCTACATTCATAACTCACACAACATCTTCCTTCCGAGTTGGCTTCAACGCTTTTCCCAGATAAAAACACGGATCCTAGCTTCTAACACAAAGATGCCACAAATGACTCACAACTCTAAAATACTAAATTCATGAGTTTTGGTCTGACCATTGTTTATTGAAAAAAAAGCTCTTTCCCCCTATTACTTGACATATTCAGACAGGCAT
Organism: Comarum palustre; assembly: GCA_951800085.1. NCBI lineage: Eukaryota > Viridiplantae > Streptophyta > Magnoliopsida > Rosales > Rosaceae > Comarum > Comarum palustre. The sequence goes on along the minus strand of OX637584.1, from coordinate 20,828,214 downwards.
AGCTTCAAGCCATTGTAACATTGATCAAACGTTCAGCAAATTCCCAAAAGCAGTAAAATTCATGGAAACATGCCCAAAGTGCATTGAGAATTCAATAGCTAAAGTTACACAAGACGTTAATGTAGACATTGCTGAGATGGGTATGGAGCAAACTAGCATAAGAGAATCGAAAACCCAAATAAATACCTGAGCAGCGGGATTCCGATTCTGATAAGAATGCTCCAGGTGCACGATTCTACTTTCAAGAGCTGCAAACTTTTGCTCCAACTACACAAACCCCAAACAAAAAAAAATAAGAAAAAAATTAAAGAGAATGAAAGAAAGCAAAGGAAGTGGTGGGTTTTACATCAGAGGAAAGAGCGGAGCGGTCGACCATAAGGTCTTTCCAAATCAGGTGAGCAATTGCAGCTCCGGTTGACGAGAAGCCCAAACCGAACCACACCAAACGAGCTCTCATCATTTTTGCCTCCTCAAAACTGATCAGACTTTCGTGTAAAACTATCGACGAAACAGTACATTTGAACAGTACCCGATGCTATCGACGAAACAGACAACATGCACCCAAACACTGAATCAATCCGCCGGCCACCGTCGTTTAAGAACCTAGATTCATGTCTGTGAATTGAGAAAATTATTGGCAATTTGGAATCTAAACAAATATAAGCTCATACCTCCATGATTTGATTGACAATAGCATTGCAGAATTTGGCTTCACAGGTAACCACTCTTTCTCTCACTCCCCTCGATGAAAAAGGGGATGATTATAAGACGGTTATCAATGGAACCCCTTTGTATAGTTGTATATATTTTTCACTTGAGTAGTTGCAAATCAGAGAGCAAATAGCTGTAGGACTCTACCATGAACTTCTATCGAAGATTTGAGGGATATTGTAGTGATAGAGATAGGTTGATGAGAGGGAGAAAACTATGGAGAGAGAATGAGACTGAAGAATCTAGAGTTTGAGGGAGATTAGAAAACCCTAGGCGAGAGAGAGCTCTGGAAAATGAACGGGGACTGGTAAAGCGAGACAGCCCAAGATCGAGAGGTCCAAAACTGTTGAAGGAAACAGTGCTTTGTGCTTTGTCCAAAACTGTTGAAGGAAACAGTGCTTACTATCACGCTCCAGTTACTTCGAACACCACATTCCGGTCATTTGTAAAAACCTCCTGATCTCAATTGTGCTTCACTCACTTCATTAAATAACATGAGAAGTGGAAGCAAGATAGGAGCTGATCTTGAAACGAAAAATGACCAGAATCCAACAAAAAACTATTTAATTCAACTATTCATCACCATCAATTTCATTGATCTCTCAAGTCTCCACAGGTCCCGGATTCAATACATGATCAAATTGAAAAGGGGAAAAAACTTGAAAGCGTTCACAGAGAGTTGATGTATCAAGTCGCACTACAACAGTATAAAGTGAAACCCTCTGTTTTCAGCATAAGATGTGATGACCTGCACGAAGAAATCTACAGATAAAGTGAATTTGCAAACATGATACCTCGGCGAAGGCTTTCACTCGCTGCTTCAAATTTCTTCTCCAAATCAACTTCTCCAACAGCATTAGCAGCAGTACGCAACTGAAAAAAAGCCACTCAAATATAAATACCTCAGATAACTTTGATGCAATCTTCAGTTCTCACGCAGTCTTTTCAGAACCAATATTTGATGGAAAACTGGAATCTTATTTACAAAATTTAAAAGCTCTAAGCATGACTTGTATACAGTAGAACATTCCTGCATAACAGGATGAAAAGGATGGAAAATTCAATAAATACCTACCTGGTTCAAAAATTCATCAAGTCTTCTAGCAGATCTGATGATACTGCCCTCAAAGATTTCTGTCATTTGTATAACTTCTGCAAAACTTGCACCCTGATAAAACATTTATCAGCAAAAGAAAACAAGAATGAATAGCCAACAGGAAGATAATATTGCAGCCTTGCAGTCTACATGATAAACCTCTAAATCACGAAATAAGTAACTGAACGCACCAAGCAAAGCAACTTCGATCACCAATATACAGCCAAAAAAAGTACAGTACAAAGAAAAAATATCCAAAATATAGTTGGATGCCTTGGTAAGACAAGTCTTGTTTTATAAATTATAATCAACAGATGGAAAATGATTTGCAACTGAAAAAGTAAAATACTAGATAATGAGACTAGCAGAAAACTCTAAAACCATGTTGCACTATGAAAAAGATCTATTACTGACTTGCAACAGAAAACAGATGTTGAATCATAAAGAGATTAATAGTATTAAAGTTTTCACCGAAAGAAAATGGTGCAAGAGTCGAGACTGTTACCTTACTCACCAGGATTCCTCCATTTATTACATTAATAAATAATCTAAATAAATAAATAAAGAGAATAGCGATGTTTACTGTTTAACATCAAAGTGACCATGACCACCTGGAACAGTTGTTTCAATTATAATAACACTTCAAATCTTTGAATCAACGTCATATACAAATATCAAAGGTTATGAAGGTTTAGCTTAATTTTTTAGATGTGATTTCATTGCTCCACGTTTGGGCTATACAACAAAATCATACACTTACCTTTGACCAACAGTAAATCACGTCCATCAAGAAAGGCCTTGCTGTTGATTCCACATACTCCTCGACATCTGTTTCTAATTTGCATTCATTTTGTATCTGCAATCATGTACCGGTGTAAATAATTATTCATACATTTAACCGTGTGAGCCAAAATCAACCTTACTCAATACAGCACCTCTGCTATTCTTCTTGCACTCTCTTGGAGTTGTTGTAAGGGTCTTGCAAGCTCTGACCTCAATTGTATCTGCTCATTTGATCTATCTCCTGGAATAAAGCAACTTGCAAGAGCTGCAATTTGATGATGATCTAAATCGTTGAATGTACCTGATTACAGCATGTTTGAGTTAAGGAAGTCAGTGGGGGCCCTAAAGTAAACATAATTTAAACTTTACAAAAAAAAGACAATTCACTGCTAATCCCAAACTTGGCTTCAATAGCTTTCAGACTTTGCACATTCCAACCTAGTCTGTTTGATATTGGGCCTCACGAAATGAAATGGAAAGGTGTGTGATAAGTACCATTAAACATCAGTTCAGTAACAAGAAGTTCATCCCCGGTGTCTATCAAGCAGGCTGCCCGCCCCTTTAACTGGACAACACCCTCGGCATTAATATGACCAAGCTTCTTCAAGACCCTTGACCGATTCTTAAGTTCATCACGAAATTTTTGAAGCTGCAGAATCCAAGAAAATGAAATTAGATAACAAAAAAGTGTGACCTGTTAAGTTGAGTGCCTATATTGGTTGTTTTCTTACAAAATTAGATGGATGCAGCATCACAAAGGTTATCACAGATGTATATCATGTCAAGTCTGTCCCAACCAAAAAGACCTTGAGAGAGCATTCAAACCAGCATACCTGTGATTCACGCATCTTGGACTTCAGTTGTTGAATTTCATGATTCACCTCTGCTTTCCTTTGGAAACATTTAATTTGGTGCACATCTTGAGACTGCAGTAAACCAGATACATAGAATAAGGGCCTTTAGAAATGATAATGCATTCTTCAGACAAAATTCTGCCTTTAGAATTTGATTTGTAGATATAAGATGTTTTTAAGTACACAACAAACCTTATGCAGTGGGTGTGCATATAATCTCTCTTCAAGTGCTTCTATTTGATTAACCAGCTCAACAATTTCACGATCTTGAATTCCCATATCCTGAAAACAAACATAAATTTGACAAAAATATGGCACAAATATTTAGCAACTGATGTCTAGTCACAAATATTGACACCATGAAATGGTTCAAAGAAAAGTAAACGATTATTTGTCTTGGAGAACAATAAATGGATAAATTCCTTCAAACAAGACACCGGAAAACACCTTTCTACAACTACCTAAAAAGTGGATTTGAAGACGGGAAATTTTCATAGCTATATGGTAGACCAAACCCACCCATTAAAAGACATTTATCAAATACCTTTACAGGATTCAGCTTTGGAAGGCCTTGTGGAAAACGTGTTCCCAGTTCCTGCACTGCAAGAAGTATATTTTGCCTTGCCTCCAGTGGGCGCAAATCAGAAGGAACATTTATTCGGAGTTTGCTTAGAGCAGATATCAGCGGCAACTGAACAGGGACCTAATACAGATGGAAAGAAAATAAAATGCTTGATGAACCACATCTAACATTTATGGACTAAGCCACTTGCAACTTACTACATGCATTTCACCCTTCTCTCCAGGGCGAGGGGGGCATGGTTTTGGCTGTGAACTGTTCTCACTTGAACCAGGAGAACAGTTGAGCAAAGTATCTACAATATAACCACCACCACGTGAAAAAGCTCCTGATGAAGGCTTTTTAACAACATTGACCACAACTCCCCAACCCCAATCTGTTCCACCTTCCCTTATCTTAACCTGCAAAAATGAAACTGCTTTCTATTTAGAACAAGAAGCAAAGCATGACATGCATTCATTGAATAAACCTGCATTCTTACTTAACAAACAATCAAGGTGAAACCGATACTTTTTAATATGGTAAAGCTGATTTGTGTCTATATGACTGACAGCCTATATGAACGATCACTATCAATCAATGTGTAATAATGGGCACGACAAGAAAAACAAGAGTGAAGTAATTTTGCAGCACTTCAACCCAGAAACACACTAGAATGACTCAAATTAGGGAAAAACTGGATCAAGTTATTCACTTTTAAAAGCATTAGAGAAAGACTTAAATTTAATTTAAAATTAAACTTCATTAGCTTGTATTAGGGGTGAATAAAAAATTTAGAAGAGAGGAAAACCCAGTGAACCAGAATAGTCAATGTGAATGCATTAACAATCTACTTGGAAAAGGTCAGATCAAATCATCAAGTAGTCCGATCGTTCTTGCCACATACCAAGCGACCAGTAAGAAGAAAAACTAGAACTCTTTCGGGCCTCATTATCTCTGACATCATTTTCTTCTCAAGCTGGGCTAAATCAAGTTTTATCTTATCATACTCTGCAACTTCAGCCTGCAAAACATAAAAATCAAAAATTAAAGAGTTGAAAAATCTCAAAAATCAAAATAAGAATCAACAACAAGACCAACAATAACGAGGAAAAAAGAAAAATAAAAATAGAACACTACCTCTCCTGATGAATCAAGCATTTCCGCTTCCTGCTCAAGCTGTGAAACCTTCTGCCCTATATCAGGTAAAGCCTGAATATAACAGAAAGATCATCAACGGTTAATTAGTTTGCACCCAATACAAGTGCAAGAAACTGAATAGCTATTGTTTCATGCTTTTAGTCAAGGGAAAAAAAGTAATTCAGTAGGAACCTTTTCATGCTGAAATTGGTGAAAGGAATTCTTTATCACATGTTCAGCTGTGAATTGGCCTTCCGCACGGCTCAGCAAATTCAAAATTGAATAGTAGCTGAGTCTGAAAGTACTGACCAAGGGAGCTGGTTTACCCAACACCATGTCCTTAAGTGTGTTCATTTCCATCTGGAAGAAGTAAAGAGAAGATCATTCAATAAGCTTTCTTGCATCTTTCAAACACACGGGGCCGTTTTTTTATTTGTGCCACAGAACCAATCATGATGAAATAACAGGGACTTTAACATATTGAAAGGATGGTATTTTAAGCATTTAGAAATCAGTAAGGCTTTCAAGCAATAAGAGAGAATCACCTGCTCATCAATCATTATGATACAAATACCTTGCTCATCTTTGCCACGACGCCCAGCCCTACCGCTCATCTAGAGTGAAGATAATAGTTTAATTAAAATGTGAAATGCAACTGTATTTACTTTTGCTCAGATTTCAAAAACGCAAAAAACATTGGCATCTTAGCTTACTTGGATATACTCCCCTGACCCAATATATCGATGACTATCACCATCCCACTTTTTGACAGCTGTGAAAACAACAGTTTTTGCTGGCATGTTTATACCCATTGCAAACTGTCACAATGTACAGGCATTATAAAGATTTTAATCTTAACATTTAAGCTGCAATCTAAAAAAGCTACAGCTACTAATTATGCCCCGAGATAAAAGACAGAATGGTTCCCAAAGGGGTTCTTACCGTCTCAGTAGCAAAGAGGGCCTTTACAAGGCCTTCCTGAAAAAGGAGTTCTACCAATTCCTTGATAACAGGAAGAAGGCCAGAATGATGAACAGCAATGCCTCGCAGAAGGAGTGGCAAGATTAACATAACAGCAGGCAACTCTCTGTCTTCCTCATTTAAGCAGAGTATTGCATTGCGAAAAACCTGTTCAACAACATCTTTTTCCTCTTGGGAGTTGAAGTCAAGCTTAGACATGTTCATTGCATGATTTTCACATTCTCTTCTACTGAAGCTGAATATTATAACGGGCTGAAATTTCTTTTCCATAATCATCTGAAACATAAGGCATGCAATGTATATAAATGAACTGCCAAAGAAAGGATACTGCTTATAAGCAATACCAATTTGTGATATAATGAGCAATGATGGTAGGGAGAAAAATAAAGCAATCAGCAATTATTAGATAAAAGAAAAATATAATATAATATCTCACTTGCATTGCAAAAGTTGGTAACCCTGAACTAAGACAGATGTATTTTCTGCAAAAGTTATCCTTGGCATAATCAGATCCACTATATAAGATCAATTTAAGAAGCAATTTAAGAAGCTTTCGCTTGGTGATATATATTACATTAAGGAATGGCATACTCATTTGCAGTGAAATTTGTGAAACCTAGACTGTTAAGATAGATTATCTTAATAGCATATCAATGAAAATGAATGATATTAATGCTCATCAAATAAGAAAGCATCACAAAAGTCAAGGACTAGTTTGAAAAAACGGTCAGCATCACAAAGGGAATCATATATGGATGATGAGAAACTATCAAGAAGAACATACTAAATTTTGATTATTATCGCGTAGTAGTTAGTACTTGGACCTATATAAGATGAATTTTTATAGTGTATCTGCATATTTATGAAATCATACTCATCACAGTGAGTAAGGAATTAGATTAAGAAGCTTTAACTTGGTGATAAGATATTAGATTAAGGAATCACATACTCATCTGTAGTGAAATTTATGAAACCAAGACTGTTGCATTAATAAAAATCAAAGATGTTAATGCACATCAAATAAGAAAGCATCACAAAAGTCAAGGACTCGTTCGAAACAAAGGGCCAGCATCACAAGGGGAATCATACATGGATGATGGGAAACTATTAAGAATAAACTAAACCTTCATTATTATTGCCTAGCATGTGGGGGCCTTTATAAGATGAAGCCTCGGGTTGTTGCCTCTGTAGTGTATTTACATATTTATCATGAAATTGAAATTTCATGCCTATCATGTCTTTAAAATGTCAGCTACAGAAACACCGTAGGCCAATTGCAGGAGTAAATGTTATGCTGTAATGAACTAAATTGATGGGCAAACTACGAATTTCAGAAAAACCACACGGTTTAAATCACACAAGGAAATCAAGGGTTGGAACAAAAGAGCACACCTTCACAATTTTGAATATGTCAGAACCGCCAGACCCAGCATTCCCACCTTTTGCAATTCTCCCACCTGGCTTGCCATTCGCACTCCTGTGACCTTCCCCCACTTTCTGCTTTGAGAAACTATCCTGCAGCTTCATAAAATTGTCCTCCTTAAACTGCTCATTCTCGTCCACCACAAGATGCAACCCAGTCCCACCCACAGGGAAAATATAATGCTGCAGAGGAGTCGGCCTAAAATCCGTGTACACCACATGACAAGGCTGTCTATGCACATTACAAATCCACTCTGCAAACTCAGTAGCGTTCGACATTGTAGCCGAAAGAAACACCATCTTAACCGCCACCGGCATGAATATAATACTCTCCTCCCAAACCACCCCTCTCTCCCTATCCTTCATGTAATGAATCTCATCAAAAATCACCCACGCAACTTCCTTCAAAACCTCTGATCCCCGGTAAAGCATTCCTCTCAGAATCTCAGTAGTCATGACCAAACAACTCGCATTCGGCGAAATGGTCACATCTCCGGTCATCAATCCAACATCTTCAAACTCCTGATTGAACTCCCTATACTTCTGGTTACTCAAAGCCTTCACCGGAGACGTGTATATCACCCTCTGCTTGTCTCGAAACGCCATCGCAATCGCGTACTCGGCCACCGCAGTCTTCCCGGCCGACGTATGCGCCGAGACGAGAACAGACTCGTTGCGCTCCAAGCAAGCCACGGAGATCTTCTGAAACGGATCGAGCTCAAACTTGTAGGACTTCGCCATGGGGCCTTCGAAGACGGGGTTCGAGAGGGTTCCGTGGACCGACTCGTCTTTCGTCGGAGTGTAGCCGGCGGGGACGGCGACCTCGTGAAGACATGTTCTGGTGAGGTTTCGTCGCTTTGGGGGTGAAGCTTCGTTATGGTTTGGGGTTTCTGAAGCTTCTGGTTCTTTTCGCTTTCCTAGGGTTTCAGATTCTTCTTCCATTTTCTGAAATTATTTACGACTATTGAGTTTCATTGAACAGAGAAGACAAGGAAATTAGGGTTTTCTAAATGTGGTTTCGATTTGCGTACCTGGGAGCGGAGTGAGGTTGCTCGGCGAAGAACCAAAGACGTAGAGAGAGCTAGGGGAAATAGGGTTTGTTATGGCGTTGGCTCCTTTATGCGGTTTTGGGATCCGCCTGAGGTGCTCTGGGCCGGGTCGGGTTAGATCTTAGTTTCATTTATCTATTTATATTTTTATTAGGTATGTACCGCTGTCAATAATGGGCATTTGGTCTAGTGGTATGATTCTCGCTTAGGGTGCGAGAGGTCCCGAGTTCAATTCTCGGAATGCCCCGGTTTTTAAGGTTGTTTTTTATCAGGTTAGTTTGAAAGTTTTGATTTTATCTTTTTTTTGTTACTATAATTATAGTGACATGGTTTCTTGTGACTCTCTGACTGTGAGTTTGCATTAGGTGTTGCTTACAAGTTGCATCATACAATGTACTAATTAAGCTGGTAGGGATGCTTGTGCTAGACAATAATTGTTCCCTCATGTAAAACTATATTGAATAACTGTGAACATGGGTTGCAGATTGATGATCTGCAGTGCCAAAAATCGTGGTGGAAAGGAATCTAGAACTTGAACGTTTTCCGGCGAGCCACTTGCTCTACCAGTTGCTTTTGTCACTTATTTTCTTGTCATTGTAAACTTTGAAAGCAGATTCAGGTGACAACACGTCACCACCCAGAACTTGCTGCTGGTACTGATCGCTTTTGGTGACTAATCTTCGTGTACAGTTCATTAGCTCAATAACTTTCCAAACTCACATAATAACTTTCATTCTTGAGGGGTCTACACATTTACACTTGCAACTGCGCAATAAAAGCTTTGTGCTACTGCTTTTTTACAATGTACTTGAGTGGGACAGTTCCAATGGGGGGAATCAATCAAAGGGCAATGAACTTTGATACTGATTTTACAACAGCATTATGGTATCAACAAATACAAGTAACCATCCGCTACCAACAATCCCTCATTGATAGGTAATCTGTAAAATGTTCCTGGATCCTTGGGCTGTAAAAAGCCTTTGGGCGGCTGGATGAGGGTGTGGTCTCTTCGAGGGATGCCTCCGGGCTCTTGAAGAGGGTACCACCTCTCAGTAAACGTGGGTGAAATTTCCCCCCAGTCAGTAAATCCGAAAGCCTCCGGGCCTAGGTCGCAGGGTTTGCCCTGACCTTGATAAGTAGGGAAGCCCCCCTCTTATCCAAACTTTTAAAAAGCAGAAATACAAGTAACCATAACTGGTTCTTCAGTGGCCCGGAAACCGGCCCTCCCCTGAACAGAACCTACTCGTGTATAGATACTACGTTTCAAGAACTTCAGCTTCAATCCAGTGTTTATGTTAGGGCTGTGGCAAAAAGTTAGACGGCACTCTAAATATCAAATGATCACTTCTTATGTTGGCAGGCTCAAGGCAGTTGAAAGTGGCATGTAACCAAAAAGACCAAATTTTGGTCTTATGTGCGGCTCATCAACATGAAAGATATGCACCGAATATTTTCCGCTCCTATGAGGAAGAAAAATTGTCAGGATTTTGGTACACACCATACTAGGCATTTCCACCGTCCGAGCCGCTGTAAGATTGATTTGGAAGCACTGCATTGCCCCCAAAATCTCCATCCAAGCTCATCTGCTGGACTTCTTGTGGGGACAGAATCTTGATGGACCGAACACAGTTCACAAATTCCCTGGAGTACCAGTAGTCAACTATTATGAGACTAGTTGCGCAATAGAAAATTATAAGAAATAAGATCCTGCAAAACAGAGACAATTCATAGTTGTAACTTAAAAAGGGACTGATACTTACTCCCAAGGGTCATCTCCAACTAGCAGAACATCGTTCTCATGATCTACATAAACTAGTTTCCAACCTACTCTCCCTCGGTCCTCTAGCTGTCCTTCTATGCCAAACCGACGAGCCAGATCGTGTTTGAGACCATCATAACCAGAATAGCGTGTAATATCTATAGATCTACCAACAGCCCCACGTTTGTACACCTTTACAAATTATTAACCACAAGTAAGAGCCAAATAAAATGATACGAAACCTAGCATGAAATGGCTTTGCTTAATGTATATGTAAAAATATCCAACCTTGGTGTACGTTCGCATCCGCTTAAATTGTGCTGCTGGTGCCCATGGGGCACCACCATTCAGAAAACTGCTATCGTTTATAGCAGAGTCAATTGACTGAAATGTAATATCTGGAACTCCAAAGGACTGGGAAACCATTGAAGAAGAGAGGTCCTGTTGAGCATCTTTAGTATTTTCAAAGTTGCCAAGCATGCCCCCTGAAGTAATATTATTTGTATAATCCTTTCCTATCCCCACTATGCCCTTCTCCAACAGAGGATCCGAACTCAATGGCATTCCCAATTGGCCATCAATGTTAGAAACATATGAAACATTATTTCCCTGATCGACCTGAGTTTCCACTTCTTGACAAGGTTCTCTGAACAACATTGACTGTGGATTGAAAGCCAATGGGGTATAATTGGGCTGTAAATGGACATCATTCTGAGAGAGGCCAGCTGAAGTTGTTGAAGATGAAGTGTCCAAGTAATCTGTTTGGGTAGATGCACCTTTGAGGTATGTCTGTGGGTTAAGCATCCCTTGACTTTGGTTCCTAGTGATGTTCACTGAAGGCTTGACTTCATCCTTACGTTGAAACCCTTTCACTATGTTACCATTAGATGGCATTGTTTCCAAAGCATTTGAACTCATAACCATGTTCGCAGACTGAGCCATGTCTTCCCCGCTTAATGAGTTTCGATTAGCACTTTTGTTCAGCAATGGTTGAATACAGTTGTTTGTGGAGGGTGAAGTGGAACATGATGGACCCTCATCTGTTAACCCAGCCTGCCCTGCTCCTGCAACTCCTGCCATCATACCTCTACCAGCTCCTGAGAGCAGATTGGTTGTGCCAGTTGGAGGAAGTCCCATATGACCCGACATTTTAGCCAGCACACCAGGTTGCTGCTGCTGAAGCTTTAGCTGTGGCTGTAAATGCGAGAACCGACCATTAGGTTGGTTATTAGTATTAATGGTCATCTGCTGCGGCATCGCTCTTGACTGAGGATGTGAGATTGGTGCCGATACAGGCATATCTTGCGTTTGGCACAGAGTTGAGGGCTTCGGGAAGCTCTGAGACGCATCTAGCAATTGCCTCTGCTGGTCCTGGAGCTGGAGAAGTTGAGTAGGCTGCTGTTGCAGTGCCTGTTGTGCCAAGTATGATTGCTGGTGCTGCTGAAGCTTCTGTAATAGTTGAAGCTGATTATCAGAGAGATGGTGTAACTGTTGGTTCATTTGATCAGTCAGTGGCGTTTGAATAAAATTTTCCTGTTGATTTTGACTCACATTTTGTTGGTGATGCTGCTGCTGTTGTTGATGTTGTTGCTGTTGGTGCTGTTGCAAGTTCTGAGGAAGGTTTTTTTGAATTTGATTTTGAGTAGAAGAATGCTGCTGAAGAATACCATCAGCTTGGACAAGGGACTGAGGTTGCAGAAGTGAGGACTGAACTTGGCTGGAGGGTAGACTTTGATTAACCAAATTTTGTCTGGCTACTTGTGTCATATCACCCATCTGTTGTTGTCGTTGTACCATGGATGCTAGTGGGTTCATAGTGGATTGCATCTTCGGTAGTTGATCAAGCTGTTGTACTTGCTGAGGTAACCTCTGGGCATTGAACTGTAGATTATTCAGCTGAGGTATTTGAGATGCTGACAAGCCCATCTGTCGAGAAAGATCCACACCAGTAAGGTTTTGCATAACAGAACCAGAAAATGAAGGGTGCATATAATTCGGCTGCATAGAGGTTGTCATGGAAGAATTTTGCTGCATGTTCATCCACTGGACTAAGCTTAGGCCAGGTAGAACCTGAGGACCCTTCATGCACATATCATAACCAAGCCAAGGCATTTTCCTCTTAAAAAGGTTATCTAAATCAGAGGATTCATCATCTGCACATGGAAACTCATGGTTAATCAAATGTCACCAAAATTCATTTACAATGTGTTGAACCAAATTTGCCATGAGGTGAAGTTTCCGAGCTAGCTTAAGAAGAGAGTATAATTTATGGCTCTCTATGAAATCCTTTACCTGGCATTCCTGGTTGCCTAGGATGCTTTGATCTGAAGAATGGTGGGGGACAGATGAAAAATGGAGCAGTAACAGGCTCAATTTCCCAGATTGAGACCCGATTACGCCTTTCCCCAGCAGTTGACTCGTCCCAACCAACCTATACAAAAAATCCGAGCTAACGGAGATTAATTTACTGCTACAAGAAACAATATATATATAGAGAGAGAGAGAGAGAGAGCAAGCGAGCACTGAATTACCTGCAGATTACGCCATTGTGAATTCTTCCATCTAACAGGATCAAGATCACTGATTCCTGTAATTGTGCCCATGTACCTGCAGAATGAAAGCTTCTCGTTTTCAATTTCAAAATTACCATCAGATTTATTTGTCAAAGCCATAGAAACTGAATGTATAAATTATATAAGGTGATAGATCATTGATAAATTATCATATTCATTGTTATAATGTCAGCATTTCTAGGCGGTAAAGTACTGGAATTACTGACGTCCTACATAGAACTTAGACTGCAATACTGGTATACAACTACCTTCTTGTTCCTGACTCTTCAGTTTCAAACATCATACGAAAACGCATGCCCAATGATTGTTGGTTCGCACAAACTGCCATGTGGTACTTAGCCAAAGGGATAACAAAGTCTGATGGACTAGCCCTGCATACAAAAGAATGTTCAGCTTACAACTTCAGAATAAATTGTCACACAATAGGGTTATATCGACATAAATAACGAAATGAAAGATGCTCTGGATACAAGAAGAAATTAAATAAAGATCCTAACCTAGGATTGTAGAACACGGTGAAGATGCTATTGTTCGCAGCAGCGTGAGCTGCAGCTGCCAAAATGCCAATATGCATACTGTCACTTGACAAAACTGATGATGATAGGTTGGTCGGATGCCTGTTAGCGCGTCTAATCCCCAAGAGAAGCTGCTGCTTTTCATCCCTGGTCATGGAATCTGATACTGTCAGAAGTTGTTTATGCAATTCCTAAACTTTGGAGTCTAAAACAAGGAAGAAAACAAAAGCATATGTATCACTCAAAATGAGGCTTTGACCACATATATTTCTTTGACAAAATAAATTTCTTGTGATTACCTAATGAACAAGACAGCATCACCAGCGAAAAGCCTCTTCCCACTAACAAATAGGCTCCATCCTGTCGTAAGCAAGTGGCGTTTTGGTTGTCCTGGATAAGGTAAAATACGGAGGGAAAACAGATGGTTAGATAAAAGGTGACAATGGCACTCTATCGTTTAGTTAACTTTCAAGTGGCAGAGCACTACCCCGATATATATGACGGAAGGTCCAAACAGTATCATGCAAATCCCTGGCAACGAGTTCTTGAGCAGGTGGTTGCATGTTGAAATCCTAAGTGCATATGAGCAAAAACAATATTAAACTATGTATTTAGTGTAGCAAATTGTAAAAACACGGTGAGACTGCATACAAGAGGAGGAAAAATCTTCTCTGCAGCACGGCGGGGAACAGAGAAACCTCCATGAGTGCTAGTATCACTAGGGGTCAATGTTTTACAGAAAAACTCTGGTTGAGGCTTATTGGACTTCAGGGCAAGATCTGATCTCAATAAAGCTTCCTTGTCGAACTGCAGACCACAAATTTGATACATTCAGGTTTCAAGAGCTCAAAGCTAACTTTCCAGTCATTTGGAACACAATACTTACTGAGGTAACAGGTTGAAGTGTCATCTGTGCATATACTTCATCCGTTTCAGGGTCCGCCTAGAAGATGAAACATGAGTGCAAAAATCAATTAATAATGATCAAGAATAAATATCTATGTATATACTTGAATTTGGATAACCAGCCCTACATGCAAAGTGACACTATGAAGGAGACATAGCAGCTTGGAGGGAAGATTTGGATAGTTTGGAATTTGAGCATCAATGTCCTTTTTCATAGATGCAGCAACCTGAAATCAAACATTAGTATCAGTAATTTGACTAACTAACTCGAGGAAATAACGTCCAATAGCTAAAATGCTAATTATCAACTTTTCCCAAATTCCTCCACCAACGTTAAAAGAAAATAAAAGTCATAAAACTTTCCACTAATAAACCCAACAACCCTAAGTTAATACTTGGTTACCACTTACTAGAAACAGAAACAGCCAAGAAATAATGAGCCCGCACTGAAATGAATACCTTCCCCTTAACACTACTTCATGAGGCAAAAACCAGTCCCACACCAAAATGGATTTAGAACCATAAGAGCATCTCCAACAGTTCAAGTAAAACTAGTATTACATCTATTTTAGGGGAAAAACATGATTTTTGGCTTCAACTCATAAAACATCCTCTATAATAGAAAAAGTGGAAAGAAAGAGAAACATATCCTCGATATTTGTACAATTCTCAAAATTTGTATATTTCATGGAGAATTCTCTAAAATTTATTGTTTTACTTTTAGAATTCAATTTCTTTTCTTAAAAAGAAAAGAAAATCTCATTACATCTCTCTAGTGGACGATTGAAGAATTAAAACATGTGATATGTGATTTTTATTTTTATAAATAATTAAATTATACAAAAAACGTTTAATTTTGTAGAGTAAATTAGAAGAGCTATTGGAATCGAGTCTTTTTCATTATAGAGATTTTGTGATTTTATAATAGAGAAATGAGTTGTTAGAGATGCTCAAACATACCAATCTTAGCAACAAGAAAAAAATGTTTCCAAAAATCTACCAACCCTTTAGAAACCCAAGCTCATCAAGGACTTTCCTATTAACAGCATGTAGGCAATGTAATAAATGAGCTCCATACCATGATACAGCATTGAAAACACGAAACGAAATTCAGAACAAAAACTACTTATACAGCGCATTATCCACCCACCTGTTCGCTGTGGCCTTGAGCAAAGTACACCACGTGGGTCCCCGCCGGCGGCAAGTTCACCAGCGGCCCGGCGCAGGCCTGCCATAGCTCCGGGTTTATGATCTTCACACTCTCTCCGCCTGCACACGTGTCATCCATCCATTCGTCAGAAACCGAAATCCATTACCCCCATCCCGGAATTTTCTGGTTTGTTTTCCCCGGAAAAATAATGAGAATTCGGAATCCAGAGTCCGTACAAAAACAATGTAACGAAAATCCAAAGGAAAGTTTAGATAAAGAAAACAAGTGAAACTTGGATTGGTAGAGAGAGAAAGCTGCTGACCTTCTCCGGGATTAAGCGCGGCGACGCCAGCCGAGCCTCCGTTCGCCGCCGGCTGCTTCATTGCTTCCTCCGGCGACTCGGATTAATTATTGACCAAATAATTAGTAACAACACTGAAATCTTAGCTTTGAAAAATGAAATCTGGAAAAAGCGAAAAGGGGGAGACTTTTCCGGGAAAGGCAGAAGCTTTTTCCGGCGAGGGGAAGAGGAAGACGGCGTCGAGAAAAAGGAGGGGACAAGGAAGCAACAAAAAAGGAGGGTGTGCTGAGATTAAGAGCGACCAAATGCAGAAGGCTTGCCCCCTACCTGTCCTTGAAACTGGCACTGACTAATTGGGTTTTGGCTCTTTGTTGACCTCGGGTTGGAGGCTTGTTCTTGATTTTTGGTTAACCATGGTTACTTTGTTTCTAATTTTACACAGTTGTTCTTTTTAACACATAAAAGTAAATTTGTATCAAAAAAATTACAAAGAAAATCCTCAAGGCAACCCAAGTTTACAACGTCAAATAAAACAGCTCTAAAGGCAGTTGCTGAATAACATTATTGCCACACGATCGTTGGAGAGATGGTGACCTTCATTTGCAATCTGCCACAAAGTTTACCTCTTTATATACATGATTAGAGCAAACTGAGTAGAGAGTTTGCAATAGTCTAAATATCTTCAATCACGGAGGGTGTAATTTCACATTGATGACATCAATCATGAGCTTCAAGTCGCCTTTTACATGGATATTCATGTAACTACGGTCTTTAGCTTTAACGTAAATTTGTATGGATCAAACATAACATAGGAAACAACATGAACACAACTCACATTTGATGAGCTACATAAAAAATCGAATTACGCAAAACGACTAAGCTAAGCTAAACCAAGTCATCTCTATATTCAGTATATTGTCACACCCTAAATAGTTACCAAGTAAATGCTCGCAAGATCAGAGTACCAAAAAAACCCAATCACTCAATAGACACCACCAGAAAAAAGACTTTAGCCGACGAAATAACCAAAAACAGGCCGACGAAAAAAAATTTCGTCAGCTAAACTAATTTTTTCGTCGGCTATAGTGAAATTTTAGCCGACGAAAAAAATAGTTTGTGAATTTTAGCCGACGAAATTTGAAAAGTTTAGCCGACAAAATTAGGGTATTTCGTCGGCTAAAGTATCTTTTAGTTACAAAATTGCACTCCGGATATTTCGGTGTTCGATTGACTATTGTGATACCAATCTAAAAGCAGAACGACCCTATGGGCTTTTTTGGCCATCCGAGTTCGTTTAAGGCTTCAAAATGAAGTTTTCTAAACATTTAACACACGAAAATGCCCATATCTACACATATATGAGGTATTTTAGTCGAACCTTCAACACAACAAACACTCACCATAATGAGACTCAATTGTCCATCTAAAAATTTTTAAGACATTTACCCTTCTATGATAGGGCTCCCCATATAGATAAATAATGGTAAATAGTAGGCATGTTGTGATTCCGGTCATCAAAATTCACAAACAAAAATACGACCGTCAGATATTATTAATATGTTGAAATATGTCTATGGTGAAAAATTCAACTTGATCCGATAAATTTAAAGGCTTCATCCAGACGGTCAATCCCGTAAGTCAAACCCCTAAATTGTATTGACAGCAACTATCGGCACCGAGGCTTTACCGGAATTACGTGATTTTTCAACCGTAGACATATTTCACCATTCCGGTCATATCTTATTTCACGACTTTTTTACATTTAAAGTTTCTACGTAGAGTTTGTTTTAGAAACAGAACATTTACTTAAAACTTAATAAACAAGTTATACAACATTAGTAGGCATGTTGTGATTCAAATGATCAAAATTAAGAAAAAAAAAATTCCGACCGTCTGATATGAACATTATATTAAAATATGTCTATTGGAAAAAATTCAACTTAATCTGACAACGTTAAGGGCTCGATCCTTACGGTCAATCCTGTAAGTTAAACTCTTAACACACGGAAACGGTCATTTGACAGTCTAAATTACGTATTTTACTCGGACCTTTAACTGAAAATAGTTTCAAATCGATGAGACTCAACCAGTGGAATAAAAATTTTATGAAAAATAACCACCGGAGATAGGTCTACCGCTAGAGAGAAATAATGGAAAATTGTGTTACCCGCAACTATCGTCACCGAGACTTTACCAGAATTACGTGATTTTTCATTCGTAAACGTATTTCACCATTCCAGTCATATATTATTTCAAGACTTTTTTTCGTTTGAAGCTTCTACGTATAGGGTTTAGGGTTTTAGCCGACGAAATTAGGGTAATTTGTCAGCTAAAGTTAAATAAAAAAATAAATAACTATAGCTGACAAAATTAGGGTAATTCGTCGGCTAAGGTTAAATAAATAAATAATAATAATAATAATAACTATAGCCGACGAATTACCCTAATTTCGTCGGCTAAAGTTAAATAAATAAATAACTATAACCGATTAAATTTATTAAAATTCGTCGGCTAAAGTTAACTCAAAATTCAAAATTTTTGGTGAAGATTTTTAAAATTTTAAAATTTTTTAGACTAAAATTTTGAATTTTAGCCGACGAAATTAAGGCATTTCGTCGACTAAAGTTCAAAATTTTCTATATCTTTCATTTTTCTCATCCTCGTCTTCATCCTTCTCCTCATATTCTGACGGCAACAACGTACTCCTCATCCTGCCTCCTCTTTTCCTCCTTCTCCTCTACTAAATCATTCTCTTCTTCCTTCCTCTTCTAAATTTTTCTCCTCCTCCTTCTCTAAATCATTCTCCTTCTCCTCCACCTCCTATCCTTCTCCTCTCCTAACCTTCTCCTCCTCCCCTATCTCCTCTCTCCTCCTAGCCTTGCTCCTCCTCTTCTCAGGCCTCCTCTCCTCCTCCTCTTTTCCTTCTCCACCACCGGTGTAAAAACGAAAAAGAAGCAAAAAAAATTTAATCAAAAATACAAGAAATAAAAAAAGAAAAAAAATAATAATAACTATAGCCGATGAATAACCTTAAAATTCGTCGGCTAAAGTTTAAAAAAGAAAAAAAATAATAACATAAAAAAAATAATAAAGTTTGCAGACAAAGTACCCTAAAATTCGTCGGATAAAGTTTAAAAAAGAAAAATAATAATAACTATAACCGGAGAATTACCCTAAAATTCGTCGGCTAAAGTTAAAAAAATAAAAAATAAAAATTACTTTAGCCGACGAATTTTAGGGTAATTCGTCTGCTATAGTTAAATAAATAAATAAAAATAATAGCTATAGCAGACGAAATTTAATAAAATTTTGTCGGCTAAGGTCCAAAAATTCGTCAGTTAAAGCCCAGAAATTAAGCAACGAAAAATTTCTTTAGCCGACGATGAACAGTAATTTCGTCGGTTAAAGTCTTGGCCGACGGCTTTTTCCCAATGACTTCTTAGCCGACGACGTTTCGTCGGCTAAGATAAGAATCAGGTAGATAAGAATCAAGAAACAATCAGGTATATAAGAATCAAGAAACAACAGTGTCATTCTTCATAAAGCGTCTTGGGTGTTACATTGTACATTTAAATTAATTTAAATGGACTGTTAGATTGTATTTATGACACTATTTATTTATTTATTTATTTATTTTAAATAAAAAATAACTATCAAAGGTTGAGATTTTCTAATAAATATTTGGTTTACTTGCACCTTAATGTATATAAAAATTGTTTTTTCGCCTTCTTCATGTCAAAACTCGTCTTTAGACTCTTCTCTTCTTGCGAGATGTAGTCACACTTAGTGTTGAGCAAAAAATGGTGAAATAATGTACCCAACATAATTTTGTTCTATTTCATTGAGGAAGATAGAACTTTTTATTATGTTAAGTTTGAACCATCCCAGATAAAATATCTGTTAATTACAACCCCTTTATTTAAAGAGAGAAACCCTTTGATTTTGATGGAGATACCAACTGGAGGGGTGTGTGTGTTTATTTGTTTTTATGGCTACACCTGAAATTTTGAATGAGTTGCCTACGTACCCTCGGGGAAGGGATTAAGTCATTCGTAGTTCAAGATCCCCAACAAATGAATGACTCGTTGGAAGGCTTTGATTTTGAAATGAGAGTAGCATTTAGATTTGTATTTGAATGCGTATGAGCTATGTAGCGAGGCTTTAGAAGATTCGAGAATTTATTTGGAGTTGTGGTTGCATATAGATTTAAATATATAGTGCATACATACCATGTGAAGGGATCAAACCGATGTAGTTCGAACATTTGATTTTTTTGGTGATTTGAGAATTTGACTGAAGTCATTTGGACTTGCTAATTTTGACTGGTGGTCAAGGATTCTGTTTGAAATGGTGGTTGTATCTAGTGGGTCGCTAGATTACCTATGTACCCCTATTGAGGGGATCAAACCGACCGTAGTTCATTCTTATGGTTTTAAAGCCCAAGAATTTGGTATGGACTTTAACTGTATGATTTGGAATGGACTGGTGATGTCAGGAATTATGTTTGCACATGTGAATTTGACTGGTTGAGTCAGGGATTCTGTTTGGAATGGTGGTTTCATCTAGTGGATCGCTAGATTGCCTACGTACCCCGTTTGAGGGATCAAACCGACCGTGGTTCATTCTTATGGATTTACGGTTTTGTACCGTTTTTTGAGTTTGACATATGTATATATATTTTTGAATTCATCAACTGTATTTCTTTCGACATCCCATTTGGTAGAGTGTCTACTGATTTGATTTGGGCACCCATCGTGTCGAGCTTTCCAGTGGGCCTTGAAAGTTATATCTGGCTTTATATAGCTTCATTTAGCTTTGAAGTAACTAACGGGTAATTTGGTGAGGCATGATGTTGTATTGACAATGACATTTAGGACTTGTTTCCATTTCATTTGCGGTGGCCCAAGGTCAGTGTACAACCCAAAAATGAAGCTTATCTTTTCTTTCTTTGCGACAAAACTTCACATACAAAAGAGGAAGTATTAGAGACGTGATCCTGAGTTCGATGAACTCAAAGCCCATGCCAAGATCATGAGCTTGAGGCAGAGATCAAAACATAGATGGAGATCGGGTCTGATTTGGAGATGTATTGAGGGAGGTTTATTTCTTCCCTTCATGTTTCAATCGATTCAATGTGCTCAGTGGATAGTGAACCTTCTGATAATCCCTCATCTTCATTGCTGCCTTCGATATTAATGTCAGGAATTTGGAGCGATTGAGGGTCTCGACTACTGTCATTTACTCCATTTTGGCACTTCTAGTTCAATACTTTGGCTGAGTGAGTTCCGACTGCTATTTGGTGTTTGTAATTAGCAATGATCATCACTCTTATATGTATAATTGAGAGAATTTGCATTGTTTGCACATAGACACCTCAAGCTAGATGTGTCCTCTCACAAGGTAGTTTGTCATTTCCTCAATTTGATTAAAGCATGCCCACCGCTTGGTCCCTTTGCCATTTTTTATATCTCTTTGGACAACTAGTCAAGAAGAGTTTTGTTGTTGTGCAGAGACTTTCAATGCTTGGATTGTAGTTTTAATTGAGGCATTGAATACATTCTCATTAGAATGATTTTGCTGTTCATTTTCAACCAAATCATTAACAAGATTTTCTAAATGCTCATCAGAATGATTTTGCTATTCAATTTCAACCATATTGTTCACATGATTTTCTACATACTCATTAGAATGTTTTTGTTGTTCATTTTAAACTAAATCGTGAACACGATTTTCTACATGCTCATCAGAATAATTTTGTTGTTGATTTTCAACCAAATCATTAATACAATTTTCTACATTCTCATCAGAATGTTTTTGTTATTCATTTTCAAGCAAATTGTCAACAAGCTATAGTTTTTGTTTCAACATAAATCTTTCTTTTCTTAATAACAAATTTATATATAGATCCCCGTTGGGATGTTTTAAGTTGTTTCCTCTTTTCTTTTTGTTTTTATTTTTTTGACAACTAGAGGCTTCTTTCTGAGGAAACATTACTAGTTTACGACAACTAAAAATAGTCAAGCAATCATTCCAGCAACAAGAAAGTCAAAACACAACAAACAAACACTCAAAGTAACAATGTTGAGAAGTATTGAACAACAACACTTGAAAATCAGCTTTTTCGTTCTTGTCGAGAATTTGGGATTCAATTGCAACTCGTAACTCTAAATCTCCAATTTCTAACTGCACCAAGCAAGTAAAGAATAAGCAAAAATTTCGATATCAAATTTTCTCACCCAAACATCAAAATCGACAGATACTCTATAACAATGTCAAAATTGATAACTCCGAAGACTCATCTTCTTCCTCTCGACGATGTCTACAACTCATTTTGTTGACCTCGTATGAGGCGGATTTAGTAGCTGATTGTATTTTGATGGCGGTGGAGGACTGAGGAATATGTACAATGAGAGGATCGGTGGAGGCGTCATCGTCAAGGCAGAGTTGTCATCGTCGTCGAGGCATATCCCTCATCGTTGAGGCGGAGCCGTCGTCGTCGAGAAAGATCCGTCGTCGTTGTCGAGGAAGATCTGTCGTGTTTGTCAAGGTAGAGTCGACGTTGAGGAACCAGGCGTCATCGACGAGTGCCGTCCATCGTTAAAGAACGACGTCTGACTACATGAGCGTCGCCATCGAACATCTTTCGCCTTTGTATGAGAGAGAGAGTAACATATAGAGATGAAAGGAATACCAGATGGCCATCGAGTGAGAATAAAATAAAAGATGAGGTTTGTAATTTTTTATTTAGAGTTGGACACCTTAATCATCATTTTAATCTACAACTTGAGTTAGGCATGCTGTTAGACTTGAGCTGATGTCCTACTATATATAAGAAATATTACAAGTGAGTTTTTTATATTTCTAAATTTGATTAGTTTCTTGTATATAATTCTCCCAAATAAAATTCAGTCACCAGAAGAAAAATTGTTGCTCTACTACACAAGCTTAACTCGATCCCCGTATGAATCTTCATATGATCTGCAATTCCTTTTGATGTTTTCTTTTTATACAAAAGAGGAGTATTAAGCTTACAGCATGTCAACATTCCCTAGACCCCAAAACGTTCTTTCCTCTCCTCACAAAAGTTCAAAACCCTTCCTCTTCTTCACCGGATAATACTACTGTATACAACATTGCAGTGTAAGCCAACACAAGCCAAGATAAGAAAAGCAAGACAGATACAACGTGAAGAAGTCCTCAGAGAGTGCAAGAAAGAGCAATTTCAAGACACAGGCCTTCTAGCTCAACTCTGTGCTGATATTTAAATTACTGTTGTAAACCCTTGATGGAGTTCTTGTTTTGGCTCGCTTCTTTGTAGGTCGACCAACAGGGTCAAACACATGAGCCTCCAAGTATGGAGAACCAAGTTGCAACTCTGTGTCATCTAGACCGGCCCATGCTAACGGTTTCGCTACAAAAGATTAAAACAGAGTTAGATTTGTGTTGATTCATCGTTTACATGAAGCGAGGGATGCATCAAGTCTATGACCATGTGTCCCTCTGAAATGAAAAAGAATAAATGAAGTAACCATGATGTCTAATTACTAAATGTGCATCCTGCATTTTATATATATCACATAGTCATATCGACTCTTATCCAACACGCAAACTTCAAATAATATAAAAAGTCAAGGATGTAGAGGAAAATTCCATTCAAGGTTTTCCATGGTAGAACCATATAATCTTTTTTATAAGTCAAGGTCAGTACACAAAGGAAACCAATATATCCTGCAAAAAAATGAAAATTGATTGATAGTCAGGTCAGTACGCAATTAATACATCAAACTTTCAGGAATTCCCAGATGACTGGGAATTTGCAATGTGCAAACACTAATTGAATGTAACTTTTCCAAAAAGTTTCACTCCATTAATATAAGTATCAAGTGAAACAAAATTAAAAAACTTGTTCAACTGTTACTAGGTAAAATTTAAGAAGCCAACAACAATCCTCTTTTTCCCTGTTTCAAACAAATAAGACGAAAGGAGCAAAATATCAATTTCTAAACTTGTTAAGATAGGATATTCTGTGGCAGACACAACTCACTCAAAGCATAGAGCTCTTAAACCTTGGAAAAACATGTGTTGGAGAAAGAGACAAATGTATTTAAAGCAAATTGGCAAATACATACTGACACACAGCATTTGATCTGACGGAATACAGAGTCAACAACTCAGAAACACAATTCAAACAGTATATACAGTGCTAATAAATACTCACCTTCAGTAGGTTCAAGAGTTCTACCGGTATGGGCAGTAGCTGTTAAACGAGGAGGAGCAGGGCGCTTCCTCACATAATTCTCCTGCAGAGGCCTTGGAATCTGAAATGAAAACTGTGACATCGATAGCCCTTCCACCATATACTCAGGATGTTCAATCAAATACCTGGAAAATCCGAACACGCCTTAATCATTACATAAAAGAGGCCAAACATATCTATACAATTCACATTATAGTCCAAGCACAAACCAATCAGAAATAACAAAAACACTAGAACCATACTTTTGAATCTCCACCATGGACCGAAGTTTCTTGCCCGACGGCGCTTGATAATAACTGAAAAACACACACAAATGTATCAGCAGTCACGTTAGAATCCACTCAAAATCAGTTGTATGTTAGTAATGCTAACGCTGCCCATAATGGCAATGTCAGAGAAACAATCACATACACGTCGGCAAACTTGGTGCTTCCTTCACCACGAATCCTCAGAAGCCGTTGCCAACCTGGCGGCGGCTGAGCAATGTTGGGTCTATCAATCGCCCAGAGGCGGCTCCCGTCTTGATTAATGTCAGCTGGATCATCACACGAGATCGTCGGCCTCCACTCCTTGGCAGTCTCACAGAAAAACGGCTCCTCCAGAATGTGCTCCCTTATCTGCTCGTACTGCTCCTTCGTCGGAATCAGCCTCCACTTGAAGCAATTGGCGCACTGCACAGTGAACGCCCCGACCGACGGCAAAACCCTAGGACCTTGACCGACCGGAGAAATCGAATTTACCGGACTCGGATTCAGATCCCGGACACGATTACCACCGGCGGCGGCAGCGACGGCGGGGTTGTAGAGCACGAGCTCCCGGGACTTGAGATGCGACTGGAGAATCTCGTCGGAGGAGGAAGGAGACGACGGCGGCGACGATACAGATGAAGACGAAGGAGATACGACGGCTGCGGCGGTAGGGGCAGCTCTGTTGTCGTTGGTTTTCGGAGGCTCGTCTTGGTCTCGGTCTAGTCCGAGCTTGACAGTACTCTTACAAGGATTCAGGCCGGTGGAGTCCATAGGGTTACAGATCCCCGAGCACCTGTGGAGAAACGAAAGCGTCACAGAAATGGTGGGATTTCTGTGGATCTGGCGTGGCGATATGGTTAACCTGACGATGGATCAGAGATCTGCGGCGGAGATGGAGCGGGGAAAGATCGGAGGGTCAGGGGTGGACGGGGAAGGTTTTAGGTTGATTAGGGAAGAAGAAGAAGAAGAAGAAGAAGATTAGGGGTTGCTGGTTTTGGGGGAGTGCTGGCCAGTGGAGAAAATGGAAATATTTTTTTGGTTAAATTTGGGAATACGGGGAGGTGTTTCTTTGTGTTTAATTAATTGAACTTTCTAGTTTAATTAGTTAAATTGTTACAGTTTCCAAATGAGAAGTATTTTCACTCTTTTAGATTGGATTTGGTTTGGACTAAAATGACAGGTTTATCCAACCAAATTTGATTTTTTATTTAGATTTTTGTTATTTTGATTTGTTTGAATGATTTAAAATTATTAGATTAAATGTAATGTGGTCCTGTCATTTTTATTCAATTTAATGATTTAAAATTCTCTAAGCAAATTTTAACGATAAAAATTTAAATAAAAAAGTCAGATCTTTAACCAACATACAGCTCATTCAACTCATTTATACTTTTTTGTGAATAACCAAGAGATGTGTTACAATGTACGGGTGTTTGACATGTATTAATGGAATAAATCTTGTAAGATTTTAGATTTTTTTTGGTCAAAAATGAGGTTTTTAGGTTACTAAGTACAAAAACTAAAGAAATGTTTCGGCTCTTTTCATACAGATTTTGAAGATATTTTCAATTATTTTTTTCATCATGGAAAATAATTTGGTGTTGGATAATTGTCATTTGTGATAATCGTTATACTTTCACATTCATTGAATGCATTTGAAAACGAGAAAAATACTAGTGAATGTGTTTTAAATCAAAATAAAGTGCAAGTATTATATCGTGGATTATATATATATAAAGTGGTCAATTTACTAATAGATCAAAATGGTGTGATGTCATTTGATTTCTTTTATTAAGAGTGAGATAATAAGTCGTCTCATTTATGTTAGCAAGTTAGTAACACATCTAGTCATCTTACTAGTATTTATAACAAGATCCAAAAGAGTATACCTACAAAACAAAATTAATTTCCTGTCGCAAGCACATGAAGTTAGAGGCTCCTCAACCTTGCTTGACAAAAACTGGTGGGAGTCAGGACTTGTATCCATCTATAATAAGCAGTTCAACCAATTTTATCATAATAGACATAAATTGCATATATTTTTCGTTTTTTATGCAAATAAATTTTTTTACTCGTGTTCTCAACTTTCAATCAAAACCTATGGAAAAAAAATTAGATCTATTTTTTCTCTACTCCCATTCGAGTGTGGTCGGGCAGACTCAATGCGGACACCTAATTGAATATGTATGCTCCATTGCTCCTACACTCCTCCGTTCTTGAATGAAGTAATTAAATTCAAATTTAAAAAACATGGGGTGAGAGAGGCTCGAACTCTCGACCTCAGGATAACTCTCTGCTTAAGCTATGAGACCTACGCGCTAGCCAACTGCGCCACCACCCCAATGCGTAGGCTATTCCTTTTTTTTAAATCAACGTTCGACTTTCAACATGATAACCAATTGGGCTCCACGCAAACATATCAACTGGGATTAGAAAAGTAGCTTTCTGCTTAGGAATTCAATAACAATATTACGTGACCAATATAATGGCCCAGAATAAAAACACATCTCCAATCTCCAAGACTCCAACCCCAATCCGTATCCGCATTGCCAACTTTACCTCTGTTTGTAGGAAATTATATTTCAGGATTTACATGACAGTAAAACACTAAAACAAACAAATTTAAATGTAAGACGCCCGTAATAGGTACCGGAGCTTCTTTCATAAGAAACTGAGAAATCTTTTTTGGTTACATAAAATGGTAGACAGGGTGAGCTACCACTCTGGAGGTTGGAGCAGGTTAAGGTCTAACCCCCTCTCCATCAGGAGTTTTTCGCTTAGCAAGGAATCGAACCAGTGACATCCCACATCGAGAATGCCAATATACACATTCGCTTTCCTAAACAGGCATGTCCCACTTCAACCACCAGACCAAACCCCATGGGTTGAGAAATCTTTATTCCCAAGGAAAGAAAATAGCATGACATCAACCTATTGTTGGAGAGGAAAGATTTCACATCAGAAAAATAGATAAATAAAATATAACTTATAAGTGGATGAATTGTATCCAATTATACCGAGGTCTTTTATAGTTAAAACACAACACCATACAAGTGGTTAAGTTGAGACAATATAGGTACAATGATGATCCACAGACCACGTTTGTCCTAGTTTAAGTTTTATAAAAAGATGGACATGTCCTTACTGTGGTACATTAGTGCACCGTCAAAGTGAATGGACAACACCAAGCATTCTTAATGAAGTGTATTGCTGCCGAATGACTGGATATGAACTGTGATAGAAGCTAGTATTAATATTCACCTAGGAATTTTCAATGACATACACACGAAGTAGATATAACGAGGCTAACATAGAACAATTCACTCGGTAAAAAAAATTCTTATCAACAAAACTATTATGAAATCCCTTGTATGGTCAAGCATACATAAGACAATCCCTTGTTTTCTGCCTTATTGTTAGGAAAGTCACTGATAGTTTTCTCTATATATGTGTTGTATCTTGTACATTCGATGATATGATCAATATACATTTTCTCATAAGGTGATTCTGGAATACGCCTCGCAACCCAAACGCCTTCTATACGCCTTGGACGTCGGTTGACAGAGGGGTATCTACGTCAATTTTGTATCCATAGTAAATCAGTTTTAACGGAGGGGCATATACGTCAATTTGTCATCTCACGTGTCGCTCAATGAGCCTCTCATCGATCTTCTTGGAAGTCTGGTTTCTATAAGTTTGAGAGGAGAATTCGTCACTCAATTCGAATTCTTCAACTTGTTCAATTAAGGTTGGGTTTGGGAGAGCTTATAAGCTCCTTTGCTTTTAACCACCAAAGGTTTTGGTGTTTGGCAAGTTCAAAAATAAGCTACTTTTTAAAAAAGTATAAAGTGTTTTGAGGAAAAAAGGAGAAGCTGCAAACACTCACCTTTTGCTTATAAGCTAAAAGTCAGCTTATATCTTATAAGCCCAACTGCACCAAACCCAGCCTAAATGAATTGGGCTATGTCGAGGATAGAATAACGTTCCACAACATCCAATTCAACCCAGACGCTCTGACATTTCGCCCTACTTGCAAATAGGGTGATTTCAATTCACTGTGTTCGACAATTTGTTCTTAATCGAAATCGGTGTCGAGGTGCAGAAGAAGCTGAGTAGAAAAACGGTGTCGCCATTCTAGAGGCGCAAAGACTTGAGGGTTTGGGGGATATTGGAGATGAAGATGGTCGTGGTGTGGTGGAGGGTTTGTTATGGAGTCATTTGCAATTAGCACAGCTCCTGCAAGGATCACAACGCGAGTCAAATAAAATGATCAAAAGAAATTCCATTCAACTCAGGATCAAACAAGGAGGTGCACTTTATAAGAGCTAGAAGCTAAAAGTTACCCTTTTCCGGATTCTGACATTGCTGAGATGTTGGAAAACTTGCTTGAAAAAGGACTAATCAAATTGTCATACTGCAAACGTCTAGGAGAGATGTATCGCATCAATGACCCAAGATACTGCAAGTACCACCGTGTTATCGGTCATCCAGTGGAGAAGTGATTTGCCTTGAAAAATCTCATCATGAAGCTCGCACAACAAGGAAAAATATATTTAGACGATGAAGATGATGTGGCTCAGTCAAATCATGCGACCATCATCTATGAACAACTCGAAGCTGTGTCATCAAAGCCTTTGTTAGGAGTATGCAAGCCACCTAAATTCATCTAGATCACTCAAAAGTTGCAACGCTCCCTGTTTGCACGAGCTTAAACTGCAAATGACAAAAAAAATCATAACTCTCCTTATCTGCATGAGCTTAAACTACGAATGACAAAAAAAATCATAACGCTCCTTGTCTGCTCGAGCTTAAATTGTGAATGTCAAAAAAAATCACAACTCTCCTTGTCTGCACGAGCTTAAACTGCAAATGAAAAAAAAATCGCAACGCTACTTGTCCGCACGAGCCGAAACTACGAATAACAAAAATTACCGCTCCTTATTCGCACGAGCATAAACTGCGAATGACAAAAAAAATCAAAACGCTCTTTGTCAGCACGAGCTTAAACTATGAATGACACAAATACATAAGAAAATGACTCCTACCCTGCATGAGCATAAACTGCACAAGTCAACCAAAGAAAGAAAATGCTCCTTGCCCACACTAGCATAAACTGTGTATGACACCCAAGAAAAATATATTGCTTGAACTACGTCATAACTTGATCTCTTTCTCATAAGAATACGTAGGAAACTTGGAACATACTTCTAATGAGAAACTTGTAGTCATACAAATAAAAAAATGTGTTTGCTCGGGAAGTAGTCAAGAAAATGAGTTCGCTCGAGGTGTCTCCAAATTCAAAGAGGTGACATACAAAATCTGAAAGAAGATGGCTCTCGACCATCTCTGAAGTTCTACTCTTTCTTACGCGGTCAAATACGCGAAGCTTAAACATTTTAAATGATTCATTCTATTTTCAAAAAGTGGAACAAATCAAGCATTTAGGTTGTCCGCATTCTTTAATTACCTAACGAGTCATCCACCGGAGGGTAATCTTTGATCATCGATATTAGAACATGTGGCTCGATGAGCGTCGCTAAGGCTCACGAAGGTAGCCTGTGATCGTTAACGAAATTAAACATGTGGCTTGGTGAGCGACAGCAAGGCTCATAGAGAGTGATTTTGATCGTTGGGAATGAAACATGTAGCTCGGAGAGTGTCAACAAGGCTCATGGAGAGTAGTCTCTGATCGTTGGCAATGAAACATGTGGTTCGATGAGCGTTACTAAGGCTCACGGAGAGTAACTATGATCACTAGTGGAATGAAACTTGCGGCTCGATGAGCATTCGCTAAGGCTCACGGAGAATAAATACTGTGTCTAAAGGGAGTTTTGATCATGGTGGGTAGACTTCAACATCAATGCTTATGAACTTCGCTTCTCATCATATTTGGAAGGTCGAAATGTGGCTAATTGACAAGTCGTTACATGTTTCCGCTGGAGGATGTGACTTGATCTCGTGAAATGAGGGAGTCTCGATGGCATGCGGCTCGGTCAGTGAAGGGTAGGTATGAAATATGGTGTCTTTGCTCTGAACACCCTCGACGTCTTCAAGGTTGGTGACATTGCCCTTCTTGAAACTCTTGAAAATTGTCATCTGGAGTGGTATACATTTACGCGAAGCCTAAACACCTTAAGTGGTTTGTCCCACAGTCAAGATGTGGAAGGAACCTAGCGGTTAGGGGGTCACGTTCTTTAAATCGTCTCTAAGGTACGTGAAGCCTTAACACCTTAAGCGGTTTGTCCCACGGTCAAGACGTGGAAGGAACCTAATGGTTAGGGGATCACGGTCTTCAAGTCACCTCCAAGGTACATAAAGATTAAACACGTTGAGCGATTTGTCTTACGTTCAAGATGTGGAAGAAACCTAGCGGTTAGGGGTTCAAGTTCTTCAAGTCGCCTCCGCGGTACGCAAAACCTAAACACTTTGATCGGTCTGTCCCACGATCAAGATATGGAAGGAACCTAGCGGTTAGGGGATCACGTTCTTCTAATCGCCTCCAAGTTACGCAATGCCTAAACACGTTGAGTGGTTTATCCCACGCTCAAGACACGGATCGCGTTCTTCAACTCTGCTTAAATTCTGAAAAGAGGAAGAAAAATGTCGGTACTTTCGCAAAAAATTGATGTAGTACGATATGATGGTAATCAAACCTGGACTGCTTACCGAGGGAGATCGAGGGCTTGACTTTTGAAAATAAAAAAGTCTCAGAACCCCTATTAGGGTATATCAAAAAATAGAGAAAAAAAGAAAAAGAAGTGGTGATGCCATCAGGGAAGGGGTTGCTCCCTACATGAGGGATTAGTTAAACAATCATTAATTGATAAGAAAATGATTTCTTTACAATCACCATGTGGACACGACAGAGTAAAATGACAACATATACATATCAAAGCTTGCCTAGATAGACATGCACACGTGAAGTAACAGTGGTGTCAATACCTTGGCTCTCTGCAGACGACGAGTCAACCTAGCAACTTGGGTCCTGGGGGTAGATCAGCAGAGACTGCAACCTATAGATTAAACAAGAAAGTTGGGTCAGTAGTGCGATTCTTTGTCAGAACCATACTCATACCTTTCTGGCTTTAGTTTCTACTACGCCTTGTTGAGAATGGCTCCTTTACTATCGTTGACAGGGCGGAGGAATAGAAAGCGCACTGACGATCATAACAGTTCAATCAGGAAGGAAAAGAAGTACTACTCAATCTCAGACCTCACAAGACCGGATACAGCTGAAGACTTTGGGATGGAGAATGCTCAAGCCAAGAACCCTAATTTATATGGGGTCTTTGGGTTTGATGAGCAAGTAATTCCTATTTGAAACCAGGAAATCATGAAGGGAATCAAAATTTCTCTCCACATGGTGCTAACTAATTTGGAGACCAAAATCTTTGATTAAAGGAAAATCTCAATGTTTTCCTATCACTTCAATAAAAAAGGGTTTTCATACCGTTTGCATTCGGTGTCTTGAAGATCTCTACAAATTCAAGGAATCTCTACTAATTTAAAGAATCCGCCCAAAATCGAGCGACCCTTGCAAATTTAGGGGTCTCTATAAGTTTTGGAATCCGACAAATTTAAGGAATCCCTCCAAATTTAAGGGTCCATTGACAATTTAGGAGTCCCTACACATTCGGAATTCCTACAAATTCAATGAAATTCCTGCACATACATTGAAGCCTAAGAGGTTGGTCCAAATTCGTTCATATCAAAAGCGTGAACTTCAAGTCGCATCTTCGACATGTGACGACGACATGACTACGACGCATCTTGAAGTGGGGGCATTTGTAGGCACATAAAAATTCAACAAAAATAAAATTGTTGAATATTCAAACCACATGTGGGCCCGATAAATCTTATACGTGGCACGTGAGTCAGCAAAGTGAAAGAGACTCCGTAAACGACACATGACGACATGTGATTGGTCGGTCAACAACAGATTTGTCAAATCCCGACTAAACCAAATATTAAATATCACCCGTCAATCAATTGTCAATCACATTAAATTGATTGTCGGGATTAAAATCAGATATTTAATAAAATCAATCATGCCTTAACGAGAATAATTAAATCAATTAATTAAAGATGATTTGATTTAATTATGATAATTATCAATCAATCAAAATTGATTGATTCAATTATTATCGATAAGGAATGAAATTCATTCGGTGCCTTCATTACATGCCATAACAGATGGATGTTGACAATATAAATATCACCTCTCATATCAAGCGGGGGACTTCCGGCAAGAGAGAACAAATCACCCCCGAGAGCTCAGAAGTCTCGAAAACACTTGTGGAGAATTATCAAGCTTCCAAATAGCCAATTCCTCACAAGTCTCAAGCCTAGAAGTCATCAAGCTGTCAAATAGCCGATCTCTTCACCAGCCCTCAAGCCTAGAAGTCATCAAATCCGAGGAGTCATCAAGCTGTCAAATAGCTGATCTCCTCACCAGCTTTCAAGCCTAGAAGTCGTCAAATCTCGAGGAGTCATGAAGCTGTCATAATAGCTGATCTCTTCACCAGCTTTCAAGCTTAGAAGTCCTCAAATCCCGAAGAGTCACCAAGCTGCCAAATAGCTGATCTCTTCATCAACTTCAAGACGGAAGAAAAACCACCACTTGAAACCGCTTGTGGATCAAACCCGATCAACATCAAGCCTTCACGGTCCTTGATCGACCTTCGTCTTCAAGTCTTCAACAAATCAAAATTTCCATCAAGTTCTTCAACAGGCTCGTGGAGAATCAACAAGCACCGAACACACGTGTCGATTCATCCGCCATATCAAAGCTGAATAACATTCACCCACGTTTAGTCCTAATTGTGTACGTTGCCACTTTCAAAACTTCAGTTCATGACATTATAAAAGTATTTAGACCAGCCCACGTTTCACAATAACAAAACAGAAAGAGCCTCCAAGATATTTTGGTAGAAAACATACGTATTTTTGGTCAAAATTATTAATGTCTGCAAAAAGCAAGCACAACCCGTTTGTACAACATTTAAATGAAAAGCATTAAAACCTCACTGACAATGTGTGATGAGCCGTCGAGATGTTATAAGATCAAACCTCACTGGCATATTAAGGTGTGCGAGTTATTTGATAAAAAGTTTTAAAAAAAATATGAAAAAGCATTAAAAGCTTTGGTCGAAAAACAATGCAGCTAAATTTTCGGATTAAGAAGGAATTGATCATCATTCGTTAATGTGTCAGTTACCAAATTCGCTTCCTGGAAGACATGAGAGAAGATGTTATCAAACCTGCTTGCTAGAGTAGCGATATCTCGAATGCTGAACTTGACCCTCCATTGAATATCAACGAAACCTTTCACATACCTGATGAAGAAGAGAGAGTCACCCACAACTATCCACATGAACCACTACATTTGTAGAGGATCTTCACAAACTTTCTGCCGCTAATATTGAGATTTTTGGCTGGAACTATCACTATTTACATTTTCCAGTAGTATTTTGTCCTGGTGATTGGGTCTAATGGGTTGAAAATTACTGCTCTTTTACAACTCAGTGTTTTGTTATTTTGTATGATATTGTTTGAGCTACGATGATGAATTTCTTCAAGGCATAGCCATCACATGCAATTATCGTTCCAATTTCTGAAGCTGTATCAAATTTTAGTGACAGCTTCTATGTGGAACTCACAGAATCTGAGGAGGTCACAAGTCCTTTTTGATTTTGCTTCTTCCTGTTATGTTTATGGCTCTTTTCCTTTTTCCCTTTTTTTTTCTTTGGCAGTGTTCTTTTTCCCCTTTTGGTCAAATGAACTCATCTCTGGCAGAGATTGTGATAAACTCTGTTTATTATTATTATTATTATTATTATTATTCACAAGGAAGCCAAAAATAACCCAAGCAATTGAAAGAAAACTAACTTGGAGATGCAAAATTAGATCCTACAACTCTAGGCAAACTTTAGCAGTGTATGACGGGGGACGCTGACCCAAGAACACCGTTCCTCTAGAGCGGAATTGTATATGTTTTTGGTGGTCAATCTAGATGAGAATGTGACCTCACAGTACAAAGTGGTGTACATAATCGATATGGGGCTTGATTTATTACTGCTTATGAGATACAATATTGAGGCCTGATTTATTGAAATCTGGTGTCCAGGGTTAAGTTTATGGCATTTCTCCGATGAAAATTTGCATTTCAAATTAAGCTTTTCTTCAAGCTTTTCCCTTTTCTGATTTGTTCCTGGTCTGAAGTGTTCTCTATGCACGAAAAAAGAAAGTTAATTTTAACAAAGAAAACTTAATCGGTGAGAAGCAAGCAGAAAGGGTGGTGGCTCTCTATCTGATATGTCAAGGTTTGTGGAGATATCTTCCAGCAAATAATGCAGCCTCCATCACGATTGTGATAACGTCTACAACATCCTCAACTTTGCATTTGCTACCTTTGAAGGTTCGCCCTTTTGCGTTTTTGACCTGTGACATGCATTTTAGGAGATTTTGGCTGCACTCTGTGCTCAGATAGTCATCTGCATCATACCATTTGCAATTTTAATCAGTTTGTTCTAGTTGTTCATGCGAATCTATCACACTGTCTCACACAAAGACCAAACCAACAAAACAATGAAATAGCAAGACAGGGATTAACCTAGTTGCACCACTACACAAAAATTTAGACGTGTTATTAGCAATCACCTAGTTTTTTATCATCTTCATCTAAATTTTAGTAAGAAGTTTTGGCTGCATACAGTCCCTCCCATATATGTATAACACGTCCGACAGTATGAAATTTGTATCTCATTGTGTAAATCTATATGACTATTCTATGGCTATACTTGTAAGATCCGGCTTCTTTACTTGATTTTTTTGCTTGGATGATTTAAAATCATTAGATTGAATAAAGATGACGTTACCGGATCACATTGTACTCAATTTAATGGTTTTAAACCATCGAAGCAAATCCAAGCAAGAAAAATCTAAGTAGAGGAGCCAAATTCATACTTTTATGATGAAAGAGACGGGACTCCCTCTAGAGCAGGAAGACATAAAATGTACCCATCCTGGCTACAAAGATTAGCTGAGAGGGCCATCTTTGTGGCTAATGAGCTGTGTTCTAAAACTCGGCCTAGTCGGCCGAGTACTCGGCGAGTACTTGCTAGTCGGCGTCCTCCCGAGGCGATTTTAAGAAAATCGGAGTACAAAGTCGGCCGGAAGAAAATCGGCAGAGTAGTCGGCCCAACTCGGAAAAAATCGGCCAAACTCGGAAAAAATCGGCTTAACTCGGTTAAAAATCGGCCCAACTCGGTAAAAAAATCGGTCCAACTCGAAAAAAAATCGGCCTAACTCGGAAAAAAATCTGCCAAACTCGGCATTTTATTGACTATTTTTTATTATTTTGGACATTATATTACCTTTTAAAAAATTATATTTAATTATATATTTTAAAAATTAAAATAAATCCAAAAATTAAAAACCGAGTACTCCCCGACTACTCCACCGACTACTCCTCTACTCGCTAGTCCCCCGCCGGCCGACCGACTAGAGACTAGCGACTTTTAGAGAACCTTGCTAATGAGTACTTAGGTTCACTTTATATCCCTAATGGGTGCTATCTAATCCGATCCCTTGCTTCAAAAGTGTTCAAGATCTTACTTAAGCAATAAGGATAGTCACGATGATACCATTTTTTTTCTCACCCTCAATCATGCATCATGGCTGTTAATCTCAAAGAAATGCATCAAAACCTTTTTTTTTTTTTTTTTTTTTTTCTATTTTGTTATTTTCTTTTTGTTTTCAATGTGCACCAACTGCTCAATCAGAGAGCAAGAAAGTTACAAACCTAAATGCCTCAGTAACAAGAGGGTATCTGAAACTATAATGTTAGGCAACTAGTGGATCCAAAAAGGCATTGAGGGAATAATTCTTAAAAAAACAATTGAATAAAATAGAAGAATAATCTAAGAAAGAGTGAAGCCCAAAATGACAGAAATGAAGGATTCAGAAATGAACTTACTGTGGTGAGTTTGGACACAGGCATCATGCTGCATACAACAAGAATCTAAACCATCGCAGGGTTTCTCCCCAGGGCATCCACTATACAAAAGCCCACAATACTTTCCATATTTTAGCAATGGAGGCACTGTTTTCACACAAAGCGAACTTATAAATCATACTAATTTGGATCATTACAAGTGATTGTTTTCTTCATAGAAAATTAGAAATCAAAGAAAAAAAGAATCCAAAATCAGTACCTGTACAGAACTCGGACTCGCAAGTTCTACTGCAATCTTTACTCTGAAAGTTTTTAGCGGCAACATGAATATTAAGAGAGAGTTCAACAAAGCTATTGTTATGATTTGACATAGAAAAGAATGGTAAGTATTTATTTAACTAAGAAGCAAACCAGAAGAATAGAAGTATCTGTGTCTTGAACACCGATTTGTTAAGGGCATGAACATGAGGAGGAATGGAATGAGAACAGAGGACAATTATGATTACAAACTTCCATGACTGCTTAAGAAGATCAACCATGGTTGAATCAAACAGCAAATTTTTAAAAGTAAGAAGAGGAAGAAGGGGCTCTGATTTTTTTTTTATAGAAAGAGTGGCAGAGAAAGTGAGAGGTGAACATAAGCTTTAGGCAATGAATGGAAGATGAAAGAGTAACGGCTCGTGACATAAATTTTTTGTAATGTTCCTAAACGCCTCTCACCAAATCATACTGTTATCGATAGCAGCTGGCCAGTTTAAATCATACAAATTTATTAAATCTTATTTGATTGATAAGGGAAACACTATTTGTATGACAACATAATATAAGAACAAACCAAGAAACAAATAGCTGCTTCCTCAAGAATAATAAGGAAATCTTCCTTAATCTTCTCCAACTTCTCCCATGTAAACCTAGGTAAGAAAATCAGTTTTCTTTCCTAATCTTTTAAGCAAGTGAAAACCAACAGAAATTCTTGTATACACGCATGGCACGCAAGTACACAATGCAATCTTAATCATCTATAACTATCAACATAAGAACCACCATATATCTAATCTAGATTATTTGTATAGATAACTGCAGATACCTGTCGTGTATTGAAGATGGTCGGATGAAATAAGCCTCGACATACTTGTAAATTAAAACATGTTATGGTTGTTGTCCACCTCGGATAGTTTATATTGGTGCTATCTGATAGATCTTTGTGGGTGGTTGTGGGAACCATGTCTCGTTAACGCTCCCTTAGTCCCTTACTAGATGCATAGTTGGTGATGGACAGCCTAGAACATAGCTAGCAGGGAAGGAATGGAAATGACAATTTCCAAAGGCACTATTTTGGATAGTTTGGTTGCCAAGTTACAATGAGCTAGGTGGTTTGTGCATGTACGAAATATTAATTTGCAGCATGCCCTGTAAGTTTATGTCAAGTTGTAGATTCTTCGGTCATTTTCCCTTTCATATTCTTTTCACATGTGTAACAACTAATGTTTGATGCATCTCTTTTAGGTTTTAACATAAGGTTTAGAGTCTTTATTCCATCCCTATCTAACGTACACTTCTGTTTTCGTCTCCGACTTAGGCAAAAATGACATGTCGGTCAAGAGTTCCATAGATCAAACTAAAGAAAGAGCAGCTCAAGTTCAGACCTTGCTTGACCCAGAAAAGGTTTAAAGCCACTCGAAACTGAAACATTTTTGGTAGTTTTACTGCAAATATGTCCATTCTAAAACTGAAATGATTCTTTTAGACAGTAAAAGGTTTTTTCTTCTTATTAGTTACTTGTTTGGCTCTTAATTGTCTTCTTAATGTCATTTTTAGTCATGCAAATTATCTTACAAACATCTTATGCATGTTATCCGTGTTATACACAAACATGAAACTTATTTGCAAAGAATAAAACCAACAATCATAAGAATTTAGTCACCGAAGGATAATGTATATATAACATTATTCTCATTGTTTGAAATATGAAGTTCAAGATTTCTATGATTTACCTGCGCAGCTTCAGTCTCGTTGAGAGGCTTAATTTCTCCCTTGGACGTGGCAACTTCCAAAACTGCTCTGATGGTGTTATGATCGGGAATGCCACCACTGCTACCAACTTCGAAAATATTCCGGCGTGAAGCAGCGCCATCGACCACGCAAGATAGGCAAGCGAAAGCAAACCCAAGAAGCATGACATTATAATGAACACCCTTCCTGAGCTCCATTTTCGGTCCAAATCTTCTTGCCATGGCCATTACAATCTTATAGCTCGAGTGTTCTATCTGGTCGCTTGGGTCGCATAGAAGGACATTCCTATGCCTCAAAATGAAGAAGTCCTCCTATGTCGGATTTCTCTTAATCCCTTTCAAGTTTTTCCTTGCAAAGCCTCTTTAATATTTTATGTTCTTTTGTTTAAAAGTAGTTACTTCTCTCTGTCTAATTTTAGAGCTTCAAACGGAAAACTACCTTGAAACAATGTAATCTTCTTCTTTCCAAAGGAAATGAATCTATGTTTAGCCATGGCTCTAACCCTCTAACTTATTTACCAACATCGCCTTCCGCCAGTTGCGCGGCTACTTAGCCTGCAAGGGGTCGCTTGTAGGATATAATGCCCCAGTTGATTCACTGATACTTCAGAATTTAATGTCTCACGTACATATTTAGCTAGCTAAATTAATTATAATTAATTTTCATTTAGTACTAATTCTAATTTCTAATGGCTCATTACCGATTTTGTTGAAAACATTTTTCTCATGCTCATTTCAATGAATCTTGATTTTTTTACCCATAATCTAAATATCTACACTCCTTTCTTGTATCCTAGATCTGAAAACATTCTCTCTTTCTCTTTCATCTCTCTCTCTGTACGACGCAATGACGAAATCTCGATGCTTCAACGACACCGTTCACTTGCTCCTATCTTCCAACCCTAACCCTATCTCTGCGACCTCCTACGCCGCCGTCGGAAATCAACACAACTAGATCAGTAAATTATCTCTCTCTCATTCACCTGATACGATCATTTCTCTGACTCTTTCTCTCTAGACCTCCTCACCATCATCACCGCTTATCATCACCTCTAATCTCACCTCTCCGACGTCGACGACTTCGAATCTCTTCTCTCCGACGTCGACGGTTTCAGATCTCTACTCTTAGACGTCGACAACCTCATATCTCTCCTCTCCGACGAAGGAACAAAGCTTTGGTTTATTTATTTACGCTAATGGGAGCTTTGGAAGGAAGCTGTGTATAATTGGTGAATGCACTCTGCTTTTTATTTGTAAACTTTGTTCGGTGAAATTTGGCTTCATATGGCATGGCCTCCAAATTTGCATGACGAACGCATGAATGTTGCCATTTTTGTTCTTGCTTCCTCCAATAATAATGTTCAGTAGATTGAGAGTTAGGGTGGGATTTGACTTACGCTCTCAGCATGCGCCATGTGTATTGTTTGCAGAATGGAAAAAAGAAAGATCTTTATTAGGGGCAGTAAAAACATTTTCAATATTTATTTCTCTTTATATTAATACAGATTTATCAATTACTAAACTAAATATTAGTTACTGACTAAATTTCAATTTATAAATACATATTTTACCTAATATCTTACGTATTTAAGGATAAAAATTAACAAATTTAAATAAACTAATGACCACATATCATTGTCACTCTAATTTTACTAAAATGCCCTCAACTACATACTCAATTGTGTGCTACAGCCAAGAATGGAAGGATGGGTTCTGCTACTGTTGATAGGTGATACATTTCTACTGTTGATGGGATGCTATGTGCTACTACGAGGAGCAGCTATTGTGCTACTGTTGATGGGCTGCTGCTACTACTGAAGGGATGCTATTGTGTGTGCTACTGTCGACAAAAAGGCTGCTATTGTGCTACTGTCGTTGGGCTGCTACTGTGTGTGCTACTGTCGACCAAGGGGTTAGAATTGTGCTACTATCGGTGCAATTGGATTTTC
Organism: Comarum palustre; assembly: GCA_951800085.1. Taxonomy (NCBI): domain Eukaryota; kingdom Viridiplantae; phylum Streptophyta; class Magnoliopsida; order Rosales; family Rosaceae; genus Comarum; species Comarum palustre. The sequence continues at coordinate 20,787,993 of OX637584.1, read as the reverse complement.
TTTCGGCAATTCTCCTGAAACAAAACAATCACTACAAGCATAAATAGCATAGCCGACGAAATAAAAGAAAAACAGACCGACGAAATTTTTTTCGTCGGCTAAGTTAAATTTTTCGTCAGCTAAACTGGACTTTTAGCCGACGAACTATTTTATCGTCGGCTATAGTCTATAAACTATAGTCGACGAAATTATAAAAGTTTAGCCGACGAAATAAATAATTTCGTCGGCCAAAAGTCCTTATATTTGCAGATCTAGACAACAACACATTAAAAAAAAACAGGAGAAAAAGTTTGGGTGTTGTCGAAATTGTTGGGTGTCGTCGAAATCTGTCTAAAATTAGTTTCTGGAGCTATATATAGGTAGGTATATATGTATATATCTTGATTTTGAGTTGATTTAAGAGTTTTATTTGAGTTATACAAAATATATACTTATTTGATTTACGTATTGTCGCATCCCGGGGACTATTCTCGGTCCCGGAACACGACGGTAACCGCCGTAGTCCCGATCTGGCAAGTAATCAATACGTCTTTCGACGTATTGATGACTCACCGGACCGAAACCACAAGGCTATGAATGAAACATACAACAAAGGAATAATAATATGAATGTCAAATACTGAATTACAAATGATCAGAGTAGCACACAAATGTTTTACAAGCGGAAGATAGTAGAAAATACCCGAGACAGAAATAATACATGAAAAAGTCTCGGTACACTAGGCCCGAATAAATGTCTCAGAGTATCCAACAGACAACAATAATAAAGATACGGAAATCAAGATACATGAAAACCACACCAGAATGGGAGTCCTCGAAAAGTGAAGTGCACGATAACCGACGCTCCGCGACCTAGTCCAGCTCCTCTAGTGTCGGGTGCTGTAGACCTGAAAAGATGTAGAGGTGAGCAACTCGTCCTCGCTAACCCAAATGGGGCCAAAGCCATCCAAGTCGGGGTTTAAAACCCATGAGAAAACATTTCTTATATATGTATATGTACTCGTAAGTACGAAAGAGCATGTGGAAATGTAAATGCACGGCACGCACACAAAGCTCGGTAAATCATGTGACCACATATGAAAGAACTCTCTGGATCTGAGCGGCCGAATCCCGGGTTTGTCTTTACTGCAAACCGGGGCCAACTATCTAAGCGCCCGAGTGCGCAGAATAGCGAGAGCGTCCATTTCCAGCTAACGCCCAACAAATAGCAGGCCACACTTACGTCACGTTTTACTCTGTTCGAGACGAGCGTAAGCGGGATATATGAATGAAAATAAACAGGGCATAGCCCCTCCGGAGGTTAACGGTCATCGACACCGTAGGAGTGCTAGAATACTAGGTCCCGTCGCTCTCAGGCCAAGCACCGGAAATCAGGACGACGGTACTACTTTTCGATCCATAACTCACACACACACACCAAGTGCTATAAGAAGCATGTGGTCAAGCTTAAAACAATGCATCTTTATTTAGTACGTAAAAGTAAAAGAGCCGCCGACCCAAGAGGGTTTCGGCTCACCCAATGGGCGTGCTCCCCCTACCTGGTATGATGGTACAGCTGGCTGCGCTCCAATCCCTGGTCCACCTGAAGTCTGCGTAGACGAGCTCCTGAGTCTGTGGGTGAGACAACAGTGATAGTCAGGTATAAGTAACTCGAGGATCTACTAACTACGACTAAGACTCGATAAACACTCTTTGTTTATCTTTCTGACATTAGGGTTTGACTTGTTTGACACTCCGATTCTCGAACCGGTGAGAAGTCGGAATTGTTTCTTATTCAGTACTTACGTCGTTTTTGCCACGTTTACAAGCTAAAAGTCTTTAAAACGTTTAACCGTAGTGTTCGAAAACGTAAAATAGGTGTTCTACGGCATAAAAGAAAAGTCAACTTTGGAATAGTAAAAGTCAACGGTCAACAGTAAAGTCAACGGTCAAAAAAGTTAACGGTCAAAAAGTCAACGGTCAAAGTCAAAAAGTCAAAGTCAAACAGTCAACCGGTCAAAGTCAACCGGTCAAAGTCAACAGTAAAAAGTAAACAGTAAAAGTAAAACTGTAACAGTAAAACAGTAAAAGTAAACAGTAAACAGTAAAAGTAAATAGTAAAAACAGTAACCGTAAATAACTTAAACAGTTAGGGGCAAAATGGTAACTCTGCCCCTGGGTTAAAGTAAAAAGTAAATCTGACACGGTAAAAACCAGAGTTTTTACCGTGCCGGTTCCCGACCGATTCCTCCGCCGGATTTGGCTGGTTTTCCGGCCAAATCGAGCCTCCTGTCTCCTCCTATCACCTTCTAAACATCCTAAGCTAACCAACAACATCACAAACATCAAGAAAGATCGAGTTTTCATACCCTTGAAGCTTCCACTGTGTTTTCCGGCAAAACCTCTCCGGCGGAGCTCCGCCGGCCTTCTCCTTCCTCCTCCTTGCTCCTGGGCGGCTCCTGGTGGCGCCTGGGAGTGTCCTAGCTCTCCAAAGAGCTTGAAACACCTCGATCTGCTCTGCACAGTAACTTCTGGGTTTTTGGCCTCGGCTGGGCGGCGCTGGCGGCGGCGCTGGCTTCACCGGTGGTCTGGCTAGGGTCGCCGGGGCTGTGCGAGCTCAATGGTGGTGGCGGTGAGGACTGACGCGCTGCCGGTCTTGGTGGCTGGTGGTTGCTGTCGAGGAGAGAGGGGAGAGAAGAGAGCTTTCTGCTCGAAATAGAAAGCAGAAGAAAGAGGAAAGTGAAAGAAATGGAAGGAGACCGAAGCGGAAAGGATAAGGAGAAAGGGAAAGGTGGAGAAAAAGATGGGTGAAAGATAGGGTATAAAAAGAAAAAGGAGTGGCCACGATTCGTCCATCGAATCAACGGCCACGATTCGTTCCCGATCCCAAAATAATTTCAAAACCAAAACCATTTTCGAAAATTCATTTCAAATAACCAAACGTCAAATTTAAACGTAAAAAGTCGTACGAAAAATACGTGAAGTGCCGGAAAATATTCCGTAAATACTTTCACGCATGTGGCGACGCGTGTCTTAACGTAAAAACGTTAGACGAAATGACGACGTACTGAAAAGTAATCGGAATTAAACCCTAAATGTGTCGGAAAATTAAATTAAAAATTTCGGGGTCTCACACTCTACCCCCCTTAAATTGAATTTCGTCCTCGAAATTTACCTGACATCAGAAGAGGTGTGGGTGAGCCTGCTGCATGACTGACTCAAGCTCCCAAGTAGCCTCTTCCTCACTATGGTGATCCCACTGAACTTTCACCACTGGAACCTCTCGGTTCCTGAGTTTCCTTACATCACGATCCAAGATGCGGTACGGTCTCTCCTCGTACGAAGCATCGCTGCGCAGCTGTACATCAGTCCAAATAACATTCTGTGGGGCACCCGGTGGGCTCTTCCGTAACTGTGAGACGTGGAACACGTCATGTATATGCTGCAGTCGTGGTGGCAGGTGAATCCGGTATGCAACTGATCCAACTCTCTGGGCTATCTGGAAGGGCCCTACAAACCTTGGGGCCAACTTCCCCTTAACCCCAAATCGTCTAACTCCCTTGCGGGGACTGACTTTCAAGTACACAAAGTCTCCCACTGCAAACTCAAGGGGTGTCCGACGTGTATCTGCATACGACTTGCTCCTGCTCTGGGCTGCTCTAAGCCTCTCCTAGACAATCTGGAGTTTCTCTGAAGTCTCCTGTATTACATCTGGACCAAGTAGAACTCTGTCCTCTCTGTCCAACCAACATGTAGGTGATCTACATGGTCGTCCATACAGTGCCTCGAATGGAGCCATACCAATGCTACGGTGGTAGCTATTGTTGTAGGCAAACTCTGCAAGAGATAGGCATTCATGCCACTTTTCACCAAAATCAACTATGCAGGAACGAAGCATGTCCTCTAAGGTACGGATCGTACGCTCGGACTGTCCATCTGTCTGTGGATGATAAGCTGAACTCAAATGCAACTCGGTACCCAACTCCTTCTGCAACGACCTCCAGAGCTTGGAAGTAAAACGTGGGTCACGGTCTGAGATGATGCTCTTGGGTATCCCATGAAGTCTGATCACCTCACTAATGTACAGATCTGCAAAGTACTGAGTACGAGAGCTCATCTTGACAGGTAGAAAGTGTGCAGATTTCGTCAACCTGTCAACTATCACCCAAATCCCATCATGACCCTCCCGTGAACGGGGTAGGCCGGTGACGAAATCCATGGTGATGTGGTCCCACTTCCACTGTGGAACTGCCAAAGGCTCAAGTAGTCCTGCTGGATGTCTGTTCTCAGCCTTCACTTGCCTGCACACATCACATCTAGACACATACTCTCCGATACTCTGCTTCATGCCCTTCCACCAAAACTGGCGCTTCATATCCTGATACATCTTGGTGGCTCCTGGATGCATGGTGAAACTAGTCCGGTGTGACTCCTCCAACACTAGCTTCCGGATATAATCATCACTGGGGACAAAGGCACGTCCCTTGTACCTGATAAGCCCATCATCACTGACACTCCACTTGTTGTCAGCTTCACCTGAGTAGACCTGTGCTCGAACCAAGTGGCTCTCTGGATCATTCCACTGATACTCCCCCACCTGCTGTAGGATGTGGGGCCTGAGTGACACACTGGCCAGGAATCCGTGAGAATCCCCAAACCGTACGTCCAAATCATAATCCTCCAGTGTCTCCAAAGCCTCCATGCGAGAGAGGAAAATACTCGCAAGCTCATACCTCGGCTTCCTGCTCAAGGCATCGGCAACAACATTGGCCTTCCCTGGATGGTATCGTAGGGTGAACTCATAATCCGTAAGATACTCCATCCATCTCCGTTGCCGTAGATTAAGATCACGCTGGGTGAAGATGTACTGTAGGCTCTTGTGATCCGTGTAGATCTCAAAGGTGGCTCCGTAGAGATAACACCACCAGACCTTTAGAGCATGTACAACAGCTGCCAACTCTAAATCATGTGTAGGATAGTTCTTCTCATGTGGCTTCAACTGTCTAGAGCCATAACAAACTACCCCACCATTCTGCATCAGTACACAACCCAAACCAGTCCCTGAAGCGTCCGTATACACTTGGTACGGATCTACACCGTTGGGGAGAACGAGGACTGGGGCTGTGGTCAACCGGTTCTTCAATTCTGCAAATGCCTCTTCACATGCGTCACTCCACTCAAACTTGACTCCTTTCTTGGTCAAGTTGGTCAGTGGCGTGGCAATCTTTGAGAAGTCCTGCACAAACCGACGGTAGTATCCAGCTAAACCAAGGAAACTCCTCACTTCTGTGACATTCCGAGGATGTTCCCAATCCAAAACTGCTTCGATCTTGGAAGGATCCACTGACAAGCCTGCACCTGAGACTACATGCCCAAGAAACTGCACCTCTGAAAGCCAAAACTCGCACTTTGACTTCTTGGCGAAAAGCTGATGATTCCACAAAGTCTGGAGAATGGTGCGAAGGTGATACTCATGCTCTGCTTGGGTCTTGGAGTAGACCAAGATGTCGTCGATGAACACGATCACAAACTGATCCAGGTATGGTCGGAAGACTCTGTTCATGAGATCCATGAAAGCTGCGGGTGCATTCGTCAACCCGAACGACATGACGAGGAACTCGAAATGCCCGTAGCGTGTACGGAAAGCTGTCTTCTCTATGTCACTATCCCGTACCCGAAGCTGATGATAACCGGACCTCAGATCAATCTTGGAAAAGAACTGAGCTCCTGTAAGCTGATCAAACAAATCATCAATCCTCGGAAGTGGGTACTTGTTCTTCACAGTGACACTGTTCAACTTCCGATAATCTATACAGAGACGAAGGGTTCCATCATGTTTTCTGGCAAACAACACCGGTGCTCCCCACGGTGATGAGCTATACCTGATAAAACCCTTGCTCATGAGATCTTCCAACTGAAGCTTCAACTCTTGCAACTCAGCTGGTGCCATACGGTAAGGTGGAATCGAAATCGGTGTGGCTCCTGGAACCAACTCAATCTGAAACTCTACCTCCCGACGTGGCGGTAATCCTGGTAAATCTTCAGGAAATACTCCGGGATACTCATCAACAACCGGAATATATCTGTCCCCACTAGATTCATCCTTCTCCTTTGACGATCTCACAATACTGTAGCAAGTCAAAGTCCTCCTCCCACGAAAACATGGTCGCAAGAGTGGACTCGGCTGTGTGAGTCGCTCATCCATCCTGATCACCATCACCTTGTCCTTGCCTGGAGTCCTCACTGTGACTGTCCTCTTCTCACAGTCTATGAGGGCTCGGTATTTTTCCAACCAATCCATCCCAAGTATCAAATCATACCCATCAATGTCTAACGGGTAAAGATCTGCTAGTAACCTTCCTTCGTTGACCAGCAGCTGACACTTGCGAAAGATCCTGTCTGTGGCTGCCCCCATTCCAAGGGCAGAACTGAAACAATACGTGCTACCCGTGGACTCGGACTCTAATCCCAAAGAATCCGCAAACCACGTGGCAATAAAAGAATGAGAAGCTCCTGTGTCAAACAATACTCTAGCCTCTGAATTAGAAACAATGATCGTACCATCTAGAGCTGTCGAGGCATCGAGAGCTAGCTGACCTCCTGCAAAAGCATAGACCTGTCCACGTCCCCTAGCACTGCGTCCACTCCGGCCTCTAGTGCGTGAACTCTGACTAGCCTGACTGCCCTGACTCGGGGCAGGCTGCTGCTGAGGTGCCTGAGGGTAAGATGGCTGTGCATAGCCCTGCTGATACTGCTGCTGCTGTGGGACCTGGGAGTAAGACTGCTGCTGCGATCCCTGCTGATACTGCTGCTGACCCTGAGGCTGGATACGGCCGGAAGAACCTGAAGCTGAAGCCGTACCCATGTCTCTGTTGGGACAACGCCAACGGGTGTGTCCCACCTGACCGCACTCATAGCAAGTATATGGCCCTGACCGGCCTCCTGAGGACCCACTGCCACTACTGCCAGCACTGACGTTTCCGCCGAAAGGTCTCCTGTTGTTTCTCTTGGTCATCTTCCTGTCTCTGCTCCGAGAGTGGGACCTACTGCCACTACCACCATAGTCAACTCTGCCCTGAGGAAAGGTCGCCTGATCAGCCTCAATCTTGTAAGCTGCGCTCACAATCTCCCTGTAGGTGCGAGTGGTATTAGAGAGCAACTCGCGGCGAACTGAGTCCCGTAGACCAAACTCAAACCTCTGGGACTTCACCTTCTCGGTGAGGCCTGGGACATACTTCTGCAGAGAAGTAAACCGCACCATATACTCGTGGACTGTCATGCTCCCCTGTGTAAGGCCGAAGAACTCGCCAATCTTCTGGTCTCTCAAGACCGGGGGAAAATACTGCTCGTAGAACAAGTCCTCAAACTGATCCCAAGTAATCTGATCGGGATCATGGCGGTCTGCAACGGTGTCCCACCAACTATCAGCCTCTCCTGTGAGGCAGTGAACTGCAAAAGCTACTCGGTACTCAATAGGGGTGTTGACCGTCCCCTGCAGCTTCTTGATATGCTTGAGCCAGATCTCAGCATCTACGGCCTCCGTAAGACCGGTGAAGTTAGGTGGCCTAACTTTCAGGAAAGTCGCCAAGCAGTTGGACCTCCTCTCCCTCTCCAAGTCCTGCGGAGTCGGAGGTGGTACGTTCCCCATGGCTCGGAACGCACGAGTGACCTCATCCACCTCACGGCGCGGCGGCATCGTGACTGACTGAAAAGAAACAAGGATTAGTCATCGAAACAATGTCCAGCGATTAAAGACAATGAGAATGGCAACTACTGGAACATGAATGAACTTTTGACTTCCGTATGAATGAATACATCATGAGATCATGCAATGACGTCAGCATCGCACACAAATAACTCGAAGCATACGACTCGAAGTAAACAAACTGGTCGTACACTAATGACATGGAAGGTACCAAAACGATGCTCTGATACCAAGTAATTACTGTCGCATCCCGGGGACTATTCTCGGTCCCGGAACACGACGGTAACCGCCGTAGTCCCGATCTGGCAAGTAATCAATACGTCTTTCGACGTATTGATGACTCACCGGACCGAAACCACAAGGCTATGAATGAAACATACAACAAAGGAATAATAATATGAATGTCAAATACTGAATTACAAATGATCAGAGTAGCACACAAATGTTTTACAAGCGGAAGATAGTAGAAAATACCCGAGACAGAAATAATACATGAAAAAGTCTCGGTACACTGGGCCCGAATAAATGTCTCAGAGTATCCAACAGACAACAATAATAAAGATACGGAAATCAAGATACATGAAAACCACACCAGAATGGGAGTCCTCGAAAAGTGAAGTGCACGATAACCGACGCTCCGCGACCTAGTCCAGCTCCTCTAGTGTCGGGTGCTGTAGACCTGAAAAGATGTAGAGGTGAGCAACTCGTCCTCGCTAACCCAAATGGGGCCAAAGCCATCCAAGTCGGGGTTTAAAACCCATGAGAAAACATTTCTTATATATGTATATGTACTCGTAAGTACGAAAGAGCATGTGGAAATGTAAATGCACGGCACGCACACAAAGCTCGGTAAATCATGTGACCACATATGAAAGAACTCTCTGGATCTGAGCGGCCGAATCCCGGGTTTGTCTTTACTGCAAACCGGGGCCAACTATCTAAGCGCCCGAGTGCGCAGAATAGCGAGAGCGTCCATTTCCAGCTAACGCCCAACAAATAGCAGGCCACACTTACGTCACGTTTTACTCTGTTCGAGACGAGCGTAAGCGGGATATATGAATGAAAATAAACAGGGCATAGCCCCTCCGGAGGTTAACGGTCATCGACACCGTAGGAGTGCTAGAATACTAGGTCCCGTCGCTCTCAGGCCAAGCACCGGAAATCAGGACGACGGTACTACTTTTCGATCCATAACTCACACACACACACCAAGTGCTATAAGAAGCATGTGGTCAAGCTTAAAACAATGCATCTTTATTTAGTACGTAAAAGTAAAAGAGCCGCCGACCCAAGAGGGTTTCGGCTCACCCAATGGGCGTGCTCCCCCTACCTGGTATGATGGTACAGCTGGCTGCGCTCCAATCCCTGGTCCACCTGAAGTCTGCGTAGACGAGCTCCTGAGTCTGTGGGTGAGACAACAGTGATAGTCAGGTATAAGTAACTCGAGGATCTACTAACTACGACTAAGACTCGATAAACACTCTTTGTTTATCTTTCTGACATTAGGGTTTGACTTGTTTGACACTCCGATTCTCGAACCGGTGAGAAGTCGGAATTGTTTCTTATTCAGTACTTACGTCGTTTTTGCCACGTTTACAAGCTAAAAGTCTTTAAAACGTTTAACCGTAGTGTTCGAAAACGTAAAATAGGTGTTCTACGGCATAAAAGAAAAGTCAACTTTGGAATAGTAAAAGTCAACGGTCAACAGTAAAGTCAACGGTCAAAAAAGTTAACGGTCAAAAAGTCAACGGTCAAAGTCAAAAAGTCAAAGTCAAACAGTCAACCGGTCAAAGTCAACCGGTCAAAGTCAACAGTAAAAAGTAAACAGTAAAAGTAAAACTGTAACAGTAAAACAGTAAAAGTAAACAGTAAACAGTAAAAGTAAATAGTAAAAACAGTAACCGTAAATAACTTAAACAGTTAGGGGCAAAATGGTAACTCTGCCCCTGGGTTAAAGTAAAAAGTAAATCTGACACGGTAAAAACCAGAGTTTTTACCGTGCCGGTTCCCGACCGATTCCTCCGCCGGATTTGGCTGGTTTTCCGGCCAAATCGAGCCTCCTGTCTCCTCCTATCACCTTCTAAACATCCTAAGCTAACCAACAACATCACAAACATCAAGAAAGATCGAGTTTTCATACCCTTGAAGCTTCCACTGTGTTTTCCGGCAAAACCTCTCCGGCGGAGCTCCGCCGGCCTTCTCCTTCCTCCTCCTTGCTCCTGGGCGGCTCCTGGTGGCGCCTGGGAGTGTCCTAGCTCTCCAAAGAGCTTGAAACACCTCGATCTGCTCTGCACAGTAACTTCTGGGTTTTTGGCCTCGGCTGGGCGGCGCTGGCGGCGGCGCTGGCTTCACCGGTGGTCTGGCTAGGGTCGCCGGGGCTGTGCGAGCTCAATGGTGGTGGCGGTGAGGACTGACGCGCTGCCGGTCTTGGTGGCTGGTGGTTGCTGTCGAGGAGAGAGGGGAGAGAAGAGAGCTTTCTGCTCGAAATAGAAAGCAGAAGAAAGAGGAAAGTGAAAGAAATGGAAGGAGACCGAAGCGGAAAGGATAAGGAGAAAGGGAAAGGTGGAGAAAAAGATGGGTGAAAGATAGGGTATAAAAAGAAAAAGGAGTGGCCACGATTCGTCCATCGAATCAACGGCCACGATTCGTTCCCGATCCCAAAATAATTTCAAAACCAAAACCATTTTCGAAAATTCATTTCAAATAACCAAACGTCAAATTTAAACGTAAAAAGTCGTACGAAAAATACGTGAAGTGCCGGAAAATATTCCGTAAATACTTTCACGCATGTGGCGACGCGTGTCTTAACGTAAAAACGTTAGACGAAATGACGACGTACTGAAAAGTAATCGGAATTAAACCCTAAATGTGTCGGAAAATTAAATTAAAAATTTCGGGGTCTCACACGTATATATGTATATATCTTAATTGTTGTAGAATACTAAATGATTTGAAATTTTATATATGAAATTAATTAATTAATTAGAGTTATACATATATGTTTTGTTATCTTTTTAGAATATGGATAAGAGTTGGATTTTGCTCCTAAAATAGGACAAAAAATATGGTAAAGGAGTCACTAGTTTTATCGAATATGCGCTGGCTAATGCTAACGGGAATACAATTTTCTATTGCCCGTGGACAAAATGTCAGTGTCACAGCGATATGCATCGATTTGGGATTGACAAAGTATGACAGCACTTGAAGAGTAACAAGTTTTGGGAGAAGTACACATGTTGGATATATCACAGTGAAACATCATCAGGGGTCCGCATGATCATGAGTAATTTTCTGAGATGGGCAGTACATCTAACGATCCAACAACGATCTTCATCAACGATAAGTTTTCTTATGAGAGCGGTGTATGCTCTGAATGATAGTATATACCTGAGCCTATGCAGCCCTTCCCTAGAGATGTTAACGCTGTTGGTATTGACAAGTACAACAAACTACTTGCTTTCTAACAGACCCCTGTGTACCTCGGTTGTCAGAAGACGGTTCTTGAAAGTGTGTTGGACGTAATGAAAATTAAAGTTGAGACTAAATCAACCGTGAAGGCTGTTGATGATTATTTACAGTACACTGCTTCGATGCTGCCCCACGGTCATAGTCTTCCTACCACTCATCATAAGGTCTAATGTATCCTGAAAGATCTTGGGCTTTCATACGTTAAGATCTATGCATGCAAATATGACTACGTTATCTTCTAGGGTAAAGATCTAGAAGTGAAAGACCTTGGTGGCCTTGGCGCATGTTCGGTATGTCACACTAACAAGTATAAGCTGACTCCCGCAGGCAATAGAAAATCTGTGAAGGTACTTCGATATTTCTCATTGAGGGATAGGCTGGAGCGGTTGTACATGTCATCGCACACATCCAAAGCTATGAGAAGACATGCTGATAGGGAATTGCATGAAGAAGATACTCCTATATACCATGCTGACGGGGAGGCCTGGAAGCATATTGACAGAGAGTTTCCTCATTTTGCGTCAGAGGTCCGAAATGAGAGGCTCGAGCTCTCATCCGACGGCTTCAATCTTTTTGGCAACATGAGCCTTCAATACAGTGTATGACCGGTGATTTTGGTATCGTACGACCTTTCTCCATGGATGTGCATGAAGAAGGAGCACAATATGTTGAGTTTGTTGATTTCGGGGCCCGGTTATTCAGGGAAGTGTCTCAATGTGTATTTGAGACCCTTGATTGAAGAGCTTAAGTTCATCCCACTTATGACAAGTACATGCATGAGATGTTCCAGATGCATGCCATAGTTGTTGGTACCATCAGTGATTTTTCTGCCCATGGGATGTTATCAAGCAACGTTGTTAGGGGATACAAGACTTATACAGGGTGCCTTAGTGATGAGGGGAGCAGCAGTCATTGCAACAAGATATGCAAATTGGGTTACCGTACTCTCCTTCCGTATGATCACGAATGACGATTCGATGATAAGACTGTAGAAAACTGTGTGCCTCCCAGAAGATGGACGGGGGAAGAAATTTTAGCAGTGCTTAATGAGTACGATTTTGGACAGTTCAACAATCATCCCAATATTGTGGTTGCAATACCTGAAAGACCTGAAAGGTATAAATTCTGGACACATAAGAGCATATTCTGGGAACTCTCATACTGGAGTAAGTTGTTGATCAGACACTACCTAGATGTGATGCACATAGAAATGAATGTGTGCGACAGTGTGGTGGGCACAGTGCAGAATTTGGAAGGGAAGACGAAAGACGGTCCTAAGGCACACATTGATCTTAAAAAATAGATATACGAAGACATCTGTGGTTGAAAAATGGGAAGCAAAAAATGTCTCAAGCTCCTTACACCGTTAAGCCTGACCAGAAGAATGTTATTTTCAGGTGGATGAGTTCTGTGAAGTATTCTTCAGGATATGCAGGAAATATAGCCCGATATGTAAACTTTTAGGACAATAAGATGTACGGGTTAAAGAGTCATGACTGTCATATCCTGCTACAACGTCTCTTTCCTGTTTTCATTCAATTGCTCCTTCCCCGTCAGGTGGTGGAGCCGTTAGTAGCATTGTCAAGATTTTTCCAAAAATTATGCACATATGAAGTGAAAAAATCTGACCTCCTGGAAATGTAAGAGAACATTATTTATATTATGTGTAAATTTGAGAGGATATTTCGTCCAAATTTTTTGACATCATGCCTCACCTAATGATCCATATTCCTGAGAAATTGTTGCTTACCAGTCCAGTACACTACACTTGGATGTATCCTATGGAAAGGTATGTTTTTTACACCTGAATTTTTCACTATACATGTTCAATATATAATCATAACACTTTGCAACAATTGATTTATAAGCAACTTAGAGACTACAAAGCTTATGTGGCTAATAAATCTGCATCTGACGGATGTATAGCTGAAGCATACACTACTAGAAAAAAAGACTTTAACCAATGAAATAACCAAAAACAGGTCGACGCAATTTTTTTCATCGGTAAAAGTGGACTTTAGCCGACGAAAAATTAATTTGTCGGCTAAGTTAAATTTTCGTCGGCTAAAGTGGAATTTTAGCTGATGAAATTTTTTTTCGTCGGCTAAACTAATTTTTTCGTTGGCTATAGTCTGTGAACTATAGCCAACGAAATTTGAAAAGTTTAGCCGACGAAATTAGGGTATTTCATCAGTTAAAGTACCTTTTAGTTACAAAATTGCACTACGAATATTTCGGTGTCTGAATGACTATTGTGATACCAATCTAGAAGCGAAACGGGCGTACGAGTAAACTCATCACTAATGCCAAGGCATATAGGCTTTTTGGCCATATGAGTTCGTTTAAAACTTCAAAATGAGGTTTTTCTAAACACTTAACACACGAAAACACCCATATCTACATCTATATAAGGTATTTTGGTCGAGCCTTCAACACAACAAACTCTCACCATGATGAGACACAACTGTCCATCTAAAATTTTTGAGACATTTACCTCTCGATGATAGGGCTCCCATATGGATAAATAATGATAAATAGTAGGCATGTTGTGATTCCAGTCATCAAAATTCACAAACAAAAATATGACCGTCAGATATCATCAATATATTGAAATATGTCTATGGTAAAAAATTCAACTTGATCTGATAAATTTAAGGGCTTCATCCGGACGGTCAATCCCGTAAGTCAAACCCCTAAATTGTATTGACCCCAACTATCGGCACCGAGACTTTACCAGAATTACGTGATTTCTCAACCGTAGACGTATTTCACCATTCCGGTCATATCTTATTTCACGACTTTTTTGCTTTTGAAGTTTCTACGTAGAGTTTGTTTTTGAAACGAAACATTTACTTAAACAAGTTATACAACATTAGTAGGCATGTTGTAATTCTGATGATCAAAGTTGAGAAACAAAAATCCGACCGTCAGATATGATCATTATGTCGAAATATGTCTATTGGAAAAAATTCAACTTGATCCGACAACGTTAAGGGCTCGATCCTTACGGTCAATCCCGTAAGTCAAACCTCTTAACACATTGAAACGGTCATTTGATTGTCTAAATTACGTACTTTCCGTGGACCTTCAACTGAAAATAGTTTCAAATCGATGAGACGCAACCAGTGATATAAAAATTTTATGAAAAATAACCACCGGAGATAGGGCTACTCTAAGGAGAAAGAATGGAAAATTGCGTTAAGGGTTTAGGGTTTTAGTCGACAAAATTAGAGTAATTCGTCGGCTAAAGTTAAATAAATAAATAAAATAAATAACTATAGCCTACAAAATTAGAGTAATTCATCGGCTAAGGTTAAATAAATAAATAACTATAGCTTACGAAATTAGGGTAATTCGTCGGCTAAAGTTAATTCAAAATTCTTGGCGGAGATTTTGAACTTTTTTCGACTAAAATTTTAAAATTTAGCCGACAAAATTAGGGTATTTTGTCGGCTAAAGGTCAAAATTTTCAAAATCACAGTCGAAAATTTTGAATTTTTTCTATATCTTTCTTTTTTCTCCTCATCCTCTTCCTCCTCCGGTGACAACAACTCTTCATACTCATCATTCTCCTCCTCCTCCTCCTCTAACTCCTTCTCCGCATCCTTCATCTTTGCCTCTCCTAGCTAGCCTTCTCCTCCTCCACCTTCTCTCTCCTCCTAGCCTCCGGCCTCTGCTTCCTCCTCTAGCTTCTCCTCCTCTTCTCCTCCACAACTAGTGTAAAAACGAAAAAGAAGAAAAAAAATTAATAAAAAATACAAGAAATAAAAAAATAAAAAACTATAGCCGATGAAATTTATTAAAATTCGTCGGCTAAAGTTAAATAAATAAATAAAAATATAAAATAAATAACTATAGAAAAAATATATAAATAAAAAAATAATAAATAATAACTATAGCCGACGAATTTTATTAAAATTTGTCGGCTAAAGTTAACTATATAAATAAAATAATAACTATAGCTGACGAATTTAATAAAATTTGTCGGCTAAATTTAAATAAATAAAAATAAATTACTATAGCCGACGAATTTTAATAAAATTTCGTAGACTGAGGTCCAATAATTCGTCCGCTAAAGTCCAGATTTTAAGCGACGAAGAAATTTTTCGTCGGCTAAATAAATTACTTTAGCTGACGATAAACAGTAATTTCGTCAGCTAAAATCTTGGCCGACGGCTTTTTCCTGACGACTTCTTAACGGACGACATTTAGTCCACTAAGACTTTAGCCGACGAAAAAATTTCGCCAGCTAAAGTAGTTGTTCTGGTAGTGATATATTGCGCACGAATACGTCACCTACATGAAGTTTTATTTATGAGTGTTGAAGGAAACTTCACAAACCATACTGGTAGATGTACCAAAGTTCAACCATTCCATAGTCTCTAGTGATGTTGAAGTTTATGAAATTTTGTCAGACTCCTACAAGTTGCAACCACATGAGCTAGTCGTAGCCCACTGGTGGGTATTGATTAACTGTCTAGAAGTTGAATACTGGAAAGACATCCATTTATACTGTCCAGACATTCAATGTGATCTCGACTACCCTAACAAGGAGTTCGCAAACTATTTTGGCGGCTGGGTACGTAATTCTTTATTTTTGTTCATGACACTTTTATTGCATAATTATCCATATTTACAGTACATTGAATGTTTGGTTACAGATGAACCATATTCAATTTGATGGTCACCCAAATTGGTCAAACGAACTAAGACTTCTAACGATGAAGCCGATAATGTCAAGAGTTTATCCGATGTGCAAGGTGAATAACTTGCAATTTATATGTGAACAGAGAGACAACAGACAGAGAACACAAAATTCTGGGGTGATGGCGCATGGTGGGCAGAAAGGAGTTGACTAATTACGGTGTTCTCAATTCAGTGATGGAACTCATTTATGGGCAAGGCATGACAGTGCACCTTTTCAAGTGTAGATATGGTTTGATAGTAGCAGTCCGCATAGCATGAAGATCGATCAATACGGGATTTTATCAGTGAACACTGCTACAAGCTGTTACGAAGATGGCCCATTCGTTCTTGCCACATCAGTAAAACAAGTGTTTTATCTTGCTGACCTTGTTAAGGGTGACGCGTGGAAAGTAGTCAATCTTGTGCACCATTGAAACATTTACCGGACGGCTACACTTGGAGAGGCCGAAGACGAGAAAGAAGATGTTGCATATCAAGAGCCCAACGCAATAGGTATTCCTGACTCCTCTACAATTGGCCTTAAAAATTTTAAAGCGGGTTGTTTGGTTCGAATTCGTGATTTAGACGCAAGGCTTATTGATGTTGATCCAAATCAAGAAATAGACGAAGACTCTGGTTTGAGGAAATGTAAAGATTGCAAGAAATTAATTCTGACACCGAAGAAGACTCATCAGATGATTCTGATTACGAGCCTTCTTAGTTTGAATTTGTAATACAAATTGATGTGTTTTATATACTACAAGCTGTTGAATTCCTATTTTTGTTGAATTTTGGTGATATGAACCGGAAATTGGTATGGTTTACATTGAACAACCTGTTTTTATGTATTTTTTTTAAGTTTTAGCCGATGAAATATGTCGTATTTCGTAGGCTAAGATAGTTTAGCCAACGAATTATAGCCTATTTTCGTTGGCTAAAACTATCTTAGCTGACGAATTACGATCTATTTCATCGGTTAAAACTATCTTGGCCGACGAATAACCTAATGTTTCGTCGGCTATATTTAAATAAATAAAATAATAATTTTATACCATTGGTTGCGTCTCATCGATTTTGAACTATTTTCAGTTGAAGGCCCGGGCAAAATACGTAATTTAGACAGTCAAATGACCGTTTCCGTGCGTTTAGGGGTTTGACTTACGGGATTGACCGTCTGGATCGAGTCCTTCACGTTGTCGGATCTTGATGAAAATTTACCCATACACATTTCAACATAATGATGATATTTGATGGTCGGATTTTTGTTTCTCAAGTTTGATCATCACAATCACAACATGCCTACTAATGTTGTATAACTTATTTACCAAATGTTAAATGTCCCGTTTCAAAAACAAACTATACGTAGAGGCTTCAAACGAAAAAAAAGTCGTGAAATAAGATATGATCGAAATGGTGAAATATGTCTACAGTTGAAAAATCACGTAATTTCAATAAAGTCTTAGTGCCGATAGTTGCAATCAATGCAATTTTTCATTCTTTCTCCCTAGAGGTAGCCATATCTTTAATGGTTATTTATCATAAAATTTTTATACCACTGGTTGCGTCTCATCGAATTAAAACAATTTCAGTTGAAGGTCTGGGCAAAATACGTAATTTAGACGGTCAAATGACAGTTTTTGTGCGTTTATGTGTTTGACTTAGAAGATTGACCGTCCGGATCGAGTCCTTAACAATGTCAGATCTTGATGAAAAATTTACTCACACACATATTTCAACTTAATGATGATATATGACGGTCGGATTTTTGTTTCTCATGTTTGATCATCACAATCACAACATGCCTACTAACATTGTATAACATGTTTACTAAATATTCCATTTCAAAAAGACAGCGTATGTAGAAGCTTCAAACGAATTTAAAAAAATGATAATTAAATAAATAAATTACATAAATTAAAAAAAATATAACTGTCGAATTTATTAAAAATAAATAAAAAATAATTTCTAAACATATTAATTAAAATTATATTAATTGCATGAATATAAAAAGGTCTATAGCCGACGAATTTTTAATAAATTTGTCAGCTATAGTTGAATAAAAAAAATTCTAAACATATTAATTAAAATTATATTAATTAAATAAATATAAAAAAGACTATATCTGATGAAATTTTTAAAAATTCGCCGGCAATAGTTAAATAAAAAATAAAATTATTTCTAAACATATGAATTAAAATTATATTAATTAAATGAATATAAAAATGACTATAGCTGACGAATTTATTAAAAATTCGTCAGCTATAGTTAAATAAAAAATAAAATAGTTTATAAACATATTAATTAAAATTATATTAATTAAATGAATATAAAAATGACTATAGACGAAGAATTTTTAATAAATTCGTCGGCTATAGTTAAATAAAAAAATTTAAAAACCATTATAACCGACGAAAATCATAATTATAGCCGACGAATTTATTATTTCGTTCGCTATACTTCTACATATATATACGAAACACAGCGAGCCCAAGAACATAAACCTTAAAATCAAAATTTTTCTTCTTTGCCTCCACTACTCTCCTCCGCCTCTACTGCACTCCTCCGCCTCCATGGCCCTCCTCCCCGCCTCCACTGCCTCTACCTCCTCCACTACCTCCTTTTTTTCAAATTCTCAAGCATAGGTAAGTAATTCGAATTCTTAGGGTTTTAAGTCAGATTTTAAATTGGGGTTTTAAGAAATTCAGATTCTTGGGGATGTTATATATGTATATGTGATATATATGTGTAGATGTTGTTATGATATAAATTGATAATGTTGT
Organism: Comarum palustre; assembly: GCA_951800085.1. NCBI lineage: Eukaryota > Viridiplantae > Streptophyta > Magnoliopsida > Rosales > Rosaceae > Comarum > Comarum palustre. The sequence goes on along the minus strand of OX637584.1, from coordinate 20,769,376 downwards.
TGTAGATTTAGATTTGGGTTTTACAGAAATTGAAATTGATAAAAATTAAAACTGAAATTAAAAATGTTGAAATTAAATTAGGGGGGTTTTAACAGTTTTAATTAAAATTGAAATTAAAAATATTGAAATTAAAAATTGAAATAATATATTAATTGTTATTAATTGTTACTATATTCATATAATTTATTAATATATTGATAAAGATTGTTAATATATTGATAACAAATATTAATTAAAATATTAAAAATTACAAGTAAAATTAAAAATTTAAATAATTTAATAAATTAATATTTTAAATTAATTTGAATATTTGTATATATTACTGCATATTTTAATAAATTAATATTTTAAACAGGATAAAAGACTTGTATAGATACATGAAGGGTTAAAATGGCCAAAGGTCCGAATCGTCTCTGGGAACGTCTAGCAACCCTTAAACGTCGTTTCAGGGCCCCATGACAGCTAGAATTGGGTCCCTTCTGGAGCAGACGCAGAGGCAGCCGGGCGTCACCCATTCCTCGAGGCAGTTGGGTGCCCCTCAGTCCTCGAGGCAACTGTGGCCTCCGACCCAGGCGGAGGTGTCTGCACCATGTATGCCTGAGATACACCGGGCACCGACTCCGGGCCCTACTGCTTAGGAGGGTGGGTCATCTATGCCGACTCCGGGCCCTACTGCTTCGGAGGGTGGGTCATCTATGGTACAGATGCCGCCGCCTCTTCTCTACCTTCGACGGTTAATACCGGCATTACCTACAGTCGATGACTCAAGGGCGTTGATTTATCCACTGTCCTCGCATGTGACCCCATCAGTGGCGTACCATTTCGTGCATTTTGGTATGGATCTTATTCTGCGAGGGTATCATCATCGGCAACCGAGTCAGAATCCTTCGCGTCCGCCCCACTGCCCTCAAGTAATAAAATATAAATTATTTGTTTTCTTATAATGTCATAATAAGAATATAAGATTTTAATAATCAATTTGTGATAGACACCGTCAGATCCAAGCCGACAAGAAAGAAGAGAGGCCCAGTCACAGGCCGTGAGTACCTCAGGAAGGATTGTCATCGATACTGACTGGGATGACAACATAGTATCGGGCAGGAAGACGAGGATGTACTCCGGCCCCGTGAGAGCGCTCATTAGGGATAAAGTCCATATGTTGTGGTCGGACTGGGGCGAGGTCCCATAAGAGGTTAAGCACATGGTCCACAACGCGATGTCGGTGAGTTTACAAAATTCCTAATTAATATTATGTATTTTATTGTTGATTTATGAAAAAACTAAACTAATAAACGGTTAAATGCATGTGTGGTTTGACGTTCCTCAGCACTTGAGGAACACCTAAGCGGACGTTGTGCATGGGAGAAGGTACGTTGGAAAGTTAATGAAAAACAAGATTGTATGTGTAATTAATAATATTTCTAATATTTTTGTGGTATCTGTAGGTACAAGAAGTGGAAGAACGAGTTACGGACCCACTGGACTACGCATGGGAACACACGTTCTGGTACCCCTGTTGAGTTTCAGTTTAGAGAGTACGAGTGACGTTGGCTTCTGATATCACAATTCAACAACTCTTATAAACAGGTAATTTAAAAAATTAATTGGTTATATTGTTATTAATTAGTACGTTTTTAAATATTTTACTAATATTTTATTTTTTTCCTTTATATGCCGTTTTCCGGACGAACACTCAGAACTGGCAATGTAACACAAGGAACCATCATGCCGGTTCTAGACCGTTCGCATCGTTGATGGACAAGGTGGCCATGGAACATCCAGAAGTCAACCGGTACGTCTATACGTAAGAGAAGACATATCCTCACGCCCAGGAGAATATTGTAAGTCATTTTACGATATCCAATTAGGCGAAAGTGAGGCGGGCTAGTGATGAGGTGATGACTGCTATAGTGAGTGAGACATGACCGGACACATAAGAGGAAGACATGTCTGAAGCCATGTCTCGGATCGACACTTGGGATCCGACTGTTGGGGCTAGGATTATGGGCACAGCCTTCCCACCACGAGGATACAACTTCTACTGCCAGGGTTTAGGAAAGGTAGGCGAGGGGGTCCTGAAGACTACTCCATGACATACAGCGGAATGAGTCAGCTAGAGTCGGAAGTTCAGAGACTACGGGAGGAGCAAGCCGCTCAGACTGCTGCTCATGCCGTTGAGACACGAGCTCAAGCTGCCGCGCATGCCGCTTGTGTCGCCTTCCAGACAGCATATATTGTCGCCTTACAGGAGTATAATGCCGCGGTATATGCAACCCAACAGGCGGCGCAACAACAGATGTTTCAGTACTTGTAGGAGTTTTTAGCTGCCCAGCTTCAAGGACTTCTGGCTACGCCCATGCCTGCACCTTTACCGCTACATCAGCCGCCGCAACCTCCATAGCAGCAACTTCCTCCTAGCGCCGATATAAATTTAGAAGATATAGATTTTTTTGTAGTTAATTAACTTTTATATTTTTATGTGTTCATGAAAAATTTATAATTATTTTAATGAAAATCGTGTTGTCACCATTGATGGTGTTGTTGGTTATAATTTGAGATATTTTGGTGTAATTTGCAGGTTGCTTGTAATGGTAATTTAGAAATTTCAGGGTTTTTTTTTGCTGAAGTGGACTTATAGCCGAAAAAATTTACCATAATTCGTCGGCTATAATATATTTTTTTTCAAGGTTTAGTCGACGAAATAGGTAAAATTCGTCAGCTATAATAGTATTTAACCGATGAAATAAGTCCTAATTCGTCGGCTATCGTATTTTTCATTTATTTATTTTTCCAATATTTAGCTGACGAATTATGATATTTTTCACCGGCTATAGGTATTTTTAATTTTTTAATTAAATACTTTAGCTGACGAATTCTTTTATATTTTGGCCAAAGTGTCAGACTATGGTCGATGAAATAATGTTTCGTCGGATTTAGTCTTAACTTTAGCCGACGAAAAATATAAAAGAATTTGTCGGCTAAAGTAGTAGACTATAGCCGACGACTACTGATATTTTCGTCGACTAAAGTCATAGCCAACGAGTCTTTGCAGACGACATCTTAGCAGACGAATCGGATTAACAGGCCGATGAAAACCTTTCGTCGGCTAAAGTACTGATCTTGGTAGTGAATGCTGCTACTATCAAAACCTTTTGCTACAGATACTATAGACGACTGAACAAATTCTACTACTACCGAATGTACAGTAGCATGACTCATACTTGCCCAAATTAAGAGTTTTGAATTTTCACATTTGAATTGAAAATGCATGAACGAAACCCGGTCACCTTCCTCCTTGCCCCCCCTCACCGTTGAGTCCACCCAATTGACCTAAACAATCAAACCAAGTCCAAATTATTATTTTCATTTTGATATGCAATTTCAAATCGGATTAGATAAACAATGGAAACAGTAGCAGCATGGCTAGATCAGACCGAGCAGCAATTTTAAAAGCTGAGCCCGAATCCCCTTCACGACCTTTCCATCGTGCCGACTTATTCGGATGCGTCGTCGAGGACCTCGGTGACTTCGTCTCCCTTACCGTGGACCACCAAATCCTACCCAACAAGAAACCGTCATGGTTGATTTTAGTGTTGACGAGATCTGGTAATTTGAGAGAGAGAGAATCTGGTTCGTAGTGGTCTGTGAAAACTTGAGCATCGCAAAAACGACGAAGGATTGCGAGAAGGATTTGCTGGAAGAGCAGAGGTGGTGGGTGGGTGGGAGAGCAATATTGGAGAGGATGGAAGAATCTTTTTTTTAGGGGATTAGAATCAGATCGTGGAGTTGGAGTAGCATTAATTGTAATTTCTTTTTGAAAATATGACATTTTGGTTATTTATGTTTAAATGTGGACTAGGCCTGTTGCTATTTCGTTTTGGGCCTTAGATCCGTGTCTTAATTTGTCTAAAAATTATTTGAAGTGGGGTATTGCCTTTTTAAATTTGATCATGTATTGATATGTAATTCTCCCTTTGTCAATCTTGTTGGGGATTTATAGGAATAAGAAAGTCAAAATTTTATGTTCTAATGTTTATTAGGGTTAATAAATTTTTATTATCGTGTATAAAATTATTTATTGGAGGTAGTAAATTCTTTTTAAAATTTATTACCCGTAATAAAACATTTTATAGAAGTTTATTGTCCCCAGTAAAATCTCAGGAAAAGTTTATTACCCCATTAAATCTCAGTATAAGTTTATTCCGGTGACATTTTGAAGAAAATAAAATCTCACGAGATTCTGGTGACCGCCTGATAGACGAGATTTCGATGTCCGTTGAGATTCCGACGACCTACGAGATCCTGGTTCTACAATGATCGAAGTCTGGTAAGCTTCTGGCAAAGTCTTTCCTCTCTCTTCCATGTTCTCTCTAAGCATATATAAGGACCAATGGTAAAAATGTCTTTAAAATATTATTTTAGTAAAGAATTGTGTATCTTGGCATAAATATGTTATTCTCTTATTCAATCAGGGTTAAAAGTCTTATTGTTTAGTCCAGTACCATTTGGTCTAGCGGCACCAGTCTCTTTTTATAAGTGGGAGGTCGTGAGGTCGACTCACGATAGACTCGTTGTAGTATTTTAGTTGTTTGTTGATACAAAAAAAGTCTTATTGTTATTGGAATGGGTTTTGAAAACCATATTTTTGTGCAAGTGGGTATTTAATTAAGCCTAAATTGTTCGAACAAATTGCTTGGATTGTGAAGTGACCACCAAAAACAAGAAGGAAACATGGATACATGTATTACTTCACCATCTCTTTGCATTTTTCTTTCTCACTCTGATCCTCTATCGTCCTAACTTAGAGCAGCTTCCATCCTTTACCGCCATCCATACTGAATTTCTTGAGTCTTCCGAAAAACATGACAGCTATGAGAACTATTTTCCCCTCATCGCTCCATCTGCCTGAAAATCCATACCATTTATCCTGGCAATCACCGTTAGGGTTGAGCTGTCGTTTACAGCTATATCCTGTCGTAAACCCTACATTTCCATAAGCACTGCAGCAAATAGAAAAATTAACAAAAGTCAGACGTGGTAGAAGGCTTAATCCGTAACAAGAAACTGATATTCTGTTCATAAAATAAAAAATACAAATAAAAGATTCCGGAATGCAAAAAAATCTAACAAGTGCATGCTAAGTGTTCCCGATATTCCGATAATTAGCACAAAGTCAGGGCTAATCTGCTGATGCCATGTTCTTAACGTGCTGCGAGCACTTTATATGTTAAGCTTATAATCATTTTGAATGGTAATTTTTAGGTCGTGACTTGGTTGGTTAAAGTATTTAACTGATAACTTTGACGTCATATATTCAAATTTCATAGACGTATGTGAGTTTATTAATAATTTTTTTAAAATGGCAGTTCCTCGGCCATATATTACCTGATAACTTCAAGCACAATATTGAGTACATTGAAGTTGAGGGGATCTTGTTTCAAGCTTTCCCTCTCAGTTATGCAGACTAGGATGACAAAGATGGCCAAATAGGAGAGCTGTGAGAATATGAGATTCTCCATGAGCTTCACTCTTCTCTTTTTCCTTCTCTGATCATGAGGCTGTAGATCATATTGATCATTTTCTTTAGCGGGGAGGAACGAAGTGTAAGGAGGTAGATACCTGCATCAACAAGAACCATTATTACATTAAGTAATTTTCCATGAATATATTTACTTAGTTGCGTGCATGGCATTATGCGATCAAAGTTATAAATATAGTATATAATTCATGCATTATGAGAACGACGAATGCATACCTAGAAACTCTAATTTTTTTCATAATTATCTATAATCAATGCTAGAAACTTTTCTTTATGATCAATCTTACCTTTGTATTTTATTTTATAAGACAATTATCAAAACAAGTACAAGATACTAGTTATTAAGTCTTATGATTGAAGATAAATTATTGGATTGAAACTAGTTTAATTTATAAGCATTTTTAAGGAATTGAAAAGGCATATGTTTTTTTAAACATATTAAACAAAAGCTTGGTTTCCAGGTAATGAGCGAGGCCAAAGAGGAGTCATCTAGGTCCAAGGGAACTGAGTTGGGATTTATCTATTGGTTTTGTCGTTGAGAATTAATATGAAATTGTACTAGGCATGTTGTGTGTCTATATATATATATAGGCTTCATCAGCCGTTAGGTGCAGAGATCCGTTCCTTAGCTAAGGAAGGGATGTCATGATGTGTGTTAATAAGGGTTCGCAAAGACAATGAAGTCTATTTGATGTATGCATCGGACCAAAAACTAAAGCCAAACTAGGGCATCTAGCTTCGTTTTGGTTACGATCATACAAATACATTTTCTTATTTTCTACTATAACGTTCGAATCTTCTCTCTAGATGCATGTGGTATATCCCTTTATGCGTCCTAGTCCTAAGGCTCAATTCTTGCCTCGAATATATATGAAGGAGCTCCATCATATATATATATATATATATATATATATATATATATATACCTGTCGGCCTGCTTTAATTTCATGTCTTGATTTGGTAAGTAGGGGTAATGTTAGCTAGGTTTTGTCATTTCATACGTTCGTATTTTGTTTGCTGAAGTTCCCATGCCCACATCCTATATAGTCAAGAAAGCAACCTACTTTGGTCGATACCTAAATGTTTTCTCGGTTCCATCAGAATGTACGATTTGACATGCTTGTAATACTATATTAATTTCCTTTATTTGTAAAAGTTTATTGTGTTACGTTTTATTACTTTCTAAAATTTTGATGAATGAAGATTTTGTAAGGAGGTTGCTAACCACACACCTCTTTATTATTTTATTAATATTTTTCTCACAATTTTTTTACTTCCTAAAATACCCTTAACTCGGACTCCTTTTACCTAATTTTTTTCTTCTTCGTCTCTAATTTTTTTTTCTCATGGTTTGGTACCTAAGGAGAGTCCCATCGGAGCGAAGCTGGAGTCGGAGGAGGACCTATGGCAGGACATCATGAGCTGGTTGAGGGTTCAAACGACGCTGTTTGAGGGTTGTTCATGTACGTGGAGGAGGTGGTAGAGATGGAGGTCTTGGATGACGGATGAGGCGGTGGTGTTTGGGTTGTTGTGGGTTTTGTTTTTGATTTTTATAAATATGTGAAGAATCAAATTTAAGGGTATTTTAGGAAGTGAAAGAAGATATGGAGAGAAATATTAATAGACTAATAGAGGGGGTGTGGTTAGTGTTTTAGGATGTGTAAAAATCAGTACCCTTTTATAATTTCACAATTAACGTACTTTCTCATGTATAATTTGCATGATGAAATTATTTAAGTGTATGCACGTATATAATCTATTGATCTAGTCAAGATCGAGAAAAAAACTCACATCATCACGATGAATAAGACCAAGATTGCGGGAGAAATAATGGAGATATCGACGATGGTTTCACCGGTATGTCTTGAATTTACGGTTTGGAACAAAGATCCAATGATTTTCTGGTATGAATTAAGTCCACTTAAGTTTTCTGAATTCCACTCCATGGAGGCAAAAGGCACAACTTGTACCAAAATGAACCCAAAAACTGTAACAACCAAGAGTGACGAGTGCAGACTAGGAAGCAAGTGTAGGTATCCAACCTCCTTTGTGTTCTTCAGTAGGAAATTGCACGAGTCTCTTTGCTTTTTGAAAATCTTCCCCAAAAGCCAAATTGTATATCTCAAGCAAGATGGATACAATGTGTTTCCAAGAAGTACCTGAGGAATGAGCATTAGGAGGAGACCTGAGTTTTTGCTGAAGACAATCATGTTTTCATTGGTAGGAATAAAGCCACAGCTTGAGAAAGTTGAAACTGTGGTGAAGAATGAGAATGTATGAACATTTAACCCCTTGTTCTTTACTATGTTTCTTGCACTTGAAGTAACTGCTAGATAAACCAAAACCATAGCCACCCCAAGGAAATGAACCACTAGAAGATAAGCTAAAACAACGTAACCCAAAAGCTCAATGGAGTTTTTAAGTGTCATGGATGGATCATTTTCTAATGCTGGAATTTGAGCAATTTGGTCCTGAGAAATTTCAGGCTTGATCGCCAAACCCAGTTCGATATTTTCATCAATCGCCAAAACGGGGCTTGATGAAGAAGAGCTGTTAACTGAAGCAATCTTCTCTTTTGTGCTCATCATCATCATGAGCTTGAACTTCTTGAATTGAAGTCCAACCATGGAGGTGAAGACCTCCCCACCTATGAACATCAGGATGGTCATTACGATGAGCTGGCCATTGGAGAAGATCTCCATTTCAACTGTGGACATGCTCGAAACGGTTGTGGCAGAAACTGAAGTGAAGAACAGATCTAAGTTCCTAGGAGTAAAAGACTCGGTGGTTCTAACAGGAAATACCTTGAGAACCCAATAACCCAAAAAGGAAAGGGTGACAAAATAAACTAGTTCCACCCAGAATTGCTTAGCTCTAAGGAGGAGGAATCGATAATAGCATACAAGTAGAAATCCCATGGATTGGCTAAGAAATGCTAGTTTGAGAAATGAACAACTACAAAGACGGTGCAATTTCTTGCCAAAACACGCAAAGTTGCTCATCATTACACTTGGTATATAGTAAGAACTTTGGGGAGAGAAAATCAAAAAATTATTTGTGGGCATGAATCTGAATAGAGGAGTAGGGCTGTATATATATACTATGGAGGTGTTTGGAGTCAATGGCTGCATTTGAAAGGCTTGCCTTCTTGTTTTTTAAAGAGTAATTAATGTTATTGTTAAGTATTAGCTCCAGCATGCGTTGGCTCAACTGGTGATTGGAGTAGATAGTTAAAGGATCCGGCCGGTCTTTTTAAATATACACGAGTAATTTTCTATCTAGTAATTTTTTATTTACATCAGTATATCTAAGTGCGCTAAACATGTTTTTCCAAAATATATACAATTCTAAACAAAGAGGAAAATATTTGTATCCATTTTCTTTTATTTGTAGGATACGATACAAAAGAGGAAAATATTTTCTAGAAGCCTATGTAGAAAATAAACATAAAAAAGAAATTGATTGCAAATCACTATCAAGATGCATTCGGATTCGAATTACGCTTGTGCAGTTTCGTGAATAGTCTCAAGTACATGGTACATTATCCGATTCCGGGACAAAATTGTCTTTTTGTAGTACTGAACTACAAATACAGAGAAGTTAGCAGTGCTGATATAAAAGTGTACCAGATATTGGTTTTGGTGTTGTACATTTTGTATTCTATTTCATGCGTAATTGCTGCTCCCTTGAAGCAAAAAACAAAAAAACTTGACACTTGGTTACACATTCTCTGTTCCAAAAGCATTACATATTACAGATAACTATGGATGAAAGTTGGGAATCAGAAGCACCAGTGATGACAGCACCCTTGCTTCTAACATGTAGCAGATAACCCAAAGCTTTCTTTGTGATAACCTCTCCAGGAATCAATACTGGAATCCCAGGTGGATATGGACATATAAGCTCCCCACAAACCATGCCCAAGCTGTTTTCAATACTCACTCTCCTTTTACCGCTAAAAAATGCACCTCTAGGTATCAAGCTAGTTTTAATATCTGCAAATGGTACAACATTATCACCGTCCACCATTTTAGCAGCACAAGACAATGCAGAAGTGGCTGCTAGAAGCTTTATGCCTGATACAAGCTTCTGAACATGCTCTCTACAAGTTCCAAGTGTAATTACGAAAGTAATAGATTGGGTCTCAACAAGTTCACAAATGATACCATGATCCTTATACAAAATATCATCAGCTTCAAAACCAGACAAGCCAAGGTGTCGAAATCCTACAGTAAGCCGCAAAGGATCAATGGCAGGGAACTTAGGGAAGCTTGAAACATCAAGCACTGAAATACCAGTAATCTTTCTCAACATATTCTTAGCTTCAATAGCCAGTTGCAATGCGTTTTCAAATATAGTTTCAGGATCTTCACTAATTTGGGCTCTAGCTGCATCTAATGATGCCAATAGAAGATAACTAGGACTACTGCTTTGAAGTGTTTGAAGGCATCTAGAGATCTTTTCTCTATCTACAAGTTTACCAGACAAGTGCAACATCGATGATTGTGTGAGTGAGCAAAGAACCTTGTGAGTCGATTGGACAGCTATATCAACACCTTGCTGGATGGCTGAACTCGGCATCTGGGGGTGAAATCCCAAATGTGCTCCATGGGCCTCATCAACAATCACAGGGATCCCATGAGAATGGCACAATTGGGTTATATCACTCAAGTCGCTGCAAATACCATGATATGTTGGAGAAGTGATGAAAACAGCAGCTGCCTTTTGCCCTTCTTTCTCCACTTCCTTGATAGCCGTCTCCACCTGTTACAACCAACTTAAATCATGAAAATATATAACAGCAAATTGGTGGTGACAATGTGAAATAAAGCTGAATATAGATTTCCTAAACAATTTGGCCGTGTTTTACCAACTACTGTGATTCTATTAAGCATGGCATATCTAATCTTTACATCTGATAAACCAGGTCAAAAGCTAATGAAGTAGTCATTTGAAAGTATGAACCACCACTTTTATTATAAGAGACATGCCTGTGATGGAGTGACCCCAACAGCAATGTTCCAGTCAGGATTATAATCAGGGATAATGTACTTGGGTACTGCACCAGACAATATTAAAGCTGATACAGCTGATATATGGGAATTCCGAGGGAGAACTAAAATATCCCCAGGAGAACAGGTAGCCATAATGGCTGCTTGAATCCCACATGTCGTACCTCCTACAAGGAACCATGTCTCCAATGAGCCAAAGAGTTTGGCTGCCTGTCGTTGTGCGTCTAAAATTGGCCCTTCCGGAGAAAAGAGATTGTCAAGTTCTGGAAGCTCAGGTAAGTCATGAAGAAAAGGTTTGGAACCAATAAGTTCAGTTATAGAATTTGGTGCAGCTCGACCTCTGTTGTGCCCAGGAAAGTGAAAGGTGGCAGCATTTTGTTCAGCTGAAGCCTTCAAGGCAGTAACAAGTGGAGTAGGGTTTTGTTGCTCGGAAGACATTAGAGAGCTAGAAAGTAAAATTTTATCCCCAGTGGCAGACCTGTCTGTCACTTTCAAACTTGTTTTATCTTCCTTCTCTCTATGCTTTATATTGCTACTTCCCTGCAAGAAAATTTGGAGTTAATAGATGCAAGCTTTAGATATCTTAACTCCTGAAAAGAACAAAGCACTACAACAACTTCAAAGCATTCTTCGAATTGAATTTAAACAATACTTCCGATCTGACTTTTCAAAGATGAGGATCCTTTGTTATCCGGTTCTCCCATTGAGAGGGCCAAACACAGAAAATGGTAAATGGTATAACAGAACGCAGCAGAGGAGCCCAATTGTACATATGAGATACTGAGTATGATGCAACAATGATTTGAGGACCTACGCTTCCTGAAGTCTGAGGGTTCACACTATTGTCATGATAATTACTGAAATTACAATGGTGGGATGCTAATTATTGTCTCCTACATTACTACTCATAACTCATAATCTGCTCCAATTTCATTTTCATTTGTGAAAAAAAAACACTTTCCAGCACTAAAACAAGCATCCAGCATGTCATTAAAAGAACTATTCCATACTGAAGTATATTATTGAAAATATAAAACAAGCAACTGCTCCCAAAGCTTAAAGCTCAAATGGGCAGCTTACAGATTCACAACAAGCAAACAAGAATATATCTAGCTATCTAGAAGTCGAATGGCCTAAACCTTTCATTCAGTTTTGATTCCTATCAACTAATGACATCATTTTTCATTTAGGATATAATTTCTCCACCTTCAAAACTAGTATATCGCGCTTTCTCCAATTATCTCTAGTTTCTGCAATGCTCTTTGATAGATAATTCACTAATGCCAAGATACTATATGAAATTCACACTTAACGAAATGGACGATTTTCTTGCACAACTATAAAGATGGAAAGCCAGAAAAGCAGGACATCAAAATAATGACAGCAGATAAGTTCACAATTTCAAACTGGGTTCTTTGCGTTTCAGATTAATTCACCAAGGAAACCAGAAGGTAAGTTGACAAAGCAGAAATGAGAAGCATAGGCACTGAAACCGATACAAACCTGAGATAGAGAAGCGCATGGTCTAACTGGTCTTCCGAAATTCCAGTTATTTCTAAAACCCAAATGCAAAGTCTGCTAACATAAAACAGAGGATGAGACACAGACCCAACAGAGAGAGAGAGATTAGGAATAAACTTACAAGGTCTGAGGGAGCTGACAACACAGAAACCCTGAGCATGTTCTGTTCTGTTCTGTTCTGTTCTGTTATGCAGATTTGAAATCCTTAGCGGCTGAAAGAGTGGATGAAATTTCAACTTTCGTTTTTTTCCAGTCGGCTAACAATAGCACGAACTTTTTACCCGGATAGCTAGTCACCTCCTCTGAGTAATTTATTTGGTAGGGGTAAGAGTTCTGCGCCTTAACCCGAATTTTATATAATAAATGTCTATTTTGATTTTGTCATGCAAATTTTATATATCGGGTGTTTGTATTGTCATTGTGTTGAAATACATATCTAGGAGTTTAGTCAATTCTAAGGTATGTATTTGAGCATGTCTAGAATGTAATTAGAGGCTTGAACCCCTTTAATTACGAAACTAATGAGTTACAAGTATGGTGATGACACTCGTTGAACAGTCCTTGCTCCGGACATTCTCATTTTATTGTATTTACTTTCTTTATTTTATTTGTAATTTTAGTTGTCCTTATTTATTTCGGTTATTAGAATTCAACTACAAATCTCGGTGACACTTTCTACTCCTTGTAAATAGTCATAACTAAGCATTAGTATTGATTAGGCTTTTGTGTGAACCGAGGTCGAGCATTGCTAATGTTTGGTGCCTTAAAGTAGCATTTATTTTGTCTTCCTTTTCTCTTTCTTTGTATGCATTAGAGCATGTCCAACAGTTTCTTCAAAATTTCTCTAAAATGAGGAAGCAAAAACCAAAATCTCTAAATTTATTTTGCTTTAACTCTAATAGCTTCCTCATTTTAGAGATTTTGACATTTATTACACCAATAAAATGAGTTATATCATTATTAATTATATCAAATATATATATATATATATATAATTAACAATTAAAAATTTAATAAAATATTATATATTTGGTAACTTTTGTTGGAACATGTGAAATATTTAATTTTGGGGAATGAATGTTTTGCTGCAAAATTAGAGAATGAGTGTTTCTCTTTCTTCCTCATCCCAATGCTGGACCTAAAAACAGCAAAAAATTCTCTAAAATTGAGAATACTAATAAAATAGGAAAATTGTTGGGCTTGCCCTTAGTAACTCATTATCTATTACACAAGAATTGTGGTTAGCCCTTCAATTCACGTGGTACGATACTACGATACTTGAACATAAATTATTACCACTTTCTTTAATGGTCGTGCTATCATTAATTTGTTGTTAGTTGCATATCAAAAAAAACACCAAATTACATGATGTTTTGTATTTGAAAGAACTTTGATGGACATCTGAAAAGCCTAAAATAGACTTATAAATAAATCATACAATCAAAATTAAGTTGTCGATGGTAGTATAGAAAACTATGGGTCTCATGTAGAAGATTATGTCTAAATCATCAATCTATGACTCGATCTAAATTTAAAAACATAATTTGTCGAGTCAGAAAGAACCGATCGACAAACGACTCTAAACTACTCCAAACACGACGAAAATTTACAGACACGAACTAGACACACTAAACTAACTACTAACAAAGTTTCACGATATTTTGGGTTGATTTTCTATGCTAAATAAATTCGACAAAATAGAGGACAGAAAACCTACGAAAATAACATAATGTTTTTGGGTTTTGAAATATATAAGAAAAACAATAGATAGGAATGACCATACACCACTAGAACATATTTCACCAAAGATTTGTTAACCTATATGCTTTTATTTAATTAAATGTATTTACCCAAGCTATGCCAATGATGTGTTGAACTTAACCTATCAACCTTTCTCACTTGGTATGTCAAGCGAATGATATATTCAACTTAACTTAGCTTCTAACATGGAACATAGTGTTATGCTCTCGCACAACTCTCACATATAAGTCATTAAGATCGAAAAGATTATTAATAAAGCTAGGCAATTTCGATATTGATGTTGTCTTAATTTACCTACATGACAATCCATATGAATATGACTCAAGCCACTCATGTGCTATTCTATATAATATGTTTGACATGATGATCAAAATATAAAATCATAGCAATAAAACTCTAACATGCTTACTACATTTGTAACCATAATAAACAAAACCAGAATTTATAAATGAGAAACCAATGAATCAACAAACATTCAATATCAAAGAAACAGTAAAATCAATGCAAAACTCTTGGTTTACACATGTCTAGGGCTTAGGTAACCTTAACTATCAAAGTTTAATAGAAAAACATTGGGATAATAAAATAAAACACGACAAAGGGAATGAGAAGATGATGACGACAATGGACTGATGTTGAGCGTCCCAAAAAAGATGTATCAAATTATTTCATATTGTCTTTTATATATAAGCAGCTGATATTAGGGTTCGAAAACCCTAATTTTCGTCTATGGACTTGCCTTTATGGTCCGGGCTTTGAAATTGAAGTTTTAGACCTTTGTATCACCTCATATATGTAAATTCTGCAGGGAATGTGAGTCACATGGTTTGAATGACTTCCCAACAGCAGAGAGGCTGTAGTGGCATGGTCTTGCTCTTGGAGTGCAGACTGGTCTGAAACTAGCCGCTATGTGGCCTTTACTATGGTATGCATTCATGATGCTCTTCCCTAGCCATATTTTTGGAGTAATTGGTTCCATGATCACAATGTTACAGAATCCTTAAAAATCCTGACTAATGCTAATACAGAACGGAAGCCTAATCATGATAGACAGCAAGGTTTCTTCAAGCGTCGAAACCTTAATGGAAGATATGGCTAGAATCCACTAACAAAACCATTATTCCCAATATCATCGAAGCTAGAAGGGATTACCATGAATTTGATGTCATTGACAAGTTTAGAATAAGCTTCTTCAAATTTGAACTCATCTTTGGATTGATTGAACAGAACTTGGCTTGTTGATTCAACTTATATTCGATAAGCATATGAAATCTATACACAAGGGACAGCCATGGCCGAGGCTGCCCTTGTGCATATGATTTGTTGTGTGCACAAACTCTGCAAATAAACCAAACTAAAGCATAAATTCAATTAATTACTACTGCCCTTAAGTCTTAAATTCGAATTAACACATGCATATATAGAGAATTCAACCAAACAACAACCAAACACATAAAGAAATCCAAAGAATTCATCAAATCATGTAAGAACATTGTTAGTTTGTTACAAAATTCAGAAATAACATGGAATTTAATAACTGAATTTGAAACAAATTTAAAGACAACCATGAATCTTGGACTGACTTAGGAGTGGAGATCGATGCTTGGTTGAGCAGCGGCTGAATTGGTGGTGGAGAAGGCAGGAGCGGCGGCGGCTGCTTGGGAAGAGAGATGGAGGCGGCTGCTTGGTGATGGAGAGGGAGATGGCTGCTCTTGTGTTTGTGTATAGAATGGTCGACCCCTTTCTCTTCAGTTGCTGCCTCTATTTATAGTGTTATGTAGCCCCCTTGAAGTTCTCTCATCCGTTGATTTAATCTTGATCCAACGGTTAAGGAAATTACCCAACAAATTAATAAAAACTTGTAAGGAAATTTCCAGAATTTCCTTATGCACAAAGGTGATGAATTTGGCTGCATTTGTAGGCTAGGTTCATTGCTTGTTTTCCACACAAATCAGCCCCTTTAGTTCCTTTCCTTGTTTTGCCGAAAATTAACTCCATTCCTCCAATTTTGGTGCTCCATTTAATGTTCTAAAAAGGAAAGGAATAAAATCAGAATATTTTTGGCTTTTAGACAAAAGGAATTTAAGGAATTAATTTCATAAATTTCAGATTTGAATTGCAAATTATCTCCCTTAATTTAGACAATGAAAACTTGTCTTAAAAAGCCCTTTTAAATTCGGCAAGAAACCCCATCATTCTTCTTGATTTATGACAACACAACTTAGTCCTAATCCATGTAGGATTGGACTTCCTTGCTTCATGTGGAGTCCCTATCACAAAAGGAAAGAAAGTTTTCAAAATAAATTAGGAAAGTCAGAATAGGAAAGATTCAAAGATAGTTAGTTTCCCAAATCAAATAAGGAAAGTTTCTCTAATCAAATTAGGAAAGTTTTCCAAAATGAAATAGGTAACTTTTCCCTTTTCAAAATAGGAAAGTTTCCTAAACTACTTATCCTCGACTTTTGCGACTCAATGAGTTTCCTAGTTAAATAAGGATTTTGCTAAAACTCCACATTTTCTTCTATTTAAGCACATTTTCACTTGTTCTCCACCAAACAATCATGGTATAATCCAACGACTCAAATCTGCAAAATTAAGAGTTAAACAAAGTATAAATAGGGATAGAAACATATTAAAAACGTACCATTTTATACTCTTATCACTTGTATGACATGGGTAACGATTTGGTGAATGATCAAACTCTTTTGTCTTCAATGGGTGTGTCTTCCACCTTGAAAGTGACTTCTTCATGTTTCTCTTGACATTTTGGGATGATCACTCATGTTGTCTTCAACCTTCAAAGTGACTTCTTCATGTTTCTTTTCACACACCTTGTGATGGTCACTATTTATGTTCTTTCTTGTAGGCTTGATTTCAGTTTGACGCGACTTCCTCCCAAGCATGTATGCATCGACTTTGCGATAATCGTCATTGACATTAGCATGTCATGTTCTCCTACACACATAAGCGTCGTCCATGTGAATCTCATGAAAAGTACCCTCTTTTTCATAAAGATGTTCCAAAGAGATAGGCGCTTTGATCTTATAATCACCACATCCTTGTCGTATTTGGTAAGAAGTGGAACTTTGACTGAAATTGAAAAATTCCATGAGCTCTCGTTGGACAGTTTCTTCAAAATTTCAGTCACTTCATAAGCAAATCTTCTGATATGCCGACCTTGTTGGTGGCCACGTCTACGGGCAAATCCCATAGCGCATTGATCATCATTCCCCATGTAACAGTTTTTGGTGATATCCACGACCTTGGATGAATCCTGCGGTGCGATGAGCATCTCCTCTTTGATTCACGTTCAATTACATAATTAACTGTCGAAGCTCCTCCGTTGCATCTTGCACAGTCTCTCTCACAAAATCTTGTCTGCTGTTGGAAGGTTTCGAAATGGTCAACTACACTTTTTGAATAATCTCGTAATTTCTTCTTAATGGTTTTAATCGCCTGACCAATGTTGGCGAGGTTGGTGAAGGTGATTTAGTCCCCTGAATCGTCTCCCATCGATTGGGCAAATCCTCACTCTGGTACCAAATGATACGGAACAGAAGTGTAATCACAATAGACAACAATGTTTCGTCAAACGTCGAAAATTTAATGGAAGATATGGTTAGAATCCACTAGCAAAACAAAGGCATAAGTCTAAACACAAGAGTTTCTACTCTAATTTTTTTGGGTTTTCTTATTGTTAACTTTTAATCCCAAAAATACAATTTAGCAATGACCTTATATAGACATAGAAATAAATCTATTCATACTATCTTAACCTAATACAATCAGAAAATATAATGTAGAATATACTACAATTTATGAAACCTAAAAATAAGATATGAAATACTAGATTCTAAAGAATATTACTCCATATATGTATTTGGAATCTCAACCAAAATTTTACTCGAGAATCCTGATATATCCAGATGAGTAACTTACGATTATTACTGTCATTAAGAAATCTATTTGAATACCAATTTTGAATATTCAAATCATTCTTCTTAATGTGACCATACTTCATATTTGGTATTTTTTGTTGAAATTCCTTAGATTCTCGTCCTGTATCAAATGAAGTTTAAAATCAAATTATAATAGATATTGTAATACACAGATATGAAAGATGATCCTATTCTGTTTTATGCTCTAGCATATCAAATTGACCCTACTCACCAAGCTGTCAATTCGCACCTGCAAAATAATTCAAAATATTAGGATCAGTTTGAAAGATTTATCATCCCTTTATTCTTCATAAATATTTTATGCGTCATATAAAATTTTCATCAATTACAAGATGGTAAAATCATCTTGCACCATCATTCTCTTGTTCTTCTCATTTTCCCTATTTCTGTAAGTCGCTTCTCCTTTCTCTAGATATCTTTCTTGATCCAATTGATGTTTATATTCATAAACTTGCTACTGTCTCATTTGGTTTGTGACTGTTTGCGTTAATCCAGGTTGACACGGTGAAGAGAGAGAGAGATCTACATTGCCTTCAACGCCAGTCATTTACCAGTGAATGTTTCACTGCCAGAGAGGCCTGGATACAGATGGGAACCCTTGGTAGACACCAGCAAGCCTTCACCCTTTGACTTCCTGTCTAGTGACGTCCCACAAAGAGATATTGCAGTTAAACAGTGCTCACTTTCTTGACGCCATTTTATACCCGATGCTAAGTTATTCTTCAATCATCTTATTGCTCGCCCCAGTCGAAGATGCTTAGCTGGCTCAAAGTACCACTGTCTGATATTCGCTGCAAAATAAGAATTTAGCAAAACTTGGAGTCTGAATAAAATCACAAAGATGAACGGGGAACAAAAATCATCTTCAGGTTCTGCACTTTAGAACAATAAAGATGAATAAATCTTGGTCACGTGTAAATGGTCGTGTAGAAGCTCATGGTACACTTATAATCCATCCTTATTTTAGTTGCCTCCTCTATATTTTTTTTCTTCCAGTTTGTACTATTCAGTTTACGAATATATTAGAAATTCCAGATGCGTTTTCACCCCTTTCCTGATGCTTACCTTTTAGCATCAGGAGGGCAAGGAACAAGCAATGGCTATGGTGGAGGGATTTGGTTAGTTATCTAGTGTGAATAGCGGTGATTTGCATGTTTGTTATGGTTCATATTGAACTCAATCTGATTTGAAGTGCTAAAATGGAATTTGATGACATGACCTAGTTTTGTGATTACACTACTGTATCGAACTAGTTTATGACCGAATCTACATCAGAATCGAACTAGTCACAAAGTCTACCACAGTAATTCTGTTTTGAACTAGTTACAAAACTAGTCTACTGTTGTAAGGAGAACTAGTTACTTTATGTGCTGCTACATTCAAGCTTTCAGTGGAAAAGGCTTTGGCTTTCTTGGGTACATGCCAGTAAGGGGCCCTGATAAGCTTTGGCGTTTGGGATAAGGTCGTAAAGAGCAGAACTGAATTAATGAATCAAAATCATGAATGAAATAATAATTGGGACAAGTGTAAGCACCCAAGTACTGTTGATTACAAAAATATGCACAGGGAGCCTGACTGAGGTTAATGCATTATTGAGATTCGCAGCTATAAATACTGTTACAGAGACACCGCAACAGGACAATGAAGACCAACACAGAAGTCCGATGATCAATCTTCCATGCCGTTCCTTCTATTCTCTTCCAGAGCTTTTGGCAAGCACAAATGGCATTTTCTATAGCCTCAACAACGTGCACCTCTTCTATGGGTACTGTGGATGGAAGAACTTCACTATTTTACCCCATGAGAACAATACAAAAGCTAGTATCCTGAAACATATTTCTTTTGTTCATAGTATTTCTTTTCACTTGCTGTCTTCCTGGCGTTGCGTTTCTGCATCAAAGGCAAACGAGATCATTACTTCCAAAAGCATAAATGCAGAGGTCGTACATATGCATCGATTATGAGAAAATAATGAGCCTCCGGATGGAGAAATGAAGTTAAAACATAAGATAGGTCCCATCCAAAGAGAACCATACCGAACATTCTTAAAATCCATATTAGCAACTCAGTCTAAGTAAATAAGACGATGTCGAGAGAATATGCAATTTCAACAAACAACCATGGCATAACGTATTCCAGGCAACAAAAACAATAACATATCCAAATTTCATTTGTACAAGTCATTACAGTTGATTCTGTATCTCTTGGCATTTTGTGTTGCATCAATTAAAAAGACAGAAAAGGACTAGATTGATACCAGGTACGCATCATGATTTGCAATTATCCTCTGGGCTACTGATGTTGTTGTGATATCTTTTGGGCTTTCAAGTACTTGGAAAATCCCCATGCTCTTGGGAACAGAATAAGGATCACTTCCACCCTGAAGAATACAAACCGTCTTATCAAATTTACCCACTTCTCAGCTACACAGTTACTGATTAACTCTGGTAAAAATGACTTACAGAAAACGAGGAGTTGTACTCGGAAACTGTCCCATGCACCACCAGTGAAATGTTAAAAGTTGTTATCTGCACAAGCGAGAACACAGACCTTAGACACATTGATTACTGCATTCAAATCAGAGGTACCCTTATTCCTACCAAGATGCAATGCAAAAAATGTGTGACAAACAAGCAAGGTGGGAGAGAAAGTAACTTAGAGAAGAGAGATGCAATAAATGATACTACTAACAATTCAGACAAAAACTTATGTGAATGGGCAAGTTCCATCCTCAGTGATGGGCACATCACAGCACTTATTTTTCATTAGACGAGTAAAGACAGGTACATTTTGCCTAATATCATTAATTCAGCAACTCAGTGAAGATAAGCTGGTTCTATCGCAAATAGAAATAATATTTGGTTCAGCAGTTGGTTGACTAGTGAGATTGTCTCATTCTGTGAATCGAGTATATCTAGAACAGTTTGGTTGGTTGCTGCCACTTATTTGGCTTGTCAAAATAATGAAGATAAAATCTTATATCATATGCTTAGTGTAAACAATCCAGTATTCCATCACA
The DNA here is from genome assembly GCA_951800085.1 of Comarum palustre. Classification (NCBI taxonomy): domain Eukaryota; kingdom Viridiplantae; phylum Streptophyta; class Magnoliopsida; order Rosales; family Rosaceae; genus Comarum; species Comarum palustre. Next base: position 20,748,565 of record OX637584.1, on the reverse strand, counting down.
CTTCTTAGGTATGTTTATCTAAAGAAAACAAGTGGCGTGGAAAGTATAGTATGAGGTGCAGCAGCAGTAATAGTTAATAGACATGTATGGTTCAAGACAAAATCATCATCAAGCTATATGAAAGAACGATGGAAGAACGTTGCAGATAACTGAATGAAGAAATAGTAGCTCAAAATGAACACAGACGAGACATACCTAAAAAGAGTGGAAAACAGGTAGCTAAATGGTTATCTATGCAATGAAATGATGTGACACTTGATACAAAACATATCTCAATAAGCACTCACCATATCCATGGTAATTTCCCAAGGAGCCCCTATGATGACCTCATCAACATAGCGGCATCCCAACACACCAAGACTACGTTCATGTAAATGCATTATTGGATGCTTTCCCCTGTGTTCACTGCAAGTAACAACATTTTAATACTTTTGATGTACCTTCAATGTACATATTAGAAAGAAAAGGATAAACTTTAAGGGTAAACACATGCATGATTTCATTTATGATGTCAAGTCCATAAAAGAAAATACCTCACAGTGTAGTCATTGTGGATGCCAACTAGTAAAAAGTCTCCATGCTGCCTAGCATTCTTCAGAATCTAGCAAGAACCCACAGAAACAAAGGGGCCATCAGATATGAACCCAATATAAAAATGTAATGAAAAAGCAGTGGACATGTCTGACAAAGGGGGAGATGCAGCAAATGAAAATCTCCCGAGCAGTCATGCAAGCCACCTGGCAACACACATGCTTCCATTCAGCACGGCTGTGTCCCGAGTTAAATAAAGGGTACCCATAGAAGGGGGTACCCGTTTCTCAACAAATTGTCAGCACACCTTTTTTTAATCATTGACACGTTCACAGACCTACATTTAATAAATTTATACAGCAGTTGAAATATTTCTCTTAAAACAATAGGACTATGTCATGAAAGACGGTGGGTCTAGAGAGATAACTGTATTGAGGATAAGACTGTTCCATGAAATACCATCCTTGGGGTTAACTAGAAAGTAGATCGAGTTGATGGGTAGGAAATTAGCACCTCTATATGTAGAGACTTGGAAACTAGATGCAAGAATGGAATATGGACTACAACAACCCAATTTAAAGTATATTTTCTAGAAGACAAAATTTGGGCAAAGAATGGATAAAGAAATAGGTTTGCAGGAGAATTCAAGAGTATGGTTGTACCTCAACATGTCCGGCATGAAAGAGATCAAATGCCCCATCAATGTACACAATATGAGCATTTGGCCCAGGAGCCTGAAAAACAAAATTGTCAGGAAGGACTGATATCTGTGAAATGTAAATTACTTGTCTTTCCCTGATTTTGCCTTCCCATGGTTCCATTATAGTATGGGAAATTTAACACAGTATCAATTAGGATGTGAGATATTGATATAAGGAAATTTAACTACTTATCTCACTGACGTAGGTAGGAGTTAAAGTTGGTTTAAATTAGCAAGAAATTAACAATAATTCAGCACTAAAATCTCTCAATCAATATTGAGAACATAAAAATACATGCCTTTCCATTGGAGAATTGTACAATTCTGCGGGATGTTGGCAGAAATTGAGATAATTGGGCACTCTTGGATTGACTATCTTCACGAGCATCTCCATGTGAAGATTTATCATTTGTCTCCTTTAAAGAAGAAAGTATCCTCCCTACATTAATATGAGATTCTTATTAAAGGAACTAAAAACAAAAGTTATCTTAGTAATCTCATTTGGTTATGAAGCCTTGGTAAAAACTCATCAAGTTAGAAAGTTATACAAATTAAGCAAACAATAGATGAGTATTGAGTGCCGGAAATTCTACATACATAATCAATCTTACTTTTACCTGTCTTAATACTTTCCATAATTTTAAACTAAAAATATCAATTGCATAGTAAGTACTTGATAATTTTAACGAAGCAAGAACGCTGAGTTAGATTAAGAGAATTATAGTACCTACAATATCGGTGCTGGAGACACCTTCAGTGCGTTTGATTTGTTTGTAGCGGCCAGCTTTCTTTGCCAAGGCATAAGCATCGGTTCCATCTGGAAGCAGGCAAGGATCATCACCGTGTATGATATAGTCAATTTTATGCTCATTGAAGAGCTTGTTCATGAATTGCTCAGTGATTTCATAAGGAGCATTGGCTATGACTTGATCCACCCACTTCAACCCGCTTACAAGAGCCAATCTGGAAACAACATCACATTAGATAATAGTAATAGTATAGATAAATAAAGCTACTTGAACATAAGTGATACTAACCTCTCTTCCATGGATAAAACAGGGGGTCCTTTATTGGCAACAATCTCTTCGTCACTTACAACCCCAACCACTAACTCATCTCCTAGAGCCTTGGCTTGCCTCAAAGCATTGGCATGGCCGTAGTGCATGAGATCAAAGCACCCATCCATGTACACACGAATGCGTTTCTTCTCCGATTTCTTCCCCGGATCAGACCATAAACAAGGCAACTGAGGAACCGAAATTCCACCAAAATAGCTCGTGGACAAGCCGAGCAAGGCAGCCGTGAGCATTAGACCTCCAAAGACATGTGGGTGGTTATACACTCCATCCCAAATCCAGTTGTTAGTCTCATACTCCATATTGCCACCCTTTTTCTCTCTACTTTACCAAATTAGAGGAGACACAAAACCTGAAATTATACAGGCTGAAACCAAATCATCAATAAGATTACCATGTAAACATTGCATACACACATCATAAAAATGAATCAAGAGCCTGAAGAAACACCAAAATCACAAAACATGCACAACAAACAAGATTTCAGATATCAAACTAAACCCAGTTCATTTGAAATCAACACAATTCCAAATCCAATCTACAATTCCAAAGTTGGTGTCCAACACATTTGAAAAAATGCATAAAAAATCAATCTTGAATCTAGAAACCACAAACCCACCTCCAATTCACAATTCCAAACAAAAAGGAACAATTTTGCAATGAGAAAAAGAAAAAAAACAAGATGGGGAAAAAACCTGGGCAAATTGGGAGGTATCAAACAGAAAAATAGAGGATGGAGAATAAGCAATGCGGTGAGGCAGATCTAAAAAAGGTTAGATTTTGGAGATGACAAGATCTCAAAGGTGGTAACTTTGTGAAAATGAAGGTTTGTGCCTCCTCCTGTTTTGTTGCAACGAAACAACCCAAGGTTCTTGCAAAAGCTTCTTCTTCTTGGAATAGTAATACATCTCATGTTTGTTTATTTTATCAATTTTTCATGCTACTTGGATGCCCCCCTCACGCAATTTCTTCGTCCTCTTCCTCCTTCCAGCTAGTCAATTGTTGGCCTTACCTATTTCTTCTTGGAGATTTATTGTATTTTCCCTATTTTTGTTTTTATTTTCCTTTTTTGTTTCAGGTTTCATGTCACTGTTAATGTCTTCCAGATTTTTAGTTCCTCTTTTGCTTCCAGATATTTGGTTGCTTTATTCGTTATTTGAATTGTTTCAGATATTTGAGCTAATAAGATAATATTAAAGAAATAGTCGATTTTTCATCCAATTATTTAGTTTTTAACAGTATCGTGTGTAGTGAATAATTTTTTGTAAATATAGTTCATCTTTATTGTCCAACCATTCCTTTAGTGTCCAACCAATTGGGAGATGATCATCGTTCTAAATTCTCCATCCAAATGAGGAAATATTATGTATAATGGAATTAACTATGGATTGCTCATTTGAAGGGCACCAGAGACGAGAGTTTCCGCTCCTTTATCGTAACCGTAACCAAACTAAGTGCCTGATTTAATCACGACTAAAGAAGATAATGAGACATGGGAGAAAGGGGTCTGTTGACTCTTCCCAAGGCTTAGTCTGTAAGTTAATGACCAAGGTAGCTTAGCCAATAATTTGAAAACTCATTGGAAATTAAAAACAAAAACAAAAATCACCCTTCTAAACTATAAAATCTTGACCTCTATAATTGATAGTCACAGCCACACAGGGACACAAGCTCATTGATTTCTCCCTGCCCAGAACTCATGACCCGTACTTTTCTGTTAACAAGAAAATCACAATGCCAATGTACAACCATGCATGTATAATACAACTCAAGGTACTATTCATGTATAAAGAATGTTCTGATCGCCCTAGACTCAGTTCGTGGCTAAAGGAAGTTCCTCTGAAACGTTCCCGAAGAAAACCGAGATGTTAAACCTTGAGCCATGTTTTCTGAATCCAATTTTACACTTTGTCTACCGCCTGTCAAATCCTTTTCACGGTCCCAAGGCTTCCAAGGATGTTTTCCCACCCATTCTTCCTTCTTCTCCTTCTCCTTCTCCTTCTCTAAGGGTTGCTTCGATTTTTTATTAGGGCGGCTCACAGTCTCTTGGTGTTTCTCGACCAATGATTTTGATCGTTTTGCTTTGTTGTGTCTGTCCACCAAATCTGAATCTGAATTATTCATTTTCTTCTCCTCATTAGAAGCAAGTGAAGCAGCCTCGTTATATGCTTCCAAGTAACTGTCATGGGAATTAAAATGGAGTAGAAGTCATATACATAGAAATGTACAGTAAAAGACATACTATTATGATTACATACTCCATCTTAGCTTTCTGGGCTCTGTCAGAAGGGGTATCAGTCCATGCAATTGTATCACCACGTCCTTTAACGGTGCTGCTAAATTTAGTTGATTGCGTAGGCATACCACCAGGCTGAGAAAAATTAAAAGATGGCTATCATATTAATTTTTCATTACAGCACTTCTTGAATATATAAATAAGTACAAACTATGGAACACAAAGTACAGCACAACAGGCAGTTCGAACCACATATAATATATAGCCTATCATTTAACTCGGCTACTAGTCCTCATACTTGCCAAATTGGTAACTCTTTTATCACATTCATTTTTGCAGGATGGATTGATAGAAAAATGCAACAGATAAAAGGGAAATGGATCTAAATCAGTAACTCAGAATCTTTTGTTCCAAAGTCAACAACTACTCGATCAAAAATAGAAGTCGTGCACACCAACTGAGATTGTCTCACAGATGTACTGCAAGCTGAACCATGAGCTGTGGATGGCTTTGGTAAATGAAGCGTCTAATCACTTACGCAAGTTTCTTTTCATGTAAACATAAACACAACACCCTAAACTGATCGAAACTCAACCATGAGCTGTGGATGGCTTTGGTAAATGAAGCGTCACCACCCGAGCCATTTCATTTTTCATTAGTTATTTTAGGTTTTCTTTTTCTGAAAAATACACATACAAATTGGTATAATTTTTCAGAAATATATAAACAATAAAAAACGTAATTCATCTGGTAAAAAAAGTTGGTAATTATATTGTTTATATTAACAAAATGAAATAACAAAAATTAATTATAATTAATCAAATTATATGAACATGAACATAACCATAAAATGACAAATTGAGGATTTGAGAATAAGAATTCAACCAATGGAAGTTTGTCGAGTCCCGTGTATCACACGGTGTCCTTAAAATGAATTACGGCGTCCTAATAAGTGCAAGGATCTCAATGCCGCTTGGTCTCCCAAGATAAAACGACAACCAAGCTCAAGTTGTTGGACTACGAACAAGAGCTTCAACGAACTAGAAAAAACCTTCAAACTATCACCGAAATTCTAAAAGAACTGAATAGGAGCAGATAAGCTTTTTGGAGAGGAAGTGAAGTGTTTGTTGTTGGTGTGTTCAGAATGAAGGATTTGTGACCTTTATATAGTGTTGGGAATCACCTACAAATTGTTGGCTTGATGGCTGTTACATACAATCATAAACAGCCCTTAATAAGTCTGTTACAAAATCATAATCAGACTTAATAGGTCTGTTACAAAATTATAATCAGACTTAATATGTCTGTTACAAGGTCATAACCAGACTTAATAGGTCTGTTACAGAGTCATAACCAGACTTAAAGGGTCGGTTACAGCTTTTAGACATGGAAAATGTCAAAAACTAAAATTCGTCAGTTCAAAAACAACCTGGGCTCTCGGGCCACAAATTTGAGATGCATTCGTGTCCTCAGGTCGCGTGGACCCAAGTGAAGAAATTGGGCTTCCGACCTGGGATTTGCACCCCCCTGTGCGCGCGCGAGAGGGAGCATGAGTGCTTATCATGGTTACACCTTCAAGGTGTGTGATTCTATTTAAAGCCTTATTCATTTCCCACTTTTCCAATGTGGAACAAAGTTTATTTTCTCATTTGAACAAAGTTTATTGTACTAGTGAATGTAAATGTTGATGAACATCATTATCAAACAATGATGTTCATCAACATTTACATTCACTAGTACAATAATAATAACTTGATCTAACAATTGATAAACCTATTCTACTCCGTCTGAACTGATACTGCACAAGCCTTACAAAACAAACTATTACTGATCTCGATCACAACAATATGACAGATGGAATCATGTATGAATGAAAATGAGTTTTTGTTCAATGAAGTCTACAGACTATGCAACAGAAACAAATAAATCAAGAAAACACAAATAAAAACTCAAGTCCCTTGAAGTTGTGTTTGACAAACCCCTCAAATAAATCTCTAATTAATTGTTATTGAAACACATAAGGAAATCCTATAGGAAAACAAATCATTTCCTAACAGATATGTATATTGATAGGAGCATAAAATGCGACATTCTTAATATGTTATTACCTCTATTTGTACTTTGTTTATCTCTTATTGTCGTAGAATAGAGTTATATTATAGAGTCAAGAGTCTTTGGTTGTGTAAGGATGAAAACATGCTAAACATAGAGGATTTATACATAATTTTACTAAGTGCTACATGAAATAACAAGAAACTGATTCAGTTTGGAGTCTTAACATATTTTGTTGATTCTGTAAAACTTTTGCATTGTCATAAATTAATTTAACTTCTCTGATACTTAGGTGACATGTAGAAGACTTCATAGGAGGAATAATTAATAGTGTTGGAGCTATGGAAAACAGCAAAATAGGCGGCAACATCAGAGGAGCTGAGAGCATGCAATTTCAGCAGAAAGCAGAAATTTCTTTGGCACATCACCCAACTTCTAGAATTTCTTCAAGACGGCTTACAAGGAATTAGAAGATGTACCATATATACACGGAAAGATGTGTGAGTTTAGTTTCTAGAACATTTTCAATCACATACATATCTATTTTATGGAGGGAGTTATGCTTGAATTAATGACAGAATGTCAGACTGTCGAAACAGAGCAACCTGCTGCCACCGAGACAAAAGGATTCCCAATGGACCTAGTAAAACAATTTGACTGATCCATGTCACCATATCCATAAAGGAGAGGTCCAAACCATGTCCAATAAGGAGAAGAAGATCAAAATTCGGCAGAATATTCAAGGAATATCCAAGTCTTGAAAACCCTGATTAATTTCAGAAAAATTCATGTGCACGTCTCTAAAATTCAACGGACTCTCCAATACAGCTCACAACGAATCAGAAAACGTGCTATATATGGATAGAGATCTACGAGAGTCTAGTTTCCAAATCAATTGGAATCACCTAAATAACTATTTTCTAGAGGAATTTATAACAAAATCATCAGACGGAGGTCATTCTTCTGAATTGAGAAAAACTAGGAAAACCTAAACCTTTTTGGTTTAGGAATTTTTGGCCGGCCTCTATAGGGTTTTCCCCTATATAAAGCACGACTAAGAGGGCAGAAAATCATCATCTCACCATTCATACAACCTTGCCAAAACACATACCAAAGTTCTTCAAGAAATACATAACCAAAACCCCATCCAAACACTACCTTTCATTCATCCGATTCTTGTCACTCTTTGTCACACCCCGAATCTTGTGAAGTTAATAAAAGTTACCTTTCACAGAAATTCACGAGTTACCGAGGATTTTTTTAATTGCGATCGGTAATTCGATAAGTCATCGCTCGAGTTAATTTTCGAGTTTTTAAAAGTACTCCAAATACCTGAATTGACGACTCGATGTTGTAGTACGTGTCGACACGAGTCTCCCGGTATTTTCGGATTATTTTTCGGAGCTTCGGTTTATTTTCTACGGATTTTTGAAGTTTCCGGTAACTTTTAATTATAATCCGGTAAATCAGTTTTTACCATTTAACCTTTTCACTTTTTACCATCTTTAAATCTGGACCGTCAGATCGTTAGAATTTTAATCTCGGCCGTCCGTGCACTCTATATAAAGGGGAGACTGGTCAACCCGGTCAAAGGAAGCCAAACTCGGGTCAACCGAGTCTTTTCTCCCCCGATCGCCCCTTGTCTGCTCCTCTCGCCGGAGTTGCGTCCGGCCACCCCACGCCGGCGCACCCCCACCAAACTGATCCTCTTCATCTCCTCTCCAAAACCCAGTCGTTAGATCCCTTAGGAACTCAAATCCAGAGGAGATCGATCCAAAGTCAACGTCGCTGTGTTCGCCGGTTTTTGGGGCGATGAGTGGCGGCGGCGGAAGCAGTGAGAGGTATGGTTTCTTCCCTCTCCTTCCTCCTTCAATTTCATGGTTGAAATCCATGAAATCGAACCCTAATCTCAAATCCCGAATTTACTGTTTGTTTTGGGTTTTCTATAGTCGACGGTTTCGGCGAGCTCCGGTGACCCCTTGGGACTTAGGTGGAGCCAAGGCAGAGTCTTGGGGCGCTGGAAAAAGGGTTTGAGGTTGAGGTTGTAGGTTCGGGTTTAGGCAGAGGTCTCGGTGTTTGGATGTGTGGCACCGAGGAAGAGGGGGAGGGGCTGCTTTGGGATGGTTGGCGACTGAGGCAGCTGTTACGTTGGATTGGGGTGCTGCAGGTGTGAAGTCTGGCAGGAGGAGACCGGGAAGCTACTGAGATTGTCTTGAGAGTGGATTCAAGGTGAGTTGGTTTTGTGTCTCCGGTGTGTTGTGTTGTTGGTTTTGTTGATGCTTGGATTTGTTGACTGGCTGTTTTGTGTTGTTTTGTGCTTGAGGTCGATAACTTGGTGAACCGGAGGAAACAGGGAAGTCATGGCGAAATTCCGGCAAAAGCCGAAGAGGTAGGAATTGAGTCTTTCAATAACCTAATTGTCGTAAAGTTTCCGTAAAATTAAAGAATTGGATGAATTACGGTTAATTGGACAAAAGAAGGAAGTTCTATTTTGGGAAACTCCCCATTTAAGAAACTTTCTATTTATGGAAAGTGAATATTTGAGAGGTGAATTAAATGAAGGTGAAATTCAATAGTAAAGGATTTGGGTAAAGTGTTAAATTGTTACCGGAAATTGATAACTGGAATTTATGAGAAAATGTTAAATCGGTATATCGACTCGAGGTTAAATATATTGATTAATAAGTGACACCCTAACGTAGGTTAAAGTGATAACGGAAAGTTCGGAAGCTGAGTCGGACTTCCGGTTAAATTGAGTTAAGAGTCGATAACCGGGAAAGAAAGTCAAACAGGGTGAAATGTCATAAAAAGGAACTCGGTCAACTTGTGGTCAAATAGGAGTTCCTGGTCAAACTAGGAAAAGACCAAGTCAACTGTGAACGACTAATATGATGATTTGTTGGTACAGTCTGGTCGTACGTGAGACGGTCTCGACTACGCGGTTAGTTCGAGAGTTTCGCTCGAGGAGCTTTCCGAGCGGGAAGAAGGTCGCAATAGTACTGTGAGTGGACATATTATTTTAAATGAATGCATGCCTTAATTATCGATTTAATTGCATGGTTTTTATGATCGTTTTCGAGAATTATATTTTCTCGGGTTCTTGGAGGTATTATTTGGATAAAGTTTAGCGGGAACCTTGGTTAAAGGTTTTCTTGATTTTTATGCTTAAACGTATTTACCATTATTCCTCCAAATTGCTATTACTTTCTGAAAATGGTTATAAACGGGGATGGCCCGTCATTTGAATGGATTTGAACCCGAGATTTCGTTGGAAAGTGGATTTATGCATATATGACAAGGAATTGTTTACTTATTTATTTTGGGAAGAGAATTTGATTAATGTATTGTTGGGAATTTTATTTTAAGGGTTGACCAATAAATATGCTAGTTAGAGTAGCGTGAGGGCGCTACTAGAGCTCTTAGCTCCGACCCTAGCCTGAGAGGTCAGGCAAATTACGTAGTGCACTATGAGGGTTGACCATTTCCACTTTATCCAGAGCTCTTAGCTCCGACCCTGGTCTGAGAGGTCAGACAAGCCTGAGAGGTCAGGTTGATATTATAAGGGTTGACCGTTATCACATATTCTAGAGCTCTTAGCTCCGACCCTGGTCTGAGAGGTCAGACAAGCCTGAGAGGTCAGGTTGATATTTTAAGGGTTGACCGTATTATTTTATCTAGCTAGCATAGCGTAGCGTGAGGGCGCTACTAGAGCTCTTAGCTCCGACCCTGGTCTGAGAGGTCAGACTTATTATGTTTGGTGAACATTTCTCTTCCCATACTCCTTGCTGGTTTATCTTATCTTGCATATGCGGAAATTTAGAAATTGTGGGCATGCATAAATGATTTTTAAATTGATATACTTTTGGGAGAGCATTACAGAAAATTGAGTTTTTATATTTGATTTTCGTCCACTCACTCTAACAGTTTTTAAATGTTTCTCCCCTGGGCCTTTCGTTTTTAAATGCCCAGTGATGCAGGGTTCTTGAGAGGAGGTCGAGCGCGTACGAGAGTCGAGGCATAGTCGATCATTTCTGTTGCTGCTTGAAATTCTTTGGGTAATCATCTCTATAGACAGCTCTGACTAACCCGGTTTAGTTAGTTGTGTAGGAAGGGTTGGCCATCTCAAGGGAGTTGCGGTAAGAAGTTCCCTTGAGGTGGTCCCCGCAGGATTTACTTCGGGTTAAAGGGGTTTAACCCGGGGTGGGTCCTGTCAATGGTATCAGAGCATTAGGTTATCGTTTCCTGTTACTACCTCATATACTTGGTATCACTTAGTGTCTATAGAGTGATGGTCCGACCGCGGCGGATCCATCGGCATTTTATGCTTGGACGCTTAGTGTTTATTGAGGATATGAGTTAGTACTTCCTGATTGAGATATGGACCGAGTGGTCCTATAAACGATCGAATCGTCAAGACTATGCCTCAGTACGCGCGACCTCATAGAGAGTTCCTGTAAGGAACAAGGTAAGCTCATTACGTATTTATGTTTTGTATTCCCCATTGATTTATGAGATTTGAGTTGGGGATCGAGCTGTAAACTCCCGCTATTTAACGAGCTTGAACATTTGTGTGAATATTCGGTGGTGAAACAGTTAATTCACACCTGGAAGGCTGTCATGGTTGTTGACAGGGATGCTGTAGAAGCCTAAGATAAGGCTTTGGTGTTCGAGTTATGAGACTCTTAGCGGTGGAGAGTCGTACGAGTTAATGAAAGAGATTTCATCCTGCCAAACGCGATTGTTCAGAAAGGATGAATATTGAGTTTTGACGATTGTCACGACTTTGTTGAGGTTCGTCATTAGTGTGGTTTTGGAGAAACCAACGGACTTTTGAAAGTGGAATGACTCAAGGAAAATGAGGGTAGTCATTTTGGGATCAATGGACTTGGAACTAGTGACGAGTCCATGATGACACTACTGGAGAAGGTTACGAAAGTAAAGGCTGATTGGTCCCTTGACGCTTTATGGGACAATCACTGAAACTGATGGTTTGTGTCACTTTTGGTGCTGACGTGGTTGTCGTCAACTACGACCAGATTCTCTTCGCTCCAGCCACCTATGATTGGGGTACTAGAAAGATTTGATTTGTTAGTGAGTCCAATCGTAATTTGAATTGTTGGTGACAATGGTCATTGGGTCATTTGTCATGGAGGCAGAAATTATATCGTGTCACCAGATCTTGGGACTCATGTCGACCATAATGGGAGTTATCCACTTGTGGTCAAAGTATGTCAGTTAGTACACCTATGGAGGAGTCTCCAGGTTGGCTGTATTAGAGATCGATTTTCAGGTCGAGGAAGCGTTACTAGTGGTAATTAAAGGTAATTGGTTTCGGAATTTAAAGGAACGTGTTGGAAGTGGCAACAAGCCACCGGGTCTCGGACCAAGGGTGCTTGGGGTACCAGAGATAGTGATACGAGCCTTGATGGACTTGGTATTATTGTGGTGTAGGAACTGGTAGTTGTGCAAACGGCACTGTTTGACGGCTGAAGATGTACATGTGTATACCCCACATGAGCACGTGTACCCACCTTTGTAGGGAAGTGGTGAAGTTGAAATTTGGGTAGCACATGCTGGTAAGGCATAATGATTGTGTGCAGTTGTGTGTGGTCAAAATGACACCAGGTAGGTGATTAAGACTAGTGATGACCTCATCTTAAGAATTTCTCATGAGAGTTCCATTTAGTGAGAACGGAGATTAGAGACGTTTGGTTGGAAGTTTCTGTACAAAACGTCCAGAAGATGGCCTAACCATTTAAGTATACGTCGGAAGTGGGTTATTGTTAGTCGCTCCGACTTTTATGATGGTTAGTGAGATTATTACATGTCGTTAGTAGGTGGCGGAGTGCATGTTGAGTTAGATGCACGGAAATGGTGAAGGGACAGCAGTGAGGCAAGGTTTACTGGGTCATTAATTTGAGCAAGAATGTTTGTAGTTGCCCAATCTTGAACCTGCAGTCCCAGTCGTCCGTTATGACACTTGGTTTCTTCGAGGACGATTAACTGAGCTTGATGGCATGAGAATTTGTGCACTCACTGGCTGTGGTCTAATCTAGTATTGTAACCGGAAGTGTACTTAGTCGTATTTAGGGTTCATAAGCTACCTTCACTGCAGCGACAGGAAATATCCTCAATCTTGATATGGGGAATAAGGATTAAGGTCTGGGAGATCTATTATTGAGGATAATTTAAAGAAATCCTGAGAGGATTAAACTATTGTAGGCATTGCTATGGTCATTGGTCATTTGAGTAGTGACCCTACTTGTTAGGAATGATTGACCTAACGGCAGTTCTTGGCGCCACGAGTGTAAGGTGGTAGCAAGAAAGATCATTGGAGGTGACTTGCGAAATTGTCAACATTTCGGCGAGTATGAAATGCAGTGAAACTGAGGAAAGAGTTTCTTTGATGACTCAAAGGTGTTACGAGTCAAGGTTTTGGAAACCAAATTGTTACAAGAGTAGTAAAGTATATTGCTAAGTTGTGCAACACTCCATCGGAAACCGTGGAGTGATTATGCCACGTCCAGATTAAGTTATGATCTGAGAGGATGTTAACGTGTGGCAGTGGATCTTGTGATTTAAGATCTAGAGTGGTAAGCGATTGAGAATTTTGAATCTTACCGAATAGAGGTTGCGGTGGATGGTAAACGCGCAGCGCTTGGGGGACAGTTTTGTTAGAAACTGTCCAGTTGTACGAGTTGACTCTGTGGTGTGTACTCGCCCCGTGCGGTGATGGCAGTTGTTGAGTTGTGCCTTAAAGATTTGATGCTCGGTGATCGATATGGCTGAGTCTGGTGAAATTAATTCCCGATGCTTTGATCAGGTGTTCCTTTAGGTGTGCACCTGTGACACTAAATGTTATGTAGATGTCCGATCTGGTTAAATGTCCCAAGTTGTCAGTTACTGCCGGATGATGTGGTAATGGAGGCATCTGGGAATGAAATATCCTTGTTGAGCGGGTAAGGCTCTGGGAGTCATTTAATGGTAAGTTTATCCTAGATTGTGATGCGGATATTGTTTAATAGACGCACAGTTATGATTGAAGTGCAAGTTCTGCACTATGCGTCATTCCATGTTAAAGTGAGAGATGGGGAGGTCAGTGGTACCTCACCTATGAGTAGTACGGTGAGGTATTACCGTGGTAAAGCACGTTGTAGTTCCACGAGGTGATAATGGAGCAAGCGATTTTATGTTTGGCTTGTGAGTAAAAAGGTCCGGATTTGTGTTGTCAGAATAGTTACGTGAGCAGTGTGTAGCATGACAATTCGTCTTCATGCGAGGAGTAAGTATTGTGGGATCTCGATGTTTGGAGACTTATATCTCCCTGATGTAAAGGCTATGGTTTTGGATTTACGCTAATATTCACGGCAGTTCATGTCCTGGGTGTACTATGGTTTGAGTAATGATAGAGTAAGGGAAGACAATTACTCTACAACATGACAGAATAGTTTCTAGAAAGCGTAAACCAAATCAGGGAGCCCGGTTCAAATGAGGTGATGGTTTGTGTAACACAATGTGATCATGGTTTTCTCGTGGACTTGTTGTCAGTAGATTTGGCTCCACGTGGTATTGTGTTACCAGAGGATTTAAATCCATTAGTGACATCGGACCCTACTCCTCGGGCGTGATAGTCATTTCCTGCAGAGGGAATGTGTTGAGTTGATATCTAAATTCAAAGAAAGAATACGAGTGTTCTTGAAGAAACTTTACTCGCGACAAGCGAGGTGTTATTGGATCAGATGAGTATTAGTAGTATTGTGACGACGTCACTTGTGGTTAGTAAGAATATTGGGTTGTGTTTAGTTAGCTAAACCAGAAGGGATAGGAGGTTGGTTACTGGTCGAAGTTATTATGTTGAGCGTAAAGGGCATGTGTTTAGAGTTTTGACAATGCTATTCGTGAGGCGTTTCAAATGAGTTCTCAGAAGGAAGTGATATTGGAGAACAATATTATTATTTTAAGTGGTACTATCCCCCACAGTATTGGACTTTGAGTATAGAAATTTCGAGGACGAAATTTTTATAAGGTGGGGAGAATTGTCACACCCCGAATCTTGTGAAGTTAATAAAAGTTACCTTTCACAGAAATTCACGAGTTACCGAGGATTTTTTTAATTGCGATCGGTAATTCGATAAGTCATCGCTCGAGTTAATTTTCGAGTTTTTAAAAGTACTCCAAATACCTGAATTGACGACTCGATGTTGTAGTACGTGTCGACACGAGTCTCCCGGTATTTTCGGATTATTTTTCGGAGCTTCGGTTTATTTTCTACGGATTTTTGAAGTTTCCGGTAACTTTTAATTATAATCCGGTAAATCAGTTTTTACCATTTAACCTTTTCACTTTTTACCATCTTTAAATCTGGACCGTCAGATCGTTAGAATTTTAATCTCGGCCGTCCGTGCACTCTATATAAAGGGGAGACTGGTCAACCCGGTCAAAGGAAGCCAAACTCGGGTCAACCGAGTCTTTTCTCCCCCGATCGCCCCTTGTCTGCTCCTCTCGCCGGAGTTGCGTCCGGCCACCCCACGCCGGCGCACCCCCACCAAACTGATCCTCTTCATCTCCTCTCCAAAACCCAGTCGTTAGATCCCTTAGGAACTCAAATCCAGAGGAGATCGATCCAAAGTCAACGTCGCTGTGTTCGCCGGTTTTTGGGGCGATGAGTGGCGGCGGCGGAAGCAGTGAGAGGTATGGTTTCTTCCCTCTCCTTCCTCCTTCAATTTCATGGTTGAAATCCATGAAATCGAACCCTAATCTCAAATCCCGAATTTACTGTTTGTTTTGGGTTTTCTATAGTCGACGGTTTCGGCGAGCTCCGGTGACCCCTTGGGACTTAGGTGGAGCCAAGGCAGAGTCTTGGGGCGCTGGAAAAAGGGTTTGAGGTTGAGGTTGTAGGTTCGGGTTTAGGCAGAGGTCTCGGTGTTTGGATGTGTGGCACCGAGGAAGAGGGGGAGGGGCTGCTTTGGGATGGTTGGCGACTGAGGCAGCTGTTACGTTGGATTGGGGTGCTGCAGGTGTGAAGTCTGGCAGGAGGAGACCGGGAAGCTACTGAGATTGTCTTGAGAGTGGATTCAAGGTGAGTTGGTTTTGTGTCTCCGGTGTGTTGTGTTGTTGGTTTTGTTGATGCTTGGATTTGTTGACTGGCTGTTTTGTGTTGTTTTGTGCTTGAGGTCGATAACTTGGTGAACCGGAGGAAACAGGGAAGTCATGGCGAAATTCCGGCAAAAGCCGAAGAGGTAGGAATTGAGTCTTTCAATAACCTAATTGTCGTAAAGTTTCCGTAAAATTAAAGAATTGGATGAATTACGGTTAATTGGACAAAAGAAGGAAGTTCTATTTTGGGAAACTCCCCATTTAAGAAACTTTCTATTTATGGAAAGTGAATATTTGAGAGGTGAATTAAATGAAGGTGAAATTCAATAGTAAAGGATTTGGGTAAAGTGTTAAATTGTTACCGGAAATTGATAACTGGAATTTATGAGAAAATGTTAAATCGGTATATCGACTCGAGGTTAAATATATTGATTAATAAGTGACACCCTAACGTAGGTTAAAGTGATAACGGAAAGTTCGGAAGCTGAGTCGGACTTCCGGTTAAATTGAGTTAAGAGTCGATAACCGGGAAAGAAAGTCAAACAGGGTGAAATGTCATAAAAAGGAACTCGGTCAACTTGTGGTCAAATAGGAGTTCCTGGTCAAACTAGGAAAAGACCAAGTCAACTGTGAACGACTAATATGATGATTTGTTGGTACAGTCTGGTCGTACGTGAGACGGTCTCGACTACGCGGTTAGTTCGAGAGTTTCGCTCGAGGAGCTTTCCGAGCGGGAAGAAGGTCGCAATAGTACTGTGAGTGGACATATTATTTTAAATGAATGCATGCCTTAATTATCGATTTAATTGCATGGTTTTTATGATCGTTTTCGAGAATTATATTTTCTCGGGTTCTTGGAGGTATTATTTGGATAAAGTTTAGCGGGAACCTTGGTTAAAGGTTTTCTTGATTTTTATGCTTAAACGTATTTACCATTATTCCTCCAAATTGCTATTACTTTCTGAAAATGGTTATAAACGGGGATGGCCCGTCATTTGAATGGATTTGAACCCGAGATTTCGTTGGAAAGTGGATTTATGCATATATGACAAGGAATTGTTTACTTATTTATTTTGGGAAGAGAATTTGATTAATGTATTGTTGGGAATTTTATTTTAAGGGTTGACCAATAAATATGCTAGTTAGAGTAGCGTGAGGGCGCTACTAGAGCTCTTAGCTCCGACCCTAGCCTGAGAGGTCAGGCAAATTACGTAGTGCACTATGAGGGTTGACCATTTCCACTTTATCCAGAGCTCTTAGCTCCGACCCTGGTCTGAGAGGTCAGACAAGCCTGAGAGGTCAGGTTGATATTATAAGGGTTGACCGTTATCACATATTCTAGAGCTCTTAGCTCCGACCCTGGTCTGAGAGGTCAGACAAGCCTGAGAGGTCAGGTTGATATTTTAAGGGTTGACCGTATTATTTTATCTAGCTAGCATAGCGTAGCGTGAGGGCGCTACTAGAGCTCTTAGCTCCGACCCTGGTCTGAGAGGTCAGACTTATTATGTTTGGTGAACATTTCTCTTCCCATACTCCTTGCTGGTTTATCTTATCTTGCATATGCGGAAATTTAGAAATTGTGGGCATGCATAAATGATTTTTAAATTGATATACTTTTGGGAGAGCATTACAGAAAATTGAGTTTTTATATTTGATTTTCGTCCACTCACTCTAACAGTTTTTAAATGTTTCTCCCCTGGGCCTTTCGTTTTTAAATGCCCAGTGATGCAGGGTTCTTGAGAGGAGGTCGAGCGCGTACGAGAGTCGAGGCATAGTCGATCATTTCTGTTGCTGCTTGAAATTCTTTGGGTAATCATCTCTATAGACAGCTCTGACTAACCCGGTTTAGTTAGTTGTGTAGGAAGGGTTGGCCATCTCAAGGGAGTTGCGGTAAGAAGTTCCCTTGAGGTGGTCCCCGCAGGATTTACTTCGGGTTAAAGGGGTTTAACCCGGGGTGGGTCCTGTCACTCTTAGAGGCTTTTCTTCAAGGTTTCTAATGTGTGACTCAACCTTGGCTTTGTATATTATTCTTGGTTTTATAATTTATGATTTTATGTATGAATACTTTGTTGAAATTTTGGTTTTAAATGCAAGACATGTTTCTGATTTCATGAGTTGGTTTTGTGTTTTGTTTTAACTTGTATCATGTTTCGATTTTAGTATTTGATAAGGGCAATAGGTTTCATTATTCTTATGTATTTGTTTTGGTTTGTTTTCATGAATTTGTGCATCAAAATCAATGCTTAGAGGCTGCCTCGACCATGATAGTTTTCTATGTTGCGATTTAACGTGTTAAGGTAAATTTAGATTGATTCATACACTAGTTTTCTTGGTTTCATTCTAGATTATCTGTTAGGGCTAAGCATTTATAAAACATGCATGTTAATATGATAGGTGACGCTTTACATGTTACATGTCTCCAATTCGGCTTATTGTGTTTTATGTGTTTTTCGTGTTTAATTTCTAGGCTGGTGTGTCTTTAAACCGAGACTACCGTGAACAAAATTGGGTGTTCATGGTATGAAGTTCTATAGTCCGATACACCACATGACGTGTCAGAAAATGTTGACTTTCTTAACACTTTTCAGACACATTGACCGGCTCACCACGTCATCTCCGACACATGAGAAAAGCGAGAACAAGTGGCGAGAGCTTGAAGGTGAGATCATATCAAGAAATAAAGGTTTATTTATGAAAAGAAAGTTGTTTGGTTGGTTGTTGTCACCCTTATTGAATTTCTCAGAGGCCAACTTCACTAAAGACGAAATGCTGGTTGAAAAGAAAAAAGAACCAAAACCTAAATGGGCAATAGCTTTTAAAGTAAACCCTAAATGCATTTGAGTTCACATTTCACACTAATTTGGAGAAAGAGGTTGGTGGTTAGGGAGAGAGAAGCAAAGAAAAAGAACGATTACAATATATTTACCAAAAAACCAAAAAGAAATGAAGAATATTTTTTTTGAGTTCATTTTTGGCTTCAAATTTAATTATATATATATATATATTCAATTTTATAGTTTCTTTACTCTTTTATATAACTCGATCAAATTAACTTAATTTGATGATGATCGTTTACATAATTTGATGAATTTTTCAGGAATCTGATGAATTTTTCATTTTCTCATATCTGATAATTTCTCATTTTCTTACAACTGAAAAATTATTTATTTCACATATTTGGCAATTCTTAGTGTCTCAGTTTCTCATAACAAGCAATTTCTCATATATAACAATTTTTCAATTTCCTAATTTCTCATATCTAGCAAATATATAATTTCTCAATTTTTTATAACTAACAATTTTTTAATTTCTCATAACTAAAAATATCTTATTTTCTCATCACTGACGAATTCTCAATATCTCAATTACTCACTTTCTCATAATTGGGAATCTCTCAAATCTGACAATTTCTCAGTTTCTTACATCTGACAATTTTTCATTTTCTCATAACTTCGAAATTCTCAATATCTCTATTTTTAAATTTCTCATGTTCTCATAACTGACAACTTCTCAATATCTTATAACTGAAAATTTCTGAAAATTTCTCATATCTAAAACATGATAAGACCATGGGTAATCGCCTTTCAATAGCCACACATATCATGTGGATCATGGATGTATTAAAATTTTGTGTCTTCATTGAAACTCATGTGTGAAAGACCATTTCCGGATATAGTGGAACACTAGCTTGTATCAAATCCACTACCAATCTGTTCTTCGAGATATATTGGCAATTTGGCGCACCATAATATGCAAAGTCGTTGTACATTTTTGTCTATGCTAAGTTTGTAACTATCACAACACGATATATACCTTAAAGTGTCCTTATTTTCTACCCGATTGTGGACTGGTGCCAATATTTTTATGACCTCACTTATGAATTATTTACCAAACTTATGCATCATTTCATACTTTCAAATTGGGCGTTCTTTCTTCAAGAGAAAAAAAACCTTATCAATAAAAACTGGGAAAAGAAAAGACTATCGTGAACAAAATTGGGTGTTCATGGTATGAAGTTCTATATTGAGTGACTGAAGTTGAATGCACACGAGCACAACAAACAAGGAGAGGTACCATTTTGGGACCGTTGAATAATTTAAGGTATAAGACATGTTTTCTTCACAAGTTGGGATTTAAACTATGTTGCACGGACACTCCACTTCAGACACGCGGACAGACCACAATACGTGTCCGATACACCACATGACGTGTCAGAAAATATTGACTTTCCTGACACTTTTCAAACACATTGACCGGCTCACCATGTCATCTCTGACACATGAGAAAAGCAAGAACAAGTGGCGGAGAGCTCGAAGGTGAGATCATATCAAGAAAGAAAGGCTTATTTATGAAAAGAAAGCTGATCGTTGGTCGGTGGTTGTCACCCTTATTAAATTTCTGAGAGGCCAACTTCACTAAAGAAGAAATGCTTGTTGAAAAGAAAAAAGAACCAAAACCTAAACAGGCAATAGCTTTTAAAGTAAACCCTAAATGCATTTGAGTTCACATTTGACACTAATTTGGAGAAAGAGGTTGGTGGTTAGGGAGAGAGAAGCAAAGAAAAAGAACGATTACAATATATTTACCAAAAAACCAAATAGAAATGAAGAATATTTTTTTACTTAGTACAGCTAAACCAAGGTCAGTAAGTTCGTCCGCAACGAAAATGGAGGTGCGCGGCAAAAGAAAACGCAAACCGGAATCCGACGCCGTCCGCTTAGACACCACCACCGCATCCGCCGTCTTACTTGCCGCTCTCTCATCCCAAAACCCCGACTCCCACCGCGCCTTACTCACCAAATCCCTAAACAAACTCCGCCGCCTCTCCTTCCACAATCCCCTCCTCCTTTCCCTCCTCCCCACTCTCCTCACCCGCACCTCCGCCTCTATCGCTTCCTGCGCCGCCGAAATGGTGGGCTCCGCCGCCCTCCAGTCCTTGGAGATGAACCGCACCATCGCTTCCGACGCTGACGTCATCCACGCTTTGCTGTCCGTTCTCAGCAGCCCCAGCTCCCGGTGCTCCGTCTCCGCCTGCAATGCGCTTCTCGATTTAAGCACTACCGCCGTCGGACGACGCCGTTTGATTGAGTTCTCTGCGCTTCCGACGATTCTGTGAGTCTCTCTCAGTATTCATCTTAATTTCGTTTTCGTTTGATTAGTTTTTCTTCGATTTCAACCAGTCATTTTACCAATCATTGTAGATTTCGGTTTCTTCGGATTCGTAAATCTTCAGCAGCTTCAGTTTTGCTATGCTCTGCCTTTGGGGATAGGAAAGATTTAAGCTCTGTTAGTGTAGGGTTTAAGGAAGATGAACTTTCGGTGTTGATTCTCAATGCTGCAATTATTCTCATCAATACATGTGACATTGAGCAATTGGAGAGAATCCCGGGACAGTTATGGCGAGCTTTCTTTGCATTTATGAGGAAACTGTGGGCGAAAGTGCGGAATGCAATGTCACTGGCAAGCGCTCTGGATTGTACGCAACCGGGAGAGTTGTATGTTAGTAACATTCGAGTTAGTCAGGTGGCCGAAAGCCTTTTTAGGCTCTCTATATGCATGTCTCGGATTGTAACACCTTTGCCTATTAGTGTGGTTGAAAGAGGTGTGTTTACAGAGTCGGGTTTTAGAGATTTCGTGTTGAACCACTGGGAGGTATCGCCATTTCTTGTGAGGAGGATGGCGGCAGGGGCGAAAATTGAGGAAGATGATTTTTTCAGCCCGTTACCAGCGAACTTGGTGGGAACACATCCTTCTTTTCTTTCTTCTATGCTTCAGGGGATGGTTTCTTGTCTTCCTATTGCTTCAGACGAGTTGAACATCCTTGCATTTCTGGAGGAGGTGCAGAACAAATTGGGTTGTCCTCTAGTCTACCAGCAGGACATTCGGGTTGTAAAAACACAAAGCCAGAAGGAATTGCATTTCTTTCCGAATAGTCTGACATCTTGCTGCATAAAGGATCCTCATTTTCTTAGTACCGAGGATGCTTCAAAATGCGAGGAAGCATATAGAGAGGGTTATACGGTTGCATTACGTGGAATGGAGTTCCGGTTTGGCAGTGTTGCTGCTATTGCAGAAGGATTAGCATCTGTTTTCGGTCAACCATCTGTAGGTGCAAATTTGTACCTGACACCTCCAAATTCCCAGGGTTTGGCTTGTCACTATGATGACCACTGTGTGTTTGTATGCCAACTTGTTGGGAGTAAGAAATGGAGAGTTTCTTCTCAGTCAATTGTTCAGTTACCTCGATTATATGACCCTCTTGATAGACTATATGGTGCTGAAGTTCATAAATCAATGGATGACTGCAAACAATATTTGCTTAGAGAAGGTGATATTTTGTATATCCCCAGAGGTGTTCTTCATGAGGCATGCACCGAGAATGTCAGTCTTGATGGGTCTGCTAGCTGTTCCTTACACATTACACTTGGTATTGAGGTTGAACCTCCTTTCGAGTAAGTATCTGTTGACATTGATAAATTTTTCAAAGTATAATGCTGATGATAAATGCACCTGCTTTTTCTTTGGTAAAATGGATGCTAGAAATCACTCGCAAATACCACGCTTTGGTAGTTCATGACAGTTGAACTAACATATGATAATTACTTGCCATTCAGAGTCTTAATTGACTGCTCTGAGCTGCTCATGTGGGCATATGCTAATAGCAAATATCATCCATTGTGTTGATGGTAAAAAATAGGTATGTGAGATTTTTATCTCAATTGTTATCATAGGTAGGTACCCTACTTAGAACAGGAATAGTTTCCTGAATAATTTTTCATTACATTACTAACATTTTGGATTTTTAAAATTAAGGCATCTAGCAATGAAAAAGTTTTAAGATTGATACCTTACCCACAAGTTATGAAATAAGATACACATAGATTGGTGATCTCTCCTTTATATCTTATGGACACAAATTAATATTGTTTCCAATATTTGTATTATATGTTCAATAACATCTTCAGAATTCTGTATGAATGAGATCGTGTAATGCCCTACTGACTGTATCCCTACCACTACCAATAGCTGTCATTGACTCTTATGAAATTCCCTGACATTACACATGAGAGTGTCCTAAGTGCCTATACAATCCTTTCCTAGTGCAATTTTAATTTTTTCTTTACTTTTTGAATAAGTTTCTCTTATTTGGCTCTCTGCTTTCATATTTCTCTTTAGGTCAGTTTTGCTAGTTATTCTTTTATGCGCATTAGTTTCATTTGGTCCTTTCATCCCACATTTCATATGACTGTTTATGTATATACTGGAATATCTTTTTATTGGTTGTGTGACCCTTTTACAACTATTTTGTGACAATGATACTTGACATTGCATGTGGGTTGATCCACGCCCAAGACCAGATGATATCGTTTGCATTAATAGAAACCTTTTTCCAATTAGACAGAGAGACAACTTCTTGGACCCAGTTTTATAAGAAGGCTGCAGTCTGTTGTCTCTAGTATGTGTATTATTTAAGCAGATTCCAGTTTTCATGTTAGTGTGCAGAAATTCATTATCTACATTACTCAGTGTTCATAGAATAATACTATTGAAATAAAATACATATATAGTTCTAGTTGGTAATGTGTGTTATAACTTGTATACATTAGTAAATGAAATGAAAAAGATTTCATCTCCCAGTGTAGCTTTATATTGTTATAGGATATGGATTGAAGAAAGTGAAGTTGATTATGATTGTGTTTCTTGTAATGTGGCATGTTTACATAATGTTTGGTTGCAAGTGTTAATATAAATCTGCTGAAGGTTTGACCTTTTAGCATGTTAATGCAACCCTTGTGAACAGATATGTAAAGATCTGATTCCAAAACATGTAGAATATGTTGGTTGGTCTTATATTAAAAATTTCAAATTCTTTGTGCTTCTTTCCCAAAATAAATCAAGACAAATTGTCTATAAATCACAATTATATATTATTACTCAATGAACATTAATACCCAACTCTGAATGGCCCTTACATATTCTGCTTTATTTTGATACAGGTGGGAAGGATTTGTTCATGTTGCATTCTTCAGTTGGTACCACAACCAAAAACAAGTTGACAATTCTTTTGAGTCTTCCTTTCATGTTATAGCAGCGAATCTCTTCCATGTTGCCATTGGGTTGATAGGTGGTTCTGATTCTACCTTCAGGAAGGCTTGCTTGATTGCTTCAATCTTTCTACAGTCACATACACATAACTGGCTTGATATGGGCCACAGAATCATTTTTTGTCAGCTGATAGATAAAATTGGTACCGAGAGTACATTCTTAGAAGTATTCAGGAGCATCGAATTAGCAGTTCAGGAAAACAAGGATTCCTTACAACGGATTAAATGGCTCGACTTTCACAATATGGAGAAGGAAAGCAGGCCCAATCATGACACGAATATGCCCTTCATGGAAATGAGAAATTTACTGTCATCATGTCTTCAACACAGACACAATGTAGAAGCTGCATTCCATCAGCTTAAATCTAGGTTTTGTGAAAATGTGATATTTGAGGATGCAATAGTTAGCTATAAGATACTGTTAGATAAATACAGGAAGGTCAGAAAGCAATACATGAATGGAATGGTTTCACTGCATCATCAATTGTGATGCATCTTACATTTTCTCTTGTATCTTACGTTTTACTTGTATGAGAAGAGTTATGTTAGTGTAGGGAAGCCATGAATGAAATATTTGATCAATATGTGATGATTTCATATATA
Source organism: Comarum palustre (assembly GCA_951800085.1). NCBI lineage: Eukaryota > Viridiplantae > Streptophyta > Magnoliopsida > Rosales > Rosaceae > Comarum > Comarum palustre. The sequence goes on along the minus strand of OX637584.1, from coordinate 20,724,166 downwards.
ACCTAGAAATATGGAAGTACAACACTGCATAAACCACAATGAAGAAGTTTCTATGGTTTGGAGTGTCTGGGTGTTGGAGTCGGATGAGTTGTCACTCCATGGTAATCAATCTGGTAGACAATATCATCTACATTACTATTGCTATTTTCTTGGACCGTCGAAGTTTCAGATTCTCCATCAATGGCCTGCATTTAGCACAACCTTGATGATGGGTTTTCATAACAGTAAAACATACACACATGTACTACAAAGGTTTATAATAACAGCTATGAACTTCAAAATAAACATAATCTGTATAACTGCAGAAACATTGCCATTTGCGAAACTATTTCGAAATGCTTGAAAATTTGGAAGCAGATGAAGTATAAATCATGAATCGAAAGCGCTACCTTGTTCTTTGTATTTTCATGTATATTGTTCATGAATGACATGCTCAGTTTCCTTATTGGTTTTCTGTCTGGGGGAATACTCAGAGAAGATGAACTGATGGCATGGGAAGAAAGATAAAGAACTGCAATGAGGAAAGAGAATAGAACTATATGCAAACTTTTCATTGTTATCAAAATGTTGACATATCCCTGGGGAGAGAATAGTTAGAGAACCAAGTATATATAGACCATTGTAGTGATTGAGTGAGAGGGAGAGATCGAGGATATGAATTATTGATAAAGTGGTAGGGGAAACATGTCTGAGCCCATGCTTGTGATTCAGTTGCTTATGAAAATGAGGGAGAGAAACTAGATCACCTCAGAAGGTGTAGACAGCATTGTCCTTCCAAACTAACTTCTCTCTTAAAACACACTCAATTGTGGCTTTTGAAATCTCTGTAAAGGAGAGCCATTCACCATTTGTGTTGCAGAGTAGGTAAGAGAATGCACGTTTGTGTTTCATATCAAACGAAGCCTCTCACGACCAAATCATTCTCCATGTTTTGTCTTCACCAATAAGGACCATATTCAGGTCATATCACGCCTATGCTCTTGCCCCACTATTTATTTCTCATTCAGTATTTTATATCGATAATTGAACGGTATGCTGATGTTTAGATTACATAGGATAGTGAAATATTCACTCTTCATTTTACAATCCACACTTTAACCTTTCTATTACATATTGTATGTGGTGTGCCCTATTTTGAGAGCTTATCAGTTACTTTATATTGTTAGTATGAATATGAAACCGCGGCATGTATTTTACAGTTTCATTAGAACTCTAAAATTTCATTACTTAAAGAGAGACTGGCCATTTTCCTATTAGAACTCTTCTCTCCGGAGCTCAAGCAGTTGGATGAATGAGAGGAAGATTGTAACATGAATGAAGATTATTATTACGATTCTGTCTGACATATATTATTGAATCTTAGTGAGATTTGAAGAGATGGCATCACATACCAAATATAGGAGTAACTGACTAACCGTATCAATCGATTCTTGCTGATTGGAAAAATTGAAGGTTGATGTTTTATGTTATCTCAAGAAAATCAAGGAGAATGAAGTCACAAATAGCAAGAAATGATAACTGGATTCCAATGCCTTTTCTTATTCTCCTCTATAAACATACGATATGCATTCAAAATGAACAACGCAAAGATCTTTTGCGGTCTGCTTCTTCTCCTTGCTTTTGTATCTGGTAAATCTAATCATCAGTTCATCTCTTAGGTACGTAAACTAAGTAAAGGTCCTATTACGTACATGCATGCTTTTGTTTCTCATGTTTTGGCTAAAAATTGTGATGTTGTAGCCACCATAATGGGATCGTTGGTGGATGCAAAAATATGCACAATAGGGTTACCAGACTGCAACGAGTTCTGCAATCAAAGAATTCCTGGCAGCACCGGAGCTTGCAGACAGACGGAATGTGTATGTAGTTACGAGTGTCCGCCCCCAGCTGAAAGATGCAACAATGGTTTGGGGCCTTGCAAAGAATGGTTTGATAATGATTTTCAAACAATATTATTATTGATACAATCATGGATTTAATAGGAAAACAAAATCTCCTATATTTATATAGAATATTTAACCTCTATCTACAAGGAAAGTATATATTTGAGAATATTCTACACTCCCTCTCAAGTTGATGCATAGATATCGATCATGCCCAACTTGCCTACTGAATTGTCAAATACTTTCCTTGACACTTATTTCGTAAGAACATCTGCTAATTGGTCTTCTGTATACACAAAAAAGAAACGAATGATTCTCCTGTCCAAGTTCTCTTTAATGAAATGACGGTCTACTTTCACATGTTTCGTTCGATCATGTTAAACAGGATTATGAGCAATCTCAATAGCAGACGTGTTATCACAATGCAAGTCCATAGGATTCTTGAGCTTGAAACCTAACATAACGGTAATCACTAACACACTACCAGAATAAACATTATAGCTGACAAAAAAAAAGGCCGACGAATTTTTTTTTTCGTTGGCTAACGTCCACTTTAGCCGATGAAACAAAAAATCATCGGCTAAGTTAATTTTTCGTTGGCTAAAGTGGATTTTTAGGCGACGAAATATATTGTCGTCGACTAAAATAATTTTTTCGTCGGCTATAGTCTGTAAACTATTGCCGACGAAATTTTAAAAGTTTAGCCGACAAAATATGTAATGTCGTCGGCTAAAAGTCCTTATATTTTCAGATCTAGACAACAGCTCATTTGAAAAAAAAAACGGGAGAAAAAGTTTGGGTGTTGTCGAAATTGTTGGGTGTCGTCGAAATCTGTGCAAAATTACTTTGTGGAGCTATATATAGGTACGTATATGTGTATATATCTTGATTTTGAGTTGATTTAAGAATTTTATTTGAGTTATATATATTGATTTTTAGTTTTAATTTGAGTTGAATTATTGGATTTTGAGTGTGATTGAGTTGATCGATTTTGATTTGATAATATATATGAAGTTGTTGTTATTAATAAGTAGTAGTAGCTAGATATATATATATATATATATATTTATATATTAATTTAATTATAATATTGTGTTGATTATGATTAATGTTAATTGTTATATAATTAGTTATTAGTATATATATGCATATATATATATATATATATATATGTGTGTGTGTGTGTGTGTGTTAATTATTAATTTGTTATTAATTAATTGTATGTTAACTGTAGATAGAATACTAAATGATTTAAAAATTTAATTAATTAATTATAGTTTATACATATATATTATGTTATTTTTCAGGATATGGATAAGAGTTGGATTTCACTTTTAAAATTGGACAAAAGATATGGTAAAGGAATTATTTGTTTTATTGAATTTGTGATGGATAATGCTAAAGGGACTTCGGTTTCTAAAGAAATTGGTACATAGAGCTTGTGAATCTTGTTTGCTTGAAGTTCTGTCCAGTGGAACTTGATGACATTCCTTGACGGCTGGACAAATAAAGTTTTGGAATGTGGGCATCTTTAACTAAATAGTGTCATTGGGAATACCGGTTAGTTTTATGTCCCACAGTGAAAATTTTGAGGACGAAATTTTTGCAAGGGGGGTAGTTTTAAAGACCCCGTCCTAAAAATTTACCCTTTTACCAGGGCTAGGCGGGTTATAGAGATTGTAAATGCGCTGCTAGTTTCCCTGAATTAATAATGAGTGTAATAACTTGGAAATTCAAACTAAATTCTGATATTTCTTTGAAATTTTTTTGTGGTATTGGTGCGTATTCGTACCTTTGAGAAGAGTGTCAAAGTGTTTGGAGTCAAGGGACGCTCGCAAACGTCTTATTTAAAGGGGTCAAAGGTTGACTTTTTGCTACGTCAAGTTTCTCAGAAAAATTTCTTCACGAAAGTTGCAGTGCTCGACGATACAAATATAGAATGTATATAAATAGAATGGATGAGTTTCCAAAAAAGGAAAATAACCCATTTTCTTCTCCCCTTCCACGCGCGCGCGCGATTCTTTCACTATCTGAAAATTTGAACTGACCTGACCCGAACCCGGCCGACCCGACTTGACTTTTGCGGCGAGCTCCGGCCACCTGAGACGTCGAGGCCGGTCGGGATCTCTTCTCCTCCATGTGAGTCTCCATGTGGTGGTGGCGTGGTCCAATTCGGCTTGAAACGGCGCATCTGGGCCTAAACAGTAACGACGATGACACCGAATTCCGACCTGGTGGTTGCCCCGTCGTTTAGGGTGGTTTTAAGGGCTGAAAACGATCCTAATAGCTTCGTCTCTTCCTTTTGAGCGCAACCATGCCACCTTGAAGATCAATTTGGAGCGTGGAGGTGCAAATCAAGATTTCAATCTTTTAGGGCAGTTTTGGGCCACTTCCTGTTTGAAATGATCAAAACTCCAAGTATTAAAGTTGTTCCCCTTGCTTTGTTCTTCAACTTTCATGTTAAGAGTATGTTGTAAATCAGAGTTTTTGTTGGAGGCGCGCGACGCCCACGTGCCGCCGGTTGTGGCTTCACGTCTAGGCGCGTCTGGCGGTTCTGGGAGTTATGGATGCTTCTATAGGTTTCCTAGGGTTGTTGTGGTTGCATGTATGTAGTTTTTTTGTGAAGTTGACAGGTTTGAAAATGGTGGCGCGTGGGGCCACGCACAACCGCTTGTGGCGGCACGTCTTACATCCTCAGGGGTAGTGAGTTATCCTAGGTTCATGTACTCGTCAATACGAGCGCGTGGCTATATAATATGCAGGTTTTGTTTACGGTTTAGTGTGACGTTCTGTCGAATCGAGTCATTACTACTTTCGTATGACAACTAAGGTCGATTATATAATTGTAGGTGTATATTGATCGACCAATTGTCGAGGACTTACCGTGTGGTGGTAGATGACCCGAGGCAGCCTGACCAAGATTCGGGTGCAGTCACAAATAATATTTAGACCCTAGGTCTTCTAAAGTAGTTACTTTGAAATGCAAATGCTAAAATCGAGAGAACCTCCAGTTGTGAGGTCTATTCCGGTGTTGTTTGGATTGTTGAAAATGGATTGAGAAAAAGGGTTATCCCTTCTTAAGGGGGATTACAAGTAAATCTCTCTTGGAATGGGTCCCGCACGTCCTATCCCGGGTTTATGAGGTAAAACTCCGGCTGAGGCGTGACAAATGGTATCAGAGCCTAGGTTCAAATCTCGGACCAAAGGTTTGGGTAATTAAAATCCTTAAAACTGTTTAAATGTGTTATTGACTTTTCAAGTGGAACAAGTCGCTATACTTGTTAGTATGTGTGGTGGCAAGGGTTGTCACCTGGGGTTGAAGTTAGTAAAGTTAAATGTAACGATAAAGTTCGCGACATCAATTGCATTTAGATGTCGATATAGACTTTCGTTGGATCGAAAAGTCGAGAGATTCGTAAGTTTAGTAATGAGCCAGATTTGGAAAAGTAAATTCGAATTTCAGTATTTGGTGCAAATAGGCTTAAAAGTGCACCTAATATTATTCGAATTTATAAATCGACAATTTTCAAGCTTATTAGGGTTTGATCCTTGTCGATTATTCAGAAAGTTTTGGTCAATTTCCTAGTCAACACAGGAAAGACTTGGTCAACCCTAAAGTCAATCATTGACTTTTCTTGGTCAAACTAGGAAAATTGGGCTGTTAGACTATTTGATCGTCGTTTCGCGTCTGACATTTGGTTGATGGGTCAAAAGAGTAAGTATGCTGACTTTTGTCAACACATTAGTGTTGCGTAGGATCAGAGATGATCCGGTGATTGAGATGCTGGATGAGGTCAAGAGAAACAGATTATGTAAAGTATCATAGTGGCGCAGCAGACGCGTGATGGGTCCATAAAGCCCAAGGAGGAATATTTTTATGACGGTCAGGAAACTTTTTACAGGCTTGAGAAAAGTCACTGAATCTGAGGTAATTAATTAAGGACGGTTAGAGTACTGTATCTGGAGCAGGAGATGCGTAGCTAGTATAGTGAGTGCACCTTTGATTTGTTTTAAAGAAATACATGCCATGGTTTATTAATTAAATGGTTTCAAAATGTTCCCAGTGGAGGGTTTCTATTTGTTTATTTCCATTTGATTTTTGAATTTTCGATTTATTTGGTTTTGCGAGACCCTAGTGGAGGGTTTCTATTTGTTTATTTCCATTTGATTTATGAATTTTGACTCGCTTATTTTCACTTGGGTTTTGAATGGTTTTTGACGGGAGAGTCCCGTCGTACATATGGGAATCAGACCTGAGGTTTTACTGGGATTTCTATGTTTTGCATGTTGTCGGGATTGGGTTAAATTTTTGGCAATTGCCTGGATTTTATAAATAAGCTTCGGGACTGGATTTTATAAATAGGCTTTGGATCAGGATTTTATAAATGGGTTTCGGGCCTAGATTTATGAAAATATTGATAATTTGTTTTAATTTCACCATAAAGGGTCATCGGATGATTATAGATAGTGGGCGGCGCTCCTCATTCGGCGGAGTGGAAGCGCGGGATATGGATGTTATGTGAGATTTACGTTCTCACTAGACAGTGGATGAGACGCCAGAGCTCTTAGCTCCGACCCTAGTTAGTGAGGCTCACTGTCATAGAGGGTCGTCAGATGTATTGTTTGTTATTAGCTAGCAAGCGGCGCTCCTTATTTGGCGGAGTGGAAGCGCGCCACTCGTTGCGCTCCTCTTCTATTAGGGGAGATGCACTACCTGAAAAAAGACTATAGCCGATGAAATATCTAAAAACAGTCCGACAAAATTTTTTTTCGTTGACTAAGTTAAAATTTCGTCGACTAAACTAATTTTTTCGTCGGCTATAGTTAAATTTTAGCCGACAAAAAAAATTTTCGTCGGCTAAAGTACTTTTTTCGTCGGCTATAGTATGTTAACTTTATCTGACGAAATTTGAAAAGTTTAGCCGACGAAATTAGGTATTTCGTCGGCTAAAGTAACTTTTAGTTATAAAATTGCACTACGGATATTTCGGTGTCCGATTGACTATTGTGATACCAATCTGGAAGCAGAACGGCCGTACGAGTAAAACTCATGGCTAATGCCATAGCATAAAGGCTTTTTTGGCCATCCGAGTTCGTTTAAGGCTTCAAAATGAAGTTTTTTTAAACGCTTAACACACGAAAATGTCCATATATACACCTATATGAGGTATTTTGGCCGAACCTTCAACACAACAAACACTCACCATAATGAGACGCAACTGTCCATCTAAAAATTTTGAGACATTTACCCCTCCATGATAGGCCTCCCCATATAGATAAATAATGGTAAATAGTAGGCATGTTGTGATTCCGGTTATCAAAATTCACAAACAAAAATACGACTGTTAGATATCATCAATATGTTGAAATATATCTCTGGTAAAAAATTCAACTTTATCCGATAAATTTAAGGACTTCATCTAGACGGTCAATCTCGTAAGTCAAACCTCTATATTGTATTGATTGTAACTATCGGCACCGAGACTTTACCGGAATTACATGATTTTTCAACCGTAGGCGTATTTCACCATTCCGGTCATATCTTATTTCACGACTTTTTTGCGTTTGAAGTTTCTACGTACAGTTTGTTTTAGAAACGAAACATTTACTTAAAGCTTAGTAAACAAGTTATACAACATTAGTACGCATGTTGTGATTCTGATGATCAAAGTTGAGAAACAAAATTCCGACCGTCTGATATGATCATTATGTTGAAATATGTATATAGGAAAAAATTTAACTTAATCTGACAACATTAAGGGCTCGATCCTTACGGTCAATCACGTAAGTTAAACCCCTTAATGCACGGAAACGGTCATTTGACCATCTAAATTACGTATTTTACCCGGACCTTCAACTAAAAATAGTTTCAAATCGATGAGACGCAACCAGTGGTATAAAAATTTTATGAAAAATAACTACCGGAGATAGGCCTACCTCTAGGGAGAAAGAATGGAAAATTGAGTTAACCGCAATTATCGGTACCGAGACTTTACCGAAATTATGTGATTTTTCAACCATAGACGTATTTCACCATTCCGGTCATATCTTATTTCACGACTTTTTTTTGTTTGAAGCTTCTACGTATAGGGTTTAGGGTTTAGGGTTTTAGCCGACGAAATTAGGGTAATTCGTCGGCTAAAGTTAAATAAATAAATAAAATAAATAACTATAGCCGACAAAATTAGGGTATTTTGTCGGTTAAGGTTAAATAAATAAATAACTATAGCCGACGAATTACCCTAATTTCGTCGGCTAAAGTTAAATAAATAAATAACTTTAGCCGACGAAATTCGTCGGCTAAATTTAATTAAAAATTCAAAATTTTTGGCGGGGATTTTTAAAATTTTGAAATTTTTCGACTAAAATTTTGAACTTTAGCCGACGAAATTTCGTCGGTTAAAGTTCAAAATTTTCTATATCTTTCATTTTTCTCCTCCTCCTCTTCATCTTCTCTCCTCCTCCTCCTCTTCGTCTTCCTTCCTCCTCCTCCTCTCCCTCTCCTAACCTTCTCCTCCTCTTCTCCTCCTCCTTCCTCCTCTAAATCCTTCTCCTTCCTCCTCCTTCTCTAAATTCTTCTTCTCCTCCTCCTCTAAATTCTTCTCCTTCTTCCTCCCCCTCCTCCTCCTCTCCTAACCTTCTCCTCCTCCTCCTCTCCTCTTCTCCTCCTCCTCTTGTCCTTCTCCACCATCGGTGTAAAAACGAAAAAGAAGTAAAAATTTTAATAAAAAATACAAGAAATTAAAAAATAAAAAAATATGAAAAAATTAAAATATCTATAGCCGACGAAATTTTAATAAAATTCGTCGGCTAAAATTAAAAAAAAGAAAAAAAACTATAGCCGACGAATTACCCTAAAATTCGTCGGCTAAAGTTTTAAAAAAATAATAATAACATAAAAAAAATAATAATTTTAGCCGAAGAATTATCCTAAAATTCGTTAGCTAAAGTTAAATAAATAAATAAAAATAATAGCTATAGCCGACAAATTTTAATAAAATTTCGTCTGCTAAGGTCCAAAAATTCATCGGCTATAGTCCAGAAATTAAGCGACGAAAAATTTTTTCGTCGGCTAAATAAATGACTTTAGCCGACGATAAACAATAATTTCGTCAGCTATAGTGTTGGCCGACGGATTTTGCCCGACGACTTCTTAGCTGACGAAAAAAAAATTTTGTCGGCTAAAGTGGTTGTTCTGGTAGTGATGGTAGTGTTACCGCAGGATTGCTTCCTCACTAAGAGGTACGTTATAGCTCTTAGCTCCGACCCTGGTATGTGTGATCGATCATTTCTGAAATGTTTTTCTTGATTTGATTTTATACGGCTGCATGTCATGATTTGATTTTATACGGCTGCAGGCCATGATGTGATTTTTATACGGCTGCAAACCATGATTTGATTGTATACGGATGCAGGCCATGATGTAATTTTTATACAGCTACAGGCCATGATTTGATTTTATACAGCTACAGGCTTTGATGTGATTTTTATACGGCTGCATGCCATGATGCGATTTTTATATGGCTGCAGGCCATGATTTGTTTTATATTGGCTGCATGCCAGGATTGGATTTATATTTGTCCGTGGGCTGAGAATTTATTTATTTTTGGTGTAAGGCCTGGATTGTTTTTGGGGGAAAATGAGATTTGAATTTATGGTTTTGAACCATTGCTCTTGGCATTGATTTTTGGTCCTTTCACTCTAAAGCTTTCCACATCTGAGAAGTTCCAGCCCTAGCTTGGGAGGCTGACATGCCCACGCTAGTTATGAATAGTATATAGAATTTAAGAGTGAGGTACTCCAGATTTCTATGGGTATAGTTAGAGACGGTTCGGTTTGCTCGTGATCGCTTGCGTGAGTGGTGGTTGAATTTTGCTAAAAGAGATTGGGGAATCTCTTAGAGGGAAAGCCACTCATGAGGAAGGAGATTTTGAGTTGAACTTCTGTCCTTTAGGTAGGACTTGAGTACGCATGAGTTAGTGTGTGAGATTGTAAGCTTATATCGTTGTGAAATTCCCTACTGTAGACTCTTTCCCTAGAGAGTGGAGTAAGATGAGGAAAATAGTTTGTGGCTGAATATGCGAAGATAACATCCATATTGGTGCGAAGGCGCTTAGTGGATTCATAAGCCTGAGTGAGCAACTTTGAGATCACATTGTGGTATGCGAGTTTGTTCGAGCCCCGTGATCGAATGTTAGAGTATAAGGAACGAGAACTGAGAATTTTTGATTGAAGGACGCATGAGATAATACGTCCATGGCTCAAGGCCTAGTGTAGGAAGTGCACGTCTCTTTTGTTTCTAAAGGTATGAGAGACGTATGAGTTTCCCCTACGGTGATGGATGGTAACATTTCCATCCTTCCACGAGGAAGATATTAGTGTTAAGTGTCAAGTGTGGCAGTTGTAAAAGTGGAGCATCCTTATTGACTACGAGTTAGTCGACGTTTATGTCTCGGAATGCTATCAGATTGTCTTAATTACCATTTCAGGAATTAACTCGAGAAAAGCTAAGAGACAAGCCTTGTGGAGACGATTTACGACGATAGTGATGAGACGAGGGTATCGTGCCCGAAAAAGAGTTTCATAGTGAGCGCAGTTATGTATCTCGTATTGTAACTACGAGAAGACTTCAGTTTCTAAAGAAATTGGTACATAGAGCTTGTGAATCTTGTTTGCTTGAAGTTCTGTCCAGTGGAACTTGATGACATTCCTTGACGGCTGGACAAATAAAGTTTTGGAATGTGGATCATCTTTAACTGAATAGTGTCATTGGGAATACCGGTTAGTTTTATGTCCCGCAGTGAAAATTTTGAGGACAAAATTTTTGCAAGGGGGGTAGTTTTAAAGACCCCGTCCTAAAAATTTACCCTTTTACCAGGGCTAGGAGGGTTACAGAGGGTTGTAACTGCGCTGCTAGTTTCCCTGAATTAATAATGAGTGTAATAACCTGAAAATTCAAATTAAATTCTGATATTTCTTTGAAATTTTTTTGTGGTATTGATGCGTATTCTTACCTTTGAGAAGAGTGTCAAAGTGTTTGGAGTCAAGGGACGCTCGCAAACGTCTTATTTAAAGGGGTCAAAGGTTGACTTTTTGCTACGTCAAGTTTCACAGAAAACTTCCTTCACGAAAGTTGTAGTGCTCGACGATATAAATATAGAAAGTATATAAATTGAATGGATGAGTTTCCAAAAAAGGAAAATAACCCATTTTCTTCTCCCCTTTCACGCGCGCGCGATTCCTTCACTATCTGAAAATTTGAACAGACCTGACCCGAACCCGGCCGACCCGACTTGACTTTTGCGGCGAGCTCCGGCCACCTGAGACGTCGAGGCCGGTTGGGATCTCTTCATCTCCTCCATGCGAGTCTCCCTGTGGTGGTAGCGTGGTCTAATTTGGCCTGAAACGGTGCATCTGGGCCTAAACAGTATCGGCGGTGACACGAATTCCGACCTGGTGGTTGCCCTGCCGTTTGGGGTGGTTTTAAGGGCTGAAAACGATCCTAATAGCTTCGTCTCTTCCTTCTGAGCGCAACCATGCCACTCTTGAAGATCAATTTGGAGCGTGGCAAATCAAGATTTTAATCTTTCGGGGCAGTTTTGGGCCACTTCTTGTCTGAATTGATCAAAACTCCAAGCATTAAAGTTGTTCCCCTTGCTTTGTTCTTCAACTTTCATGTTGGGAGTATGTTGTAAATCAGAGTTTTTGCTGGAGACGCGTGACGCCCACGTGCCGCCGGTTGTGGCTACCCGTCTAGGCGCGTCCGACGGTTATGGGAGTTATGGTTGCTTCTATAGGTTTCCTAGGGTTGTTGTGGTTGCATTTAGGTGGTTTTTTTGTGAAGTTGACAGGTTTGAGGGTGGTGGCGCGTGGGGCCCATGCACAGCCGCTTGTGGCGGCACGTCTTACATCCTCAATGGTAGTGAGTTATTATCCTAGGTTCATGTACTCGTCAATACAAGCACGTGGATATATAATGTGCTGGTTTCGGTTATCGTTTAATGTGACGTTCAGTCGAATCGAGTCATTACTACTTTCGTATGGCAACTAAGGTCGATTATATAATTGTAGGTGTATATTGATCGACCAACTGTCGTGGACTTACCAAATCATGGTAGATGACGCAGCGGTGTGTAAATTCCATTGAGGCTGAAATCTCAGAAATACCCCTGGCGGTTTTGTATATTTACAAGGGGCTGTCACTAAAATTGAAATTCATAAAATGCCCCTAACAGTCCAAGTTAATTACAAGGGTTCCCCTTGGGTGGTTTTTACCTATATACCCTTGCTGGGTTTTGATAGTTACGTGATTTTCTTTTTTATTTATTTATGTGATTATTGTATGTTTGGAGTTTGTTTTCCGGTTTGGAATTAGTCGTGAATTCATCCGGATAAATAAATGTTTATTGCTACCCCAGCTGAGGGGTTGGACTCCAGGTTACGATAGGAACACTTCTAACAGGTTTACTAAAGGAACCGCTAAATAGAAGGTTGAGAATAACTTTGTTTGATAATTAAAGTAAATTAGTGCTACGTGTGGTTTGATCCCTGAGTACAAGGTACATAGGCAGTTTGACCGCGATTCGAATACAGTCACAAATAATATTTAGACCTTAGGTCCTCTAAAGTAGTTAGTTTGAAATCCAAATACGGAAATCGGGATAACCTCCGGTTGTGAGGTCTATTGCGGTGCCGTTTGGCTTGTTGAAAATGGATTGAGAAAAAGGGTTATCCCTTCTCAAGGGGGATTACGAGTAAATCTCTCTTAGGATGGGTCCCGCATATCCTATCCTGGGTTTAAGGAGGTAAAACTTAGGCCGGAGCGTGACAATATATCTTTGTATATTAACCCTATTCTTAGATAGATAAATATATAATTGAGAATTCTCAAATATTTTCTCTTTTCTTGTTCTCTTTGACTTGGTATCAGAGCTGAGATCTATCAGAACTCGATGGTGCTATTCAGTTTCCGTTATGGAAAGAATCGGTCTATTTTATTTCATTGTTTTGTTGTTGGTCCATTTATTTTTTGCTTTTGGAAAATTGAAAGTCACGGCTTGTTTCGTTTTGCTGGCGGAACATTAAAGTTTGTGTGGTTTTGCTGCTGGAAAAATTGAAGTTTGTGGTCTATTGTTTAATTTTCTGTAGAAAAATTCCTCCGTTTTGCTGCTGGAAAAAATTGAAGTTTGCAGTTCTATTGTTTTGCTGCTCTAACATTGTACTCCTTGTTTTGCTGTCGGAAAAAAATTGAAGTTTGCAGTTCTATTGTTTTGCTGCCTTATTAAGTTGTGAATCTTGTTTTGCTACTGTTGAGTTGTGGAATTGTTGTTTTGGTGTCGTTCTATTGTTTTGCTGTCGTTTTTAAGTTGTGGAATTTGTTGTTTTGCTGCCGTTGAGTTGTGAAATCTGTTGTTTTGGTGTCGTTCTTGTGTTTCATAAGTTTCATTGAGTTGTTGTTTTGTTGCCGTTCTTGAGTTTTTTATGTAAGAGTTCCATTGGTGAGGCTCTTCAGTCTAGTTCTCTGATTGGTATAGTTTCACCACAAGTTAATAATAAAAAATAATAAAAAAGAGGCAAGTGAAGAAAGAAGAAAGGGTTACGTTGCTTTTAGTGTTATGTTGTTTGGTTGATTGGGCGGTTGAAGATAAGCAAGATGGTGAATTTGAGCCTTAATGACTCGTCGTCTGGTAGAGCTACCTTAGTAGCTACATCTCAAGCTCGTGAACTAGTGATTGTTCACAAAGTAACTGATGGCCCTAAGGGTGATGTATCATTGAGCAAGGAACCTCAAGGTAAAATATGTATTGTTTTACATGTTTATGACTTTACTGGTAGTGATACTTGAATAATTGATTCTGGTGCATCTGATCATATGACGTATGATAAGTCTTTCTTTATATCTATGTTATCTCCTCTTATTTCTCATGTCTCTAATGCAAATGGTGCATCTTTTCCGGTTCTAGGTAGTGGGTCTGTCTAGGTAACACCGTCTATTATTTTACATAGTGTCCTTTATGTACCATCACTGTCTTATCATCTATTATTAGTATCTCAGCTGAGTTCACAGAATAAATGCTTTGTTACTTTTTATCTACTGTATGTTGTCTTTCAAAGTCTGTGCACTCAGGTGATAATTGGCAAAGGAGACCTAAGAGGGAGACTGTTTCCTTTGGATTGCATGTACGTAGGACAAGCACAAGCACCAAAACAACCTTTGGCCCTAACATTGAGTTCTGATCGGTTGAGTGGGTTATGGTTGTGGCACAGATCTCTGGGACATCCATCATTTGAGGTAATGAAAAAGCCCATGCCTTCATTGTTTTTTGAGGTGAGTGATTACAGTTTGCATTGTGAAACTTATGCTTTGGCTAAGAGTCATAGGTCTAGTTATCCTTTGAGTTTTCATTCTAGTAGTTCGCCATTTGAGTTAATCCATTCAGATGTGTGGGGTCATTCAAAAATTTCTACTCTTTCTGAAATGTGATATTGTGTAATTCATTGATGATTTTACTCGACTATCTTAGGTTGTTTTACTTAAGTCAAGAGATGTTGTTTTTTTTGCTTTTACAATATTTCATAATCTTATTTGTACTCAATATGATGCTCATATTAAAGTCTTTCGTTCTGATAATGGAGGTGAGTCTGTCAATCATTCTTTTCGTTAGTATTCCAAAATCATGGCATAGTCCATCAAACTTCATGTCCATAAACACCTGAGCAAAATGAGGTGTCTAAATGAAAAAACAGTCACCTTCTAGATATGGCCCGGTCTCTTCTGCTTAGTGCTAATATGCCTAAGTATCTTTGGGGAGATTCCGTCTTGTGTGCTTCTCATCTTATCAACCAACTTCCATCTACTCCACCTCAAGGTTGCGTCCCATTTATGTCTTGTCTAACTATGTTTCTATCCTATCATCAAATACTCTCTATGCTCATGTATTTGGTTGTGTTGCTTATGTTCATCTATATAAAAATCAAAAGTCAAAATTGGATGCTAGGACCCTTACGTGTGTATTTGTTAGGTATGGCTCTCATAAGAAAGGTTACAAATGCTATTATCCCCAGTCCCAGAGGTTATATGTCACTATGGATGTTACTTTTAGAGAAGATGTATGTTATTTCATGCCTCATGTGACTCCTAATCAAGGGGAGAGTTCTAGTTATTATGAAGATTTGTTCACTGAAAAAAATGAGAGTGTGACTCCTATCTCCACAAGGCTGAAGACATGTGACAAGGAGAATATAGTTCTACCCAATGACCTGTCCAACCCTACAAACATGTCATCGGAGGTAGAAGCAAAAAACAGGAAGAATTGTGACACATTAGATCAAACTGACTGTACGGATGTTGGAGAAGAAGTTTTAGGCAATGTTATGCCGACTGGTCAATCGGATCCAAGACAATATGACCAATTGGCCAAGGAGACTACATCAGGTTCTGTTGTTGATGATGTTTTGCAATCTTCTGACGGTGTTTTAAATCATTCTTATGTCTCTCCCTCTCCTTCACCGGTCTCACCTGCTTAATCATTACTTGAGGTATGTCTGACTCCTTGTGTATCTAATAATTCTACTGAGTCAAGTTGTGTTCCAAACAGAATCTTGCTTAGTCGTTCCACCCATGGTCAACCTCCGAAACACTATGAACCTACTCTAAGCTAAGGCTAAATATCCTATTTCTAATTGTTTCTAAACTCATAGGATGTCTAAATCATTCGTTGCCTTTGTGAATCAATTATCTTCTGTATCTCTTCCTAGTAAAGTGCAGGATGCAATGAAGGATGAGAGGTGTATGCAAGCAATGACAGTTCAGATGGATCCTCTTGAGAAGAATCATACATGGGAGTTAGTGTCATTGCCACCAGGGAAGAAGACAGTTGGTTGTGGGTGGGTGGGTGTATACTGTGAAACATAATTCTGATAGTTCTATGGGTAGATACAAGACAAGGTTAGTAGCAAAAGGCTATACTCAGAATTATGGAGTAGATTATGATGAGACTTTTGCACCAGTGACTAAAATAAACACTATTCGGGTACTTTTCTCGTTAGCAGCTAACCTTGATTGGTCTTTACAACAGTTTGATGTTAAAAATGCTGCATGGTGATTTGCTTGAAGAAGTTTATATGGATTTGCCTCCTAGGTATTGTACTTCTACTGGAGAACATGTGGTATATAAGTTGAGGAAGCCTCTTTATGGTCTAAAGAAATCTCCCAGAGCTTGGTTTGGACGGTTTAGCAAGTTTATGAAGAGAATTGGATACTGTCACAGAAACTTAGATCATATATTATTTATTAAACATCGGTGTGGTATGGTGGCAACCTTAATTATTTATGTGGATGATTTGATTGATGATAATGAGGAGATACAGAGATTACAAGTGCGGTTGTCTTTGAAATTTGAGATGAAGGATTTGGGTCCTTTAAAGTACTTCTTGAAAATTGAAGTCACTCGTGGGAAAGATTGCACTGTTTTGAGTCAAAGGAAGTATGTCCTAAACTTATTAGCAGAAACATGCATGCTTGACAGTAAGCCTGTTGATACTCTTATTGAGCAGAATCATCGGTTAGCGGAGTATTTGGACCAAGTTCCTACGAATAAAGCAAGATATCAAAGGTTAGTTGGTCGGTTGATTTATTTGTCTCATACTAGGCCAGACTTGGCCTACGCAGTAAGTGTTGTAAGTCAATTCATGTATAACCCTAGTGAGGCTCATATGGATGCTGTATTTCGCATATTGCATTATTTAAAGTCTGCTCCAGGGAAAAGATTGGTCTTCTCCATACATAGTCACTTGGATGTTTTTGGATATACTGATGCAGACTGGGCATGTAGCATCACAGATCGCAGGTCCACTTTGGGTTATTTTACATTTGTTGGCGATAACTTAGCCACGTGGAAGAGTAAGAAATAGAAGGTGGTGGCCCGTTCTAGTGCTGAAGTAGAGTATAGAGTGATGGCTAGAGGACTTTGTGAGATGTTGTGGTTAAGACATTTGCTGAGAGATTTGGGGTTTAAACAGAGGAAGGTCATGCCTCTGTATTGTGATAATAAAGCTGCAATTGAAATTGCACACAATCTTGTCCAACATGATCGTACTAAACATGTGGAGATAGATCGACACTTCATTAAGGAGAAATTGCATGGACAAGTTATTTATTTCCCTTTTGTCCCTACAGAGGATCAATTAGCTGATATTCTTACAAAGACCATCTCAGCTAAAGTCTTTCATGACTCACTTGACAAGTTGGGCATTTACGATTTGTATGCACCAACCTGAAGAGGAGTGTTGGCGTGAGTCTTTCATCCGTGTAGTGTTAGGAATGTATTAATATTAGAGACGTTAGTTTTCTAATAGGTTACTGTGTATCTTTGTATATTAACCATATTCTTAGATAGATAAATATACAATTGAGAATTCTCAAATATTTTCTCTTCCCTCGTTCTCTTTGACTGAGAATGGTGTGGAGACTAGAGTAGTGTTCTTGTTCAAGAAGAAAAAAGTAGGAAGAAGACTCTTGTTCTGCCCTTTCATTTTATAGAGCCCTTGTTGTTGATGAGAGAATCAAATAAAATGGTTTTCAATTGTAATTAATATGTATGTGTTGATGATGCATCCCTCATCTCATCAATGTAATTGTGAGGATGAGCAGAAATATAATTGAACCTAATCGAAAGCCTGCACAATTAGGGCTGGGAAAATGATGTGTGGTGTTCTTCTTAGTGTTGCTTATTCTTTCATTTTAACTTTCTAATTTTAATTTTCTAAATTTTAATCTTATTTTGTTTATCATATGGGAAACGAAATCAATTATAATTAGAATTAACTAGAATTTATGTAATGCCATCTAATTTTCACAATATCAGAATAAGTAGTTTGGTTGATGAAAAATTTTCGTCGGGCTGTAAGCCAAATTCGTCGGCTAACATCTTAGCAGACAAGTTGTCGTCGGCTAAGATGTCATTGGCAAAGACTCGTCGGCTATGACTTTAGCCGACGAAATAAAAGTGGTCGTCGGTTATAGTGTCACACTTAGCTGACGACATATTTTCAATTATTCGTTGGCTAAAGTAGACTAAAGCCGACGAAATATATTGTCGTCGGTCTCAACCTAAGACTTTGGCGGACGAACTATAAATATTTCGTCGGCCAATTTAAAAAACTATAGCTGACGAAATGTACTATAAATCGTCAGCTAAATATTTTAAAAAATTAAAAATTAAAATAATATAGCCGACGAAATATAGTACATTTGGTCGACTTAAATACAACTATAGCCGACGAATTAAACCATATTTCGTCAGCTAAAGGTTGAAAAAAATTATAAAAAATACTATAGCCGACGAATTATGGTAAATTTCATCGGCTATAGTACTTTTTATACTAAAAAACTACAAAATTTCTAAATTACCATCCAAGCAAACTGCAAATTACACAAACAATTTCATATAACCAACAACATACACCATCAAAAGTAGTCTAAACATTTTGCATTAAATTATTAATTTATAATTGTTCATAAACCTATAAAACTAAATAAAATCTATATCATCTAAATCTATATCCGCGCCAGGAGGAGGTTGCGGCGATTGAGGTAAGGGAATAGGCGTAGGCATGGGCGGAGGCGGAAGTCCCTGAAGCTGGACAGCTGAAAAATCTTGCATGTACTGGAACATCTGCTGCTGTGCCTGGTTGATGGCATATGCTGCCGCATTATACTCCTGTAAAGCGGCAGTATAGGCTGTCTGGGTGGCTTGCTGTTCCCGTAACAGCTGAACTTCCGCCTCTGGCTGAGTCGTTCTGCTGCTGGTCGAGACTGCCTTTTTTTAAAACCGGGAGTGGTCTTCAATACCCCTTCTCCCTTCTTTCCTAGACCTCAGTAGTAGAAGTTATTTCCTCGCGGTGGGAATGCTATGTCCATGATCCTCACCCCAACCCTGAGATCCGAAGTGTCGATCCGAGACATGTCTTCGTCTTGCGTGTCTAGCCATGTCTCCCTCACTATAGCAGTCATCATCTCGTCACTAGCCTGCCTCACCCTCGTCTAATTGGATAGGAAAAAATAATTAATTAACATTTTGAAATATATATATATATATATAAATATAATTAAAAAATTTTAAAACGTAAAACGACTTACAATATCATCCTGGGCGTCAGGATATGCCTTTTTGTACGTATAGACATACCGGTTGACTTCTGGGTGTTCTCTGGCCGCCTCATCCATCAACGATGCGAACGGTGTAGAACCGGCATGATGGTTCCTTGTGTTGCGTTATCGGTTCTAAGCGTTCGCCCAGGAAACGGCCTACAAAGGAAAAAAATTAGTAAAATATTTTAAAACGTACTAATTAATAGCAATATAAGAAATTATTATTTTTAATTACCTATTTATGAGGGTTGTTGAATTCAGATATCAGAACCCAACGCCACTCGTATTCCCTGAACTAGAACTCAAGGGGAGTACCAGAACGTTCGTTCTCATGCGTAGTCTAGTGGGTCCGTAACTCGGTCTTCCACTCCTTGTACCTACATATACAACAAAAAAATTATAAATATTATTAATTACACATAATTTTTTTTTTTCATTAATTTTCCAACGTACCTTCCCCCATGCACAACGTCATCCCAAGTGTTCCTTAGGTGCTGGGGAACGTCAAACCACACCTGCTTTAAAACGTTTATTAGTTTAGTTTTTCATAAATCCACAATGTAATAAATAATGTTAATTGTGAATTTTTTTATACTTACTGACATTACGTTGTGGACCATGTCCTTAACCTCCTGTGGGACCTCGCCTTAGTCTGACCACAACATAGGGACTCTATCCCTAATGAGCGCTCCCACGCTGCCGGAGTACATCCTCGTCTTCCCGCCTGATACTACGTTCCCATCCCCGTCAGTATCGATGACGTTCATTCCCGAGATACTCACTGTCTTCTCGATAGCCTTTCCTATGGTGGGACCTCTCTTCTTCCTTGTCGGCTTGGCTCCGACGGTGCCTATCATAAATTGATTATTAATAGATTATTCTTATTATGACATTATAAGAAAACAAATTATTTATATATCATTACCTGAGGGCGTTTGGGCGGACGCGACGGATTCCGACTCTGTCACCAATGATGATACCCTCACAGAAATTAAATCCGTACCAAAAAGCACGAACAGGTACGCCGCTGATGGGGTCACCTGCGGGGGCAGTGGATAAATCGGCGCCCCTGAGTCATCGACTACCGGTAATGCCTGTATCAACTGCGGAAGGTAGAGAAGAGGCGGCGGCATTTGTACACTACACCCACCCTCCGAAACAGTAGGGCCCAAAGTCGGTGACCTGTGTATCTCAGGCATACGTGATGTAAACACCTCCACCTGAGTCGGAGGCCACAGCTGACTCGAGGAGTGAGGGGTGCTCGGCTGCCTCGAGCGAGGGACGTCCGGCTGCCTGGAGGAATGTGTGGCCCCCGGCTGTCTTTACGTCGGCTCCAGAAGAGACGCACGTCGGGCTGTCATTGGGCCCTGAAACGACGCCCGAGGGTTGCTAGACGTTCCCTTAGACGATTCAGACCTTTGGCCATTTGAACTCTTAGATTTACTAAACAAAACTTTCATCCTGTTTATTAAATAATTAAAATTTTTAATTTGTACAAATAATAACAATTACTATTTTAATACAAAAATGTACCAAATTATCAAAAATTAACAACATTATCACAAATATATTAAATATACCAATTAATATTTTAATATAACAAATTATAAAAAATTAACAACATTTATTAAATATACCAATTAATATTTTAATATACCAGATTTATTAAATATACCAAATTAATAACAATTAATATTTTTATACTCAAATATTCCAAATTAAAAAATATTAACAACATTATGACAAATATATTAAAATATCCTCAGGTGCGGCATGATGTCAAAAAAATTTGGAGGAAATATTAAATATACCAATCATCAGGTGCGACATGATGTCAAAAAAATTTGGAGGAAATATCCTCTCAAATTTACACATGATATAAATAATGTCCTGTTGCATTTTCCGGAGGTCAGATTTTGTCACTTCCCTTGTGCATAACTTTTGGAAGAATCTTGACAACGCTACTAACGACTCCACCACCTGACGGGAAAGGAACGGTAGAATGAAAATAGGGAAGAGACGTTGTAGTAGAATATGACAGTCATGACTCTTTAACCTGTACATTTTATTGTCCCGAATGTTTACACACCGGGCTATAATTCCTGCGTAGCCTGAAGGATAATTCACATAACTCATCCACCTGAAAATTTCGTTCTTCAGGTCAGGCTTCACGGTGTAAGGAGCTTGAGGCATTTTTTTTCTTCCCTTCTTTCAACCACAAATGTCTTCGTATCTCCATTTTTTTAAGATCAATGCGTGCCTTCGGACCGTTTTTCATCTTTCCCTCCAAGTTCAGCACTGTTCCCACCACACTGTCACACACATTCTTTTCTATGTGCATCACATCTAGGTAGTGCCTGATCAACAACTTACTCCAGTATGGGAGTTCCCAGAATATGCTCTTATGTGTCCAAAATTTATACCTGTCAGGTCTGTCAGGAATTGCTGCCGCAATATTGGGATGATTATTGAGCTGCCCAAAATCATACTCATTAAGCACTGCTAAAATTTCTTCCCCCGTTCATCTTTTAGGAGACACACCGTTTTCTATAGTCCCATCAAATGCCTTGTCATCGAACAACCATTCGTGATCATACGGAAGGAGAGTACGGTGACCCAATCTGCATATCTTGTTGCAATGACTACTGCTCCCCTCATCGCTAAGACACTCTGGACAAGCCTTGTATTCCCTAATAACTGATAGGTATCAAACGCACCTAACAAAGATACCCTATTATCAAATCAATTATGTCAATGCAGTAAATGGCAAATAGGGGTCATTACCCACAGAGGATTGGTGAAACTAAGACTTAAAGACACAAGAAACACAAACAAATGCATAAACTGTAAATCTGGCAGACTCGACCAACGAGCAGAAACCTAATTAATTAGCTAATCTAGACTCAACCAAAAATTACAAAATTAAATACACACTAACTAGACACAGTGGAGGACTACCACACAAATTTTTAGGGTAATCGGAGTTGGTTTGATCAGTGAACAAAAACAAACAAAACATAAGTACTGCTGAAAACAGAATATTAAAGAAGATAAATATGGATGCAAATATGAGAGGAACAATAGCTAGGAACTTCTCTCCACCACTAGATATGCTTCAATCACCCCAAAACAATGTCAAAGATTATAAATGAATGCACTCACAGTCAAGTCAATGTCGTTAGGTCATTAACCGTATTACGTTCTCTTACTTGCCATGTTAAGTGAAATGTCGTTATCGAATTAACTATATTCCCAATTAATTGATCTATGAAATGTCGGTATCTAGACCAAAATAACTAAAATCATGAAGTTCTAAGAACGTTTGAGTAACAACAAAGAATCTAAGGTCAATGTCGGTAGCCTTAGATTACCAAGGAATCACTTCACACAAGTACCTGCAAGGAACATGTTATTTCTCATAGAATGTGCAATGATATGTCGGTAATAAACACATTCAAAATAATAAACCCTAAAACATGCATCAAAGTGTCGACCCAATGAAACATGCAACAGAATTATCAATGAGCAATCAGTGAAGAAATTCTCATCTAAAAATTATATGAATCAATTGGGGTTTGAAATCAAAGACATATCTAGGGCTTTGATCAGCCCCTAACTATTAAGGAGTTTAGCTACACATAATCTTGAATAAGAACATCAGAGAATACATGAAAGATGAAATTAAAGGAGAAGAAGAACCGGTGCACAGCCCTGCTGCCGCTGGTGCACTGCTGGTGCTCGTCTGGGTGCACAGCTGGGTGCGCGCTGGTGCACGCTGGTGCGCGCGAGGTGCACGTCTGGGTCCACAGCGACTGGACGCTGGTGCTCTGCTGGGGCGCGCGAGGTGCACGTCTGGGCGCACGCTGGTGCTCTGCTGGTGCGCGCGAGGTGCACGTTGGTGCTCGCTGGGCGCACGCTGGGTGCACAGCTGCTGCCCTTTTCTTTTCCTTCTCTTTTTCTCGCCAACTCTTCTGCCTCCCTCCTATTTTTTGTCGAACTCCCCTCCTTATAGAAAACCCTAGAGTCCTTTTATACTCCTCTTAGTCTCCCCTTCCTTATAGCACTAGGAATCCTTTTTATTTCTTTCTTTTCTTTATTTCTCCACAAAACCTAAAGGGTCTCAAATACACATCGAGACACTTCCCTGGATAACTGGGTCCCGAAATCAACAAACTCAACATATTGTATTCCTTCTTCATGCACATCCATAGAGGAAGGTTGTATGGTACCAAAATCACCGGCCATACACTGTATTGAAGACTCATGTTGCCCAAAGGATTGAACCCGTCGGATGAGAGCCCGAGCCTCACATTTCGTACCTCTTACGCAAAATGAGGAAACTCACGGTCTATATGCTTCTAAGCCTCCCCGTCAGCAGGGTGTATAAGGGTATCTTCGTCATGCAATTCCCTATCAGCATGTCATCTCATTGCTTTGGTCATGTGTGATGACATGTACAACCGTTCCAGCCTATTCCTCAACGGAAAATACCGAAGTACCTTCACAGGTTTTCTATTGCCTGCAGGAGTCAGCTTATACCTGTCACTCTGACATACTGGACATGCGTCAAGGTCACCAAGGTCATTCCCTTCTGGATCTTTACCCCAAAAGAGAACACAATCATATCTGCATGCATGGATCTTGATGTAAGAAAGCCCAAGATCTTTCAGGATACATCAGACCTTATGATGAGTGGTAGGAAGACGATGACCGTGGGGCAGCATCGAAGCAGTGCACTGTAGGTAGTCATCAACAGCCTTCACAGTCGATTTTGTCTCAACTTTAATCTTCATAACGTCCATTACACTTTCAAAAACAGTCTTCTGACAACCGGGGTACACAGGGGTCTGTTGGAAAGCAAGTAGTTTGTTGTACCTGTCAATACCAGCAGTGTTGACAACTCTAGGGAAGGGCTGCACCGGCTCAGACATATACGGTCCTTCAGAGCATACACCGCTCTCATAAGGAAACATATTGTTGATGAAGGCCATTGTTTGATCGTTGGATGTAATGCCTGTCTCTGAAAATTGCCCATGATCATGCGGACCCCCTGATGATGTTTCACCGTGATATATCCAACATGTGTACTTCTCCCAAAACTCATTACTCTTAAGGTGCTGCCAAACCTTGTCAATTGCAAATCGATGCATATCGCTGCGACACTGACATTTAGTATACGGGCAATAGAAAATTGTATTCCCTTTAGCATTATCCATCACATATTCAATAAAACTAATAACTCATTTACCATATCTTTTGTCCCATTTTGGAAGCGAAATCAAACTCTTATCCATATCTTGAGAAGATAACATAATATATATGTATAAACTCTAATTAATTAAATTTACAAATCATTTAGTATTCTATCTACAGTTAACGTACAATTAATTAATATATAACAAATTAATAATTAACACACACACATATATATATATATATGCATGCATATATATACTAATTACTAATTATATAACAATATTATATATATATATATATATATATCAATTAACATCAATCATAATCAAATATTACTTAATTCATACTATATATATGCATGAACACAAATTATAATCAAATTAATATATATGTATCTACTAGTATAGTACTACTTAATATATATATATATATATATATATATATATATATATATAAATTACAACTTCATATATATTATCAAATTAAAATCGATCAACTCATCAATCACACACAAAATCAAATAATTCAGCTCAAATTAAAACTCAACATCAATATATATAACTCAAATAAAACTTTTAAATCAACCCAAAAACAAGATAAATACACATATACGTACCTATATATAGCGCAACAAACTAATTTTGGACAGATTTCGACGACACCCAACAATTTCGCCAACGCCCAAACTTTTTCTCCCGTTTTTTTCACATGAGCTGTTGTCTAGATCTGGAAATTTTAAAAGTTTAGCCGACGAAATTATTGTCTAGATCTGGAAATATAAGTACTTTTAGCCGACGAAATTATATATTTCGTCGGCTAAACTTTTAAAATTTCGTCTGCTAAAAAACCACTTTAGCCGACGAAAAATAAACTTAACCGACAATTTTTTGTTTCGTCGCCTAAAGTCTATTTTAGCCGACGAAAAAAATAGTCGTCGGCCTGTTATTTTTTTTGTCTGCTATACTAGTTATTCTGGTAGTGTCACTTCATTTGGTGTTGAGTTGACATCATTCAAAGATTAAATCTAGACCATTAAATATTTTAAAATCTAATTACTCACAAACGGTGTCAAAATTTATGTAAATTTTAGCGTTCCTTGAACCGGACCCATTTTAATATCAATCCATAAGAAAGAAATCTTGTTCACACACCATTATTCACACAATAAACCTAAAAACTCCAATAGGTATTAATCAAATAAGGTATTAATACAATGAAATTAGTGGTATGCAATTAGCCCGCATAATAAATCAAGAAGCCCCTGATCACGAAAAAAAATCTATATCCCCTAATAGGTATTAATCATATATGGTATCAAATATCAATACAATAAAATTAGTGGTATAGAATTAGCCCAGATGAATTCTATGTATTAAGTATTAACCCAATAAATTGTCAATCATATCTCAAAACATACCTTCCTTATTTTCATCTTTTGTGTACCCTTATAAATGGAAACCCCAATTTTAAATCATGTCCATCAACATCATCATCAGCATCACCAGCATTTCAACAAATATCTAGGAAGGAAGAAGTCTGACAAATTAAGCTCTTTCTCCATGGGCATCACATCCTGCTCGCAGCTTGTTCTCCTTGCTTTTGCTTCAGGTAAAATGATTAACGTACCAACTTCATTGTCATGAATATATGATTACTCTGGGACAAAATGATATCTAATGAGAATAGCTTATTTGCAAATGGTGATATTCAGCTGCCATAATGGGGATGCTGGTGAAGGCTGATATATGCAACGAATCGATCGGTTCTTGTCAAGGCATCGACTGCAACAAAGCTTGTAGCGACAAACATCCAGGTGGCTCCGGCACCTGTGATTCAACAAACACATGCAAGTGCTATTTCGACTGCCCACCGAAAAAGAAATGCAACGCCGGCTTGGGTCTTTGCAGTGCCAGTGGATGCAATGAACAATGTTGTGCTCAAAACTGTGCAAGCAAGTATACAGAGGGAGTTGGATACTGTGACATGCTGGGCTCAACATGGTTGTGTCAATGCCAGTATACCTGCAGTTAGAAATGTTTCCTACTGTTTACTATTTATGAAATAAGGATGATAATAATATGATTTTTGTTTTCATTTTAGATTATATTTTCATGTAATGAGTCGATTCAATTCTATACTAGCTACACTCTTGGTCTCTTGTACTCTCTTTTTTTTCGACAAGATCAAAATAAAGAAAAACTCAAACTACAAATTAAAGCCCCTGCTGCAACCAACACCAAGAGAGTCAAAGTAGAAAGCTTGGCTAGCGGCAAGAGGAAGGGATCTGTTCTAGGCTTGTGTTCCAAGTTGATGTCCCAGTTTTGCAATAGCTCCGTTACTAAATTTACTTCTGTATGAATACGTGTGAAAGAGACTTGACTAATTTGTGAGGTCAGCAAGAGAATGTCGTTGACAAGAACTTGAATCTCCAAGGGGTAAGACATTTACATTGATTGAATTGATAAGGATCTGTGAATCACCTTCAACCAACATGTTCTGATAACCATGTATCCAGGCTGCTAATAGACGAGCACGTAATGCAGAAGCTTCAGTAGTGAGTACATCAGCAGGGACAATAGATTTAGTAGATGCTATAACAGGTTGACCATCTACATCTCTAATAACAAATCCTGAAGAGCCAAATTGATTTTGAACAGAACAGTGAAAATTAAGTTGCGTCTGAGGAGGAGGAGCGTGCCAGCAAATTAGCTTGACAGACCTGCAAAAGTTCTTAGGGGAATCAACATTAACACTAGAATAGTAGCAAAAAAGATTTGCTACAGGGTAAACAACATTTTCAGCATGGGCAATATGATTTGCTGCAGCGTAAACTAACACTTTCCAACATTCACCCGCCGGATCATCAAGATAAAAGACTTGTTTTGCCATGGTGGTAAGGACAAACGACTCATTGTCATACCATGAAGTGTTTGTGTTTATTGATAGCAAACCATGATCTGGAACCTTACTTCTGTGTACGGTTGAGTCTGTATTGAACCATTTGCACTTGAATAACACTAGTGGTATACCGTACCCGTAGATTAGTTCGATGATGCTGATAAACACCCCGTAGTAGTTGAAATTATTGCCTCAACCATGACTCCATTGTTTTGTGTGATGTGACCTTCATCTTGTTCTGATGTCACAAACTTAACTCCGTTGACAAAACATCCTGCACAAACTTTGTGCTTTTGTGGTCCGCCAGCCAACAAGTGTAGCTCGGGGTTATAAAATTGTGTCTGGTTCTTTTGAATATCCATCATCTGTAAAAATAGATAGATTTTGTCAAACAATATGATGACAAATGGTCATAAAATTATAACTAACTTGAGAAGAACGTACCCAAATCAGAAAGTAGTCAGGAAAATATCTCTTGTGAATGACTTCCATCCCATTTTGTCTGCTCAAATGGTCATCCAGATAGAGCTCCGCTTCGCCACAATGTTGAAGGACGCACTAATGCGCCTCCTTTAATTTTTAGCCACGCAATCTGTATTCCTTACCTAGCCTGCCATATGGTTATACATCGTTGGAAAAAACTAATAAATAGAATTGATTTCCCCCTCCTGAAGATTTCACTCCTGTGACTTCATCATTAAGATATGTGTTGTAGTAGGTTAAACACTCAGCAGCAATGTAAGCCGCCGTGATCGAACTTTCAGGGAAGCATTTATTCCTGTTCATTTTCTTGTAATCTCCGAGTTGCCTTCAAACTAAAGAGTTATTGTAAAAATTCATGTATCTTGAAACTTTAGCTAAAAAAGTATAAATTGGATACATACATCTCGTTTGGATAGCACCAAGTATATTGTAACAGACCTATAAACAACACTTGTTCAAGAAGGTGGAGCATGAGGTGGACCATGAAGCTAAAGAAAGTGGGGGGGATCCTCTTCAGCTTGCACATGATATATGTAATATCTTCTTGCAATGACCGAACATCTGAATTTTTTAGCTCTTTATCACACAAACTCTGAAAGAACTAGGACAAAGCCACCAACGTGTCAACCACATAACTCTGCAAATACGGGCGAATGACCACAACAAGAAGACGATGCAGCAGAACATGACAGTCATGGGTCTTCAACCCGATAATCTTATTTTCACCGATCTTAATACATCGAGCTATATTTCTGGCATACCCACTCAGAAATTTAACCTCACGAAGCCACTGAAATATTTCAGACCTCTTATTAGGAACCATAATGTAGCCTGCTTGAGGCATATAACCTTTGCCGGTCTTTCTGTTTGTCCTTATCCATAGCTTTCGACGTAACCCATCTTTTAAAGATCAACACGAGCTTTGGTATTGTCTTTAGATTTATCTTTGATGTCCAGAATTGTTCCAAGGATGTTTTCATAAACATTATTTTCTATATGCAAGACATCCAAGTTGTGTCTGATTTTCAACGTCAACCAATAAGGCAACTCAAAGAATTAACTCTTGTGCGTCCAATGATTAAAGTCATCAGACGTGGGAGGATTTAAGTCAGTTACATACTTGTTGCTGCTCAAAGTTTCAAACCAGTGGTGGTTTAGCTTATCCAGAATCCATTGACCATACCTCCCTTCTGGTTTCGGATCATGCTCCTGAGTCCCAACAAATGCTTCTGCATCGAACAGCCACGGGTGATCCTCTGCAAGCCATCTACGGGATCCTAAGTAAACATTGTTGTTGGCGTGATGATTAGAATTGACCTGATCTATACATACAGGGCAAACCTTGTATCCATGTGTAGTTTGACCAGACAACATCCCTAAAGCAGGGAAATCACTGATGGTGAAAATAACTGTTGCTTTCATCTAGAAGAAATTTTTGTCATACCTGTCAAAAGAATAGATTTCATATTCCCATAACTGCAGGAGCTCGTCGATTAATGGACTGAGGTACACATACAAGTACTTTTCTGGAGAATACTTGTCTGGAACTAATAGAGTAAGAAAATTATACTTTGTTCTCATACACATGTGAGGAGGCAAGTTGTAAGGAAATACAATCACGCACTGGTCATATACTGTAAGACAAATTCTTGTCTCCTGTAGGATTGAATCTGTCTGTTGCTAGTTCAAGTCTGACGTTTCGACAATCAGTGAAAAATTCAGGAAATGAACGGTCAAAGTGCTTCCAAGCCTCCCCATGTGCAGGGTGTGTAAGATTATCCAGATCTACCTTATCCGGCCCTTGGTGCCTTTCGTGGTGTAATCTCATATCCTTGGACGTATGTGAAGCCATATAGAGACGCTGTAAACAAGGACCTAATGGGAAATAGCGAAGAACCTTCCTTGGAATTGAGCTTGTCTGTCCAAAACCAGAGTGTGCTTCATATCTTGGCTCATAGCAGTGTGGGCAGTTAAATGTGTCTTTATAATCTTTGTAGTACATGATGTAGTTATTGACGCAGACATCTATCTTGATATACTCAAGACTGACGTCACACAAGATGCTTTTGACCTTGTCAAAATTTTTCGGACAATTGTTATCAGTAGGAAGCAATTCTTTCAAAAGTGCAAGGTCATCGTTAAAACAAGCAATAATCTTGTTCCTCTTGTTTTTAATACTTATTTGCTTTATCACAATTTCCAACATTGAATGCTCACTCCCGGGATACAACAATGTCTGTGTTTGTCGACGAAGCCTGTTATAATTCTCATAGTAGTCATTACTGCCGACCTAAGAGACATCTGGTAAGGTTGTATTGTTGTTATCGTGTGGCACACTTTCATCATATGATGAGGCGTACGGAAAAACATCATTTAGAAAATTCATCAAAGAAGGTCCCCATAATTGGCACTAGAAGACTCACCCTGGTTACGTTGTGCTTGAATATATGCAAATGTGGGCATATGTTTAGGAACTTCGCCGTGTCTTGTACAAGTCGTATAACTAGGATAAATGCTGTATTGTGACAGGTGAAGATACATGTCCTTAAAATTTACATGAGTAGCAGATCTGTTGCGACATTTTGTGCAGGGACAAATATGCAAAACTTGCCCAGGAAGAGTTTGTCGACGGACGAACTCAATAAACTCAAATCCCTCTCATATATGGCACAAACCCTCTATCTAATTGCATTCACCTTATGTCAATGTTGTAACTTGTAATAAAAGATGTTATAACTTATTATTAGAAACACAAATTTATATAATCGATCATAAACTATTTTATTATCACGAAAATAATTCTTGATTTAATATATCACCAAGAAAATGTCATCATAAAAATAAATGACATTTAATACAAATAATGATTTACATAGACTAATATTTTCAACATGTATAATATATATACACATAATATATTTAATCTATATATATACCTACATAATTGATAATTCACACATATATACATACCTAATTAATCATTCTTATATATTTTTATATACATCTATATACATGCAACCAACCAGTGGTATATATATACAACTTAACATTGCAACACATTTAATACTCATCATGATTTACATTAAAAACACATTTAATACACATATATACAAACATTGAAACTCTAAACATCTATATCATTATTTTCACCATGCAACATATATAAATATATTCGATCAATTTACATACATAATATAATGTATATATATACATACATACATACATAATTAATAATTCGCACACATTAATTTATATACATCTATACATACATATATATAATTAATAATCCACACAAAAATAATAATATGCATATATACACTTATGTACACCCAATTAATCAACTCATAATATTAATTAATCCTATATATGCATTGTTATATATACACACACACACACAACACACATAATGAAATTATGAATTAAACACATCGATCTAGCCGAAAATATAACCGAAAATGAAACGAATTCCGTCGAAAATAAATAAGAAAAGTTAAACAATACGGACCAATGATAGAAATACTAGCTATAGATCGATTAGTACGTTCTAACATGAACTTCAATTCATGGAGACGTCAGACTAGATTAGTTGTATGGAGATTTTTTGATGGAGCTAGAACGAATTTTTTGATGAAGCTGCAAGGAATGAATGTATGAATATAGATGGATAGAAGAATTCTGTATTTATCAATTATTGATTCAACTTAGCCGACAGAATATTTTGTCGCCTAAAGAAATAATCCGTCGACTAAGAAAATATTCGTTCTGCGCGGTGTCAGAGAATAATTGAACTTTATCTTCTTAGGCGATGGAATATTCTGTCAGCCAAGAAGATATTTCCGTCGACTAAGATTATCCTAGCCGACAAAATATTATCCGTCGACTAAGATTATCCTAGCCGACAAAATATTATCCGTCGACTAAGTGACTCCTAGCCGATGGAAATATTCCAAGAGAATTTATCCATCGGATATGGAGTTCTTAGTCAACGAAAATGGTTGACGAAAATTTTTCGTCAAAAAAATTCACCATTGCAACGAATATATTTTCGTCTGCTACGATGCTCTTAGGCGACGGAACATTAACAGTTCTGTCAGCTAAGAGTCCAAATCCACTAGTGTCCTCATAAGGAAGCATAAGCGTAATTAGGGTTGAGTGTCTAGATTAGAACTTAAATGTTACCAAAAATAGATGAATTTTTTACCATAGCCATATTTTACTATACTAATCACATTCTATTGTACAATATTTTGAAACTTTTGTTTCGACTGTATAGTTGGTTCACAAAGATGTGCACTTATATAACCTACTAAACAAGTTAACCTTATTAGTAGGCACGTTGTGATTCCAATAACTAAAAAGAAATTTTTTTTGAAAATCTCGTGAAATAAGATATGATCAGTATAGTGAAATACAATTGTGGTAAAAAATTCACATATTTTGGATAATGTTTGACTCTCATAGATGTGGTCAACTTTAAATCAACGACACTTATCAGACGATATTGTTCTTACCTACCCCTATATGACCTAGTCTGGTTAATTCTTCCACATACAAAACTCTCACATAGATGAGATATATGTATTGTCAGGACCCATCTTGAGTTAAATCTCTTTAACCTGAAGTAAATCCTACAGGGACCATCTCAAGGGAATTTCTTATTGAAACCCCCTTGGAATGGACGACCCTTCCTACAAACAAACTCAGCGCTTCCGTGATAATTTAAATCAACCCCCAACTCCTGGAGTCATCCTGCTCCCTAAACCACAACTGTGCTTCACAAAAAGTAAACTAAACTAAGTTGGGGTAATCAGAGCAAATCTACATAGATGAGATACCTATGTAAAATTGTTAGCGTTAGCGGATTAGTTGGCTATGCCTCGTCTTCTGTACGCACGACCTCCTCTCAGCATCCCTGCAACACTGGGCATTTGAAAACGAAAGGCCTAGGCGAAAAATAATATCCAAGCACGAGAAAATTATCGATTTATGCTCTCCCTTTGATTTTCCAGAAAATCTATGTGCACGCCTCGTTAGGAAAGAATCTCAAATAATCCTTTCGAAAAACAAATCATCACTAGCAATCTTTTGGCTTAAAAAATCAACATTAAAAATAGGGAAGAGGTTTCATCATGACGGAGAGTCTCCCAGACTAGGGTCGGAACCTTTAAGGCTTTTAAATAATATGACGACCCTTCATGGCAGAGAGATTCCACCATGACAATAAGCCTCTCAGGCTAGAGTCGGAACCCTCTAGGGCTACTATTGCCCCTCTCCACTTCAAAAGTGAGGGGGCCGTATGGCTAGCTAGCATCTTTATATATATGACGACCCTTCATGGTGATGAAAACAAGCAAATACGAAAAGTCATTATTATATGACTCTTCCCCCGTATATTAAAACATGCATCTCATGCATAAGGCACGGTTCCCCGACCGCCCTCAAAACTATGGCCATAAAATAATGCATTCCAATTTAATCAATATAACAAAGATTTCAGCCGATATAACACAGGAGCTTACGGGAGGGGAGCAACCCACATTCATGGCCCCACCGGCCTATTAAATCAACAAAATCATGTTGTTTAAAAATTTTCATAAATATTTGAGCATGCACGGTTTGAAATAAAAAAGTCCACTCACAAACTTAGGCCTTAGCCTGACGAAATCTGTATCGCTTCTCAAGCGAGAACTCCACATCTCCTGTTCAACGAAAATAGTAAATCTTAATTTGTCAAAGGAATAATTATTTAAAATTGGCAATAACGTTACACTCGTCCAAAACTCTCAAATTTAATCAACAAAAATCCCCTACCTTCAACAATAGCTTAGGAGTCCTTAAAATATTTCTCAAACCTTATCCGGCAATAATCGATGGTCAGAATAATTTTTAATTATCCGCTAATAATACTAAACTAGAAAAATTCCAAAACCTAACCAAAACTCCTCCAAAAATTATCAAATTTAAACCATAGACTCCTCAGCCCGGGCGGATTATCTTCGCATGTCACCAAGCACGGGGTAATTCCAGCTTGGGCTCGACAAGCTCAGAAATTATCTTCGAAATGCGAGGGCAACGTCTAGTTACAACAAAGGGACGGCATGACAAGCATCAAGAAGGCACCACCAAGGCCCATAAAAAGGCAATGACTAAGAGCAACGGATACAACCGAATGATTGGCACGCAGCGTATCTGAGCTTTGTCTATGAAGCCTAAGCGAACCAATCGGGAGGGCAACGTCGGGCAACCATGGAGGGACAAGAAGCATCAAGAGGCACCACCGAGACCCACACAAAGACAATGGCTAGGAAAGCTCATCCAAGAGCGACATGTACTACATAATGCTTGGCATAGATTAAGAGGCAAGACATAAGATATGCATGCGAAGATAATTTCTGAGCTTGTCGAGCCCAAGCTGGAATTACCAAAAATTAATACTAAAATTTAAACCATAGACTCCTCAGCCTGGGCGGATTATCTTTGCATGTCACCAAGCCGGGGCCGGGGGAGGCGCGCCGGCTTGGGTGACAAAATGTCACCAAGCACCACTCTCCTATAATAGCATATCGGCCAAATTCTCACTTGGCAGGAAGAAACATGAAAAATCCGAGGAGGGCACATAGCCATAACTAATTCAATATTTGGTATAAAATCGAGATTTTTTGCAGGAACACTAAGAATAATGTCAGGCACGTCCAAAAAAAATTCAGAATTTTTTTTCGACCCGGAAATATTTTTTTTTATTTTCCAAAGAGGCGAAACCGGGAAAATCGTTAATAATTCACCGTTCGATATTTTTGACCTCTACCACTTGGAAAGAGTCCTAAAAATCATCTGCTATTTATGGTGAGATTATGGGTCGAGAAAATTTTAACCGAATGTTGTCTACAACTAACGTAGTGTCGTTGCTGTGTTTTTAGAATGGCCTCTAGAAACGTCAACATCTAACTACTAAACTTCCAATATTTTGGTATGTAGGATTGTAGAGGGTGATTTTTAGAACATTTACCAATTGGAATCACGTGAATTGGTTGAGTTTTCGATTTAATATGATTTTTTGAATTTTCAGCATGTGTGCGCCCAGCTGTCGAGCACCGTGCGCGCAGCTGTCGAGCACCAGCGCGCACAACTGTCGAGCACCGTGCGCGCAGCTGTCGAGCACCAGTGCGCCAAGCTGTCGAGCACCAGTGCGCCAAGCTGTCGAGCACCAGTCGAGCACCGTGCGCGCAGCTGTCGAGCACCAGTGCGCGCAGCTGTCGAGCACCAGTGCGCGCACCTGTCGAGCACCGTGCGCGCAGCTGTCGAGCACAAGTGCGCACAGCTGTCGAGCACCGTGCGCGCAGCTGTCGAGCACCAGTTTCTGTCTTCCGCCGGTGGCCGACAGAAATTCCGGCCAAAATTCCAGCGACCTCCGATCGCCACCAAATTTTAACAGTAGCTTCGTCTCGTCATTTGAAACAACTTTCTAGTTCAACTCGAAGGCCAATTCGGCCTCTGACTAGGTCAAATACGTGATGAACAGTAGAACCCGAAAATTTACACTTCAAAACTTCAAATCCTCAATTCTCTCTCCACACTCCAAATCAATCCACCAAATTCTAGGGGATTATAGTATTCATAAAACTCATCCTATCGATATAAAGAACTCACCAAATGGTGATCTAGTGAGGGAGAAATTCGATCAAGAACATTCTATTTTACACCTGAAGAACAAATCAAAATTTCTCCCGAGTTACGACGAGTTAGGTCGGGAAACTTACCTAGGAATGAAGTAGACTCGGAGGCCGATCTTTTGGGACTGGTGCGGCGGCGAGTTGTGGAGAGACGGCGGCGCTGTGGCAGCCAAAAGCTTCAGCAGCGTTTTCCGTCGGGAGAGGAGAGAGAAAAGGCCGGGTGAAAATTTGATTTTTCACCCCGGTAACTCCTATATATAGCCATTTTACCGCATAGTAATTTTACATTTTTGTTAATAACTTTCCCATATGAACTCCGGTTTGAGCGTGCTACGTGTCCAATAACTCGTAACGACGCTCTCTACAACTTTCATGAAGAAATTTTTTCCAAATTCTTGATTTAACGAAAAGTCAACTTTACGATCATTGTGCGGTTAAACAGTTACTTTAAATGTAAAAAACCAAAGTAACCAACCGTAAAATAATTCTAAGATCGGGATGTGACACCTATTCATGTAAAATTTAGGAGACGTTTACCTTCCGATGATACAGCTCTCTATAGAGAAACATAAACGTAAATACGGTTGACTGACTTGATCGAGGCCCAAATATGATTCGAAATGCGTGATTTTTCTGTCGTAGTTGTATATGACATCCTATTTCATAATTTTTTTTTTGAAAATTTTTCTTCCTCTATTGTTGGTTCTTACATTTCTACTTTTTACAATTTTTTTTACCAATTTCTGATTTTATCCCCATCTTTTTATTCTTATGCGTCCACTTTCCATCAATTAATCTGGGATGTGTTGTAGGACATATAACATGTGCGTGTGTGCACTTGGTCTTATGTCATGTATATGGGCTTAGCCCATGGGCCTTATGCGTGTGCCCTAGTTGTAATAGGTTTACATTATCCCAATCCATAAAGGATTGTACCTTTGTACTTAGAGTGAGTCTCTATATAAAGAGCTCCTCCTTTTTCATAATAGGAGATTGATTCCATTCATTATCTATCAGCACATATATTCTACAAGACGTTATCAGTCACGTTTTGCTCTAGAAAACCCTAGCTAATATCGGCCAACCCACTACCGAAAACAAAACCCTAAAAACCCAAAATTTGTTTTCGGCAGCCCTTACCTGCGCACTGCCGCGAGCACCGACGTGCACCCCCCCTGTGCACCGCCGCGCACCTGCCGGACACCAGCGCGCACCGACGCGCACCCGCCGGACACCAGCGCGCACCACTGCGCACAGACGTGCACCACCGCGCACAGCTGATTTTTTGCTGCGCACAGCCGCTGCTCAAGCATCAAAAACAAGAATCCCAAGCTTATTTGGAGAATTTATCAAAAAAAAGGTATGTACTTTGAAACCCTAAACTCATTCAAAGTTCACTAAACTCGGGGGGGATAAAGTCCTTTCCTCCCTTCTCCATCTCCCTTCTATGCTTGGGACGTTTGTCATTGCAGGTACAATTTGATAAATAAAACCCTAGAGGAGTGATTGCATGTGTCTGCCATGCTGCCGCTGTGCACTGCCGAGCACCGCTGCCGGGGCCTGCCCCTGTGCGCGGGTGCACGCTGCTGCCGGCGCGCATGCGCACCTTCTGTGCACTGACGTGCACTGCTGCCAGGGATCGACCCTGTGCACGTGCACTGCTGTCAGGCACCATATGTGCACCGGATGGGCTACTGACGAGCGCTGCTGCCGGGGATTGGCCCTGTGCACGCGCACGCTGCCACCGGGCACCATACGTGCACCTACTGTGCACCTGCCGAGCACTGCTGCCGAGGTTGGGCCTTGGCACGTGCACGCGACTGTAAACATATACATATGCACTATATATCCTCTCTAGGTCAGCATGGTGTTGTATCCATGGCTGTTTGATTTAAGAATTAAGCATCGAATCCAATTGGTCTCGAACTAACTGCTTGAATTCTTGTATGCAGAGTCAATGGACAAACACTTGCAGTTTGATCCCCTGGACGCCCAAGGCCGTGAGTATCACCGCTGGGTCCTCGACATGAGGCAGACTTTTATTGGCAAGGACTATATCTCCACCATCGATCCTCCCACGGAACCCCTTGCAGAGGGTGTTGAGCTGCCGGACAACAGAACAAAGTCCAAGGCGCTTATGTTTATCCGTCGGCACCTGGATTCCACATTGAGGTGGCAATACCAGCAAGTAGCCGATCCGCTGGAGCTATGGAACAAGCTCGCGACAAGATTTTGTAATGTTCATGTTGCGCTTCTACCAGAGCTGCAGGCTGAATGGGCTTCCATCAGACTAATGGATTACAAATCAGTAGAGGAGTACCAGACAGACATGCTTGCACTACGTGCTCGTCTGCATTTTTGTGGAGTTGAGAAGTCCGAGGATGATCTCATAGAGAAGACATTGCTCACTTTTCCCAGGTCATCATCTACTTTGATGAAACAGTATAGGCACGACTATAAGAGTGGTCTTACTCCAACGTTTGACTCTCTTATGACGTTGTTGCTAACTGAGGAAAAGGATTGTAAAATCTTGACTAAAAACACCGCTCGGCCTGTTGGGACACTCGTTGTTCCAGAGACTAATTACAACAGAGCCAGAGGCGAGAAAGTCACGAAACATAGAGCACGAGATCATTATGAACCATATCACCGTGAGCAAGGCTCTGGTAAAGGCACCCGGACTAGGAGAGGCACTAGAGGTTCTAAACGCTCTAAGGGCCAACCTAATGTCTGGAAGAAGGATGATGCACCCGCCCCTAGGGGCCGAGCTCCCAAGCCGGTTCAGAAATTCGCCAAGAAAAATGCTAAGGCAAATATATGCTACCGTTGTGGATCACAGGACCACTGGATAAAGCAATGCCGAGCATCTGCCGACATAGTTGCTGCGTACAAGAAATATAAGGAAACAGTGGAGAGTCATGTCACTGTGGAAGTGGACAAAGTGCCGAATGCCAACCTTACGGTTGAGGATTTTCGGGAAAAAACCGACTTAGATGCACCCGACTTTTGAAGTTGTTGAGCTCTTGTTTGTTTTACCTCCATTTTGTTGTTTTTTTCCTTTCAAGCATATGTAATAAGGCATGTTTATGCCATA
Source organism: Comarum palustre (assembly GCA_951800085.1). Classification (NCBI taxonomy): domain Eukaryota; kingdom Viridiplantae; phylum Streptophyta; class Magnoliopsida; order Rosales; family Rosaceae; genus Comarum; species Comarum palustre. Next base: position 20,685,790 of record OX637584.1, on the reverse strand, counting down.
ATTAGTTCGAATGTTTTTGAGACCTTTGGATGTAAACCATTATGCGTTTAATAAAATCGATGTTCTTAACTTTTGTGTTCGATATGTTTATACAAACACTTGACAAAATCCGATGCACTTGACCATCGTATGCCGCTCTAAGACTCTCCAATGGAGTTTAGAAGCATGGCAACACTGTTTTGAGCCTAAGGCAAGCAGCTATTAAGCGCTGCCTAGGAGCTGCGTGCGCTACACACGCTGCCGGCATGGTTGCCGAGCTGCTGTGCACTGCTGCCGAGCACACGTGCACCTGGCTGCCGGCCGCTGACAGTCACGCGCTTGTTGCCGCCCAACGTGCCTGTTGCTACTCTGTTCAATACCTACTGCCCCTAGATCGTTTTTGCGCCAATTGTGTGTCAATTGCCGCCCATGTATGCCAATTGCTTCGTTTTTGTGTGAAGAATGCCATCACTTTTGTGCAAGATGTTGACAAGATTTGTGTGTCCTACACATGAACTGTCATGCATTGTGTATGAAGTGTTGAGCACTAAGCACTAGATGTTAGCATTGGACACAAGGGCATGTGCACTGATCACCAATTGATGTGCACTTACATCAAGGACAAGCATTAAGTGAGCTACATAGCACAGAACACTCGAGGCCGTGCATAGGACACCGACTGCCGAGCACCGGGCACCAGGGCCGAGCTCTGGGTGGCATTTGCCGAAGCTCTGTGCACCTCGTACCGTGCACTAGTGATGAGCTGCCGAGCCCCCTCCTTACTGCCCCATATCGTGCGCCATGGGCGCCAATGAGTGTGCAGCCAACGATTGTTGCCGAGTGCTCTGTGCACCGGCATGTGTGTGGCTCCTCATGCACTACCAAGTTGCCAAATGCTTAGTGCAATGGCATATATGTAGATGCAATGCGCTGCCGAACGTTGCCTAGGGCCTATGGCCTTGGCATACGAGCAAGCTGCAATTCAGGGTATTCAAAAACGAAAACAGTGTATCTGCCGCTTCCGGTACAGTAACTTCCGAAGAGCTTTGTGAACAGCTCTGGATGAACCAGAACGCAAACCACATATCACTGGAAAGCTACGTCTGTCTAGTTTCCAACGGTTTTTGCGGTTCGTTCATATCCATCCTAACGAAGGAGTTATGACCGTTTTAGTGAGCAAAGGTCAGGCTGCCAGGAATTCTGCAAAGCACACTGTTGCCTTCGGTTGTTGCCTTCGATTTTTATACATTTTTCTCACGTTTCTACCTTGTTTGATAGGTATGTCACGTGGAGAAATCGAGTGCCTTGCAGACAGTGGGACGACCCACACGATCCTGAGGAATCGGCTGCTCTTTACAGAGCTGACGCCGTGTCAAACTTCCGTGAAGACTTTGATCGGTTCATCCCCTGTCATTCAAGGGCGCGGACCTGCTAGGTTCCTGCTGCCGAATGGAACCTTGATCATTGTTTCCGATGCCTTGTATGCGCCTACGGGCCTTCGAACACTACTAAGTTTCAAGGACATCCGCGCCAATGGTTTCCACTTGGAGACGCATTGTGAGAATGGACGTGAGTTCCTCTGTGTAACCTCCAATGAGTGCGGCTCTAAGCGCATCTTGGAGAAGCTAATGAGTCAATCTTGTGGTTTGTACCTCACCACCATAAGGGTTATTGAATCCTATGCGGTCGCCGAACATGATTATTGGGACCATGACTCGTACAAGCTATGGCATGACCGCCTCGGTCACCCCGGAAGAGATATGATGATAAGGATCCTACGAAACTCGTATGGACATCCTTTCTTCCGTACAAAGCGAAAAGGTTTAGGACACATGCTCCCCAAAAAGGGTAGAGATGCAGTGGTCGCCAAAGTGAGCTCCCGGCCGACACTTGTGTCGCCAGAGGACAGCTCCGCCGATCCTCACTCGGTCATGAGGATTCGGACCCTTCCTGATGCGTCACTGACTATGTCTGATGCTCATAAGTCGTTTTGTAAAGCTTGTGCAATGGCTAAGTTGGTGGCCAGACCTTCTTATGCTAAAGCAAACACAGAGAACATCCCATTTCTCCAGCGTATTCAAGGTGATATTTGTGGACCCATCCATCCAGAATGTGGACCATTTCGATACTTCATGGTTCTGGTGGATGCATCGACACGCTGGTCGCATGTCGCCTTATTGTCCACAAGGAATGCTGCTTTCCCCAAACTCCTGGCACAGATTATTAAGCTGAGGGCTAACCACCCTGATCATCCAATCAAGTCGATTCGGATGGATAATGCCGGAGAGTTCACGTCAAAGACTTTTGACGACTATTGCATGTCGGTTGGAATAAAGATTGAGTATTCTGTTCCACACGTGCATACGCAAAATGGTTTAGCTGAAGCTATGATAAAGAGACTTCAGTTGATAGCTAGAGCACTGGTCATGGGCTCAAAGCTCCCTATTGCGTCTTGGGGTTATGCTATATTGCATGCAGCCTTGTTAGTTCGTTTCCGACCCGCCTCCAACCAAGCGTTTAGTGCGTACCAGTTGGTTACTGGATATGAGCCTGACATTTCGCACTTACGCATATTCGGTTGTGGAGTGTATGTGCCTATTACGCCACCACTGCGTAAGAAAATGGGTCCGCAACGACGTTTGGGTATCTATGTTGGCTATGATTCCCCAACTATCATAAGATACCTAGAGCCTTTGACAGGTGATCTCTTTAAGGCCCGATTCGCTGATTGTCACTTTGATGAGGCCGTCTTCCCGTCGTTAGGGGGAGATGAGAGCATACATGCTCGGCGTGAACGACAGGAATTGGCCTGGTCAGTTCCAACGCTTGCTCATTATGATCCCCGTACTTCTCATGCCGAGAAGGAAGTGAGGCGAATCCTTGAGCTCCAGCAAGTGGCGGATTCGATGCCCGACTCTTTTGCTGAGATTGCTAAGGTCACGAGATCGGACATACCAGCTGCTAATGTCCTTGCAAGGCTAGAAGTCCCAAAGATGGGCATGGACACCCCGGGTCCGAGCACCGCTGCCCCTAGCATGGGCGCTGCCGACCCTAGTGGACGGGTGGAGGCCGTGGCTCCTCAAAAGAAGAGGGGGAGGCCACTTGGTTCGAAAGATGTGCAGCCCAGGAAGAAAAGGGCTCATCTGGCACAATCCAATCCTTTACTCATCGATACTGAGAATCCTTCTCACGAGATTGTTTCTGATTACACCTATGTCCTAGAAACGATGTCGGTGTGCTTGGGGGACGCCCCGGGACCCGAATCGGTAATCGAGAACATGGAAATCTCGATGTGTTATGAGAACACAGTATCATTGCAGGACCGATCATCCATGCATATCGATGATGTATTTGCTTATGCCGTGGCTCTTGAGATAATTGAGCACGATGATATCGAACCACGCTCCGTCAATGAATGTGAACGTAGAGCGGATTGGCCTAAATGGAAAGTTGCTATCCAGGAGGAATTGAATTCCCTAACAAAGCGACAGGTATTTGGACCGGTTATGCTAACGCCGCCAAGTGTAAAGCCTGTGGGACATAAATGGGTCTTTGTTAGAAAGCGTAATGAGAAGAACGAGATACTAAGGTATAAAGCTCGCCTTGTGGCGCAAGGTTTCTCACAACGCCCTGGAATAGACTACGAGGACACATATTCTCCCGTAATGGACATAATCACTTTCCGCTACCTTGTCAGTTTGGTAGTATCTGAAAAACTGGACATGCAGCTCATGGACGTGGTTACAGCATATCTCTATGGGGATCTTGATTCAGAGATATATATGAAATTACCTGATGGCTTCCAGGTGCCTAAGTCAAGTGACTCTAAACCACGGAGTGCGTACTGCATTAAGTTGCAACGCTCACTATACGGATTGAAGCAATCCGGACGGATGTGGTATACCCGTCTTAGTGACTACTTGATTAGGAAGGGTTATAAGAACAATGAGTTGTGCCCTTGCGTGTTCATAAGGAAAACGAGTTCCGGATTTGCGATAGTCGCCGTTTATGTGGATGATATGAATATCATAGGGACTCTTGATGAAATCAATGAGACCGCGGCACATCTGAAGTCCGAGTTTGAGATGAAGGACATGGGGAAGACTCGGTTTTGCCTAGGCATTGAGCTAGAGCACCGAGCCTCTGGAATCTTAGTACACCAGAGTGCATATGTTCACAAGATGCTCAGGCGCTTCAATGTGGATAAAATGCATCCAGTTAGCACCCCCATGGTAGTCCGGAGTTTGGATGATAAGAAAGATCCATTCCGTCCTAAGGAGGATGGCGAGGATGTACTTGGAGCCGAGGTACCATATCTTAGTGCAATCGGTGCGCTACTATATTTGGCTCAGTGCACCCGGCCAGACATTGCTTTCTCTGTAAACTTGTTAGCTAGATATAGCTCTGCGCCAACGCAACGTCATTGGACCGGTGTCAAGAACATATTTCGATACCTTAAAGGGTCAATGGACATGGGCCTGTTCTTTCCATATAAGGATTCATGATGGACTGCAAAAGAGTGCAGAGTTCCTGAGAATCTAGGCGCTGGTCACTTAAGGAACCAAGCTGCCGGGTACGGTGCACCTTGCTGCCGTGCGCTGTGCACAGCTGCCGAGAGCTGTGTGCACGCTGCTGAGCACAGTGCTGCCCCTGCCGAGCACCAGACACTGCCGGCTGTGCACTGGGTGCACACTGCCGAGCACTGCATGCAGAATGCCAGGAGGTGCACGCTGCCGGCTGGGCACTGCCTGCTGCCTGCCGAGCGGTGCACACTGGCGACCGAGCGCTGCGCTGCAGCTGCCGGGCACTACGTGCACGCTACTGTGCACGGTGCACATGCTGCCAAGCATGATGCAGCAGCCGAGAGGGGCTGTGCACATGACTGCCGAGCGCTGTGCATGCATGCATACTTAGATGCCGAGAAGCATTACTCTCCCAATGTACTTGGCACCGCTTGCTGCCCTTATAACGAAACACCTAATGATATCTTGGTTGGTTTCGCGGATGCTGGATACTTATCAGATCCACATAAGGGGCGCTCCCAAACTGGTTATGTCTTCACCATTGGGAATACAGCGATATCTTGGAGATCCACAAAGCAGACCTTAGTGGCGACATCCTCCAACCATGCAGAGATTATAGCACTACATGAAGCTGTTCGCGAATGTGTTTGGCTCAGATCGGTTATAGAACACATTAGAGGGACTAGTGGATTGAGCTCCACCACAGATAAGCCGACTTGCATTTATGAAGACAATGCCGCATGTATTGAACAAATGAGGCAAGGCTACATCAAGGGTGATCATACGAAGCACATCTCACCAAAGTTCTTCTATAATCAGCAACAGCAAGCCCTCCTCAACATTCAAGTTAATCAAGTGAGTTCAGAGGCAAACGTAGCGGACTTGTTTACTAAATCTCTGCCCAAGTCTACTCTCGAGAAGCATATGAAGAGCATTGGAATGCGACGACTATCGAGCCTCCCTAAGTGAGCTACTCATCAGGGGGAGCCACGCTCTCGATCGAGAAGCATGGTGTGTTGTACTCTTTTTCCTTCGACCAAGGTTGTTTTTTCCCACAGGGTTTTTATTACTTGGCAAGGTTTTAACGAGGCAACATTGTAAGCACCATCTGACATTTCGACGCGCGGCACAAGGGGGAGTGTTGTAGGACATATAACATGTGCGTGTGTGCACTTGGTCTTATGCCATGTATATGGGCTTAGCCCATGGGCCTTATGCGTGTGCCCTAGTTGTAATAGGTTTACATTATCCCAATCCATAAAGGATTGTACCTTTGTACTTAGAGTGAGTCTCTATATATAGAGCTCCTCCTTTTTCATAATAGGAGATTGATTCCATTCATTATCTATCAGCACATATATTCTACAAGAGGATGTTGATCTTAAAGATATAAGAGCTAAAAACCCTAATCCTAACCCATTTCAGTTTCAGGGAGAGGCGAGCGTCGCCTTCTCAATTTGAATGAAATCTATCTCATCATCAGGTTGTCCATATTCCTGTCAGACCCTGAAATCTATTTCCTCTTTTCCTCATCTCACTAATCCTCATTTTTTTGTGTTTCTAGGTGTTGCTGAAGTTCAAGGTTGGGTATCAATTTGGGGTTTATCGATTTGGTGAGAACTTCCTTTAATATGTTTTGAAGTTTATGCTTCCTGAATTCTATTTTCTCCTTTCCTCATCTCGCTAATCCTCTTTTGTTTCTGTTGTTCTACTGAAGTTCAAGGTTGCATGGGCATTAGTTTGGGGCTTTATCGATTTGGTGAGTACTACCTTTAATATGTTTTGAAGTTTAAGCTTCCTGTTTTCTTTTGCTAACACTAACCCCTCTTTTTTGTGTATCTAACTGAGGATTCATAGGTGGTGCTGGAGTTCAAGGCGTCCTCATTTGGTGAGCTCAAATTTATTGATGACTGCAATTCATCTTATTTAGCTACTTTGATGCAACTCCTGATTTTATTCCCTTATTTTGCTTGTATGTTTTGAAATATGGATTGATGATTGGATTTAAAACCAAGAATGAGCTTAGTATTGGGGTTTTATTTGTGGTACCAATTATCTTGTTTTCATCTGAAGAAACTATTCAAAAGACTAGTTACATAGCTTAGACGTAAGCAATGTTGATATCTATATATCAACCTAGAAAATGGGCGGGTTAGGCAGCTAGCGAGCGGACTTTAGCGGTTCAGTGGGTTTAACCCGTTATAACCCGCTAAGCTAATGAGTTATAGTGGGTTGAACCCGTTGGGTTCGCGGGTTACCCATTAGAACCCGCTAAGAATTTTTTTTTATCCTTTCTTATATATATATATATATATTTAATCAAATACCAAAAAAAATTTCTTAGTGGTTGGAAGTTCCAACGATTTAGATGAGATAAAGTTAAAAAATAAAAGAAAAAAAGAAGAAGAAAATGGATTAGTAATGTTTTCTCCCTTTTTTATTTTGTTTATTCCTTAGCGGACCTTAACGGGTTAAATGGGTTCTAACGGACAATCTGTTTCCACCGCTAACTAGCGGGTTGTTAACGGGTGACAACTCATTAACATGTTATGTAATCAGACGGTTAGCAGACGGATTTTTAACGGACGGTTAGCGGGCGGTTAACGGGTAGCGGGTTGAATTGTCAGGTTGATCTGTATAGACTACATTGAGGGAAATCAACCAACTCTAATATAAGGGTTAACTAGGAGAAATTGATGCATTGGTAACTTTATTTTTGGCTACGCTCTGAAGTCTCAATTGTGTACTAACGAATATCTTAGCTTCTAATGTGACGTGAGGTTTTTCTATATCCACTTTGTCTAACCTATGATGCTGTGGGATTATTCACAAATATTTATCTACCACAACAATAGTCAGAGGGAGTTAATTAATTGACTGCATATGTTTTTGCAGCCACTGCATAGGTGCTACCATTACGACACCAAAAGAATGTCGCGTGTTGGATATGTTAATTTGGAGAATCAAATGGTAACTCTATTATTTTAATCCATTACAATTATTGATTAGTGAAGTTGACCATTAATTTATACATTCATGAAAATAACAATCCTTTGTTCTTTGTTGGTTGGTTGCAACAACAGGGTCAGATGTGGAGACCAATAAGATCACATTGTGGATGGCAGCACGAAAAACAAAAGATGACAAATATATACTAATAAAATGGTAGTCGAGTGAGCTACCACTCCGAGCCGCTGGAGGGGTTAAGGTTAGAGCTCTCTTCATGGGATTCTTTATCATGCGGATGATCGAACCAGTGACCTCCTTATTACCAGAAGTATCACTGTGACATTCGCCCAACATGATGGACCTAGCCCCGACCACTAGACCAAACCCACATGAAAACAAAAGATGACAAATATATTGATAATGAGACAAAGTGTGTGGCTGTGAGATCTGTGATTCGAAATACACTGGACAAAGCTGATCAAGAGATGAAAAAGGGAGAACAATGTTCATCCTGATCTTAATAATTATTTTACGGTCGTTTATTTCGGTTTTTTATCATTTGGAGTAATAGTTTTATTGTAGAATGTCATGAAGTTGATTTTTCGTAAATTCAAGAATTTAGGAAAATTTTATTTATGAAAGTTGTAAAGGACGTAGATACGAGTTCGTGGACATGCATCACGCTCAATCGAAGTTCGTATGAATGAGTTATAATGGTCAGAAGCCAGGAGCATATGGATAATTTCGCAAAATTGGCTATAAATAGCCCATTTCAGAAAAAACCTAGTAAAGGCTGCCGGAACTTCTCAGCGTCGTCGCTACCAATCTAGGCCACCTCAGATGGTGAGGCCTGTCCCAAAACTTCCATCGACGTCTCTACTTCATTTCTAGGTAAGTTTCCCGATCTATCCTGTCGTGTTTTTGGTAAAATTTTGAGTTGTTTGCCGAGTGTATAGTAGGAGATTTTGATCAGATTTCTCTCTCCTCATACCACCAATTAGTGAGTTATATATATGGTTATAATGGGTTTTAGGAGTATTTCTCACCCCTAAAGTTTGGTGGATTGATTTGGAGTGTGGAGGGAGAATCGAAGATTTGAAATTTAAAATTTAAAATTTTAGAATTTTTATGTTTGATTTCGATTGACCTAGTTAGATTTATAATTGGCCTTCAAGCTGAACTACAAAGTTGTTCAAAATGATGACACGAAGCTACTATTAAAATTTGGTGGCGATTAGAGGTGGTTGAAATTTTGGCTGGAATTTATGTCCGCTGGCGGCGGTGCTGCCACTTATTGGGCAGTTTTTCATGCCTATTAAATAGTATAAAATGAGAGGAGTCTATGGTTTAAATTTGGTAATTTTTGGAGGAATTTTGGTTAGGTTTTGGAATTTTCAAGTTTAATATTTTCAGCGGATAATAAAATATTATTCCGGTCATCGGTTATTGCCGGTTAAGGTTTAAAAAATATTTTAAGGACTTCTAAGCTATTGTTGAAGGTCAGGGATTTTTGTTGATTAAGTTTGAGAGTTTTAACCGAGTGTAAAGTTATTGCCAATTTTAAATAGTTATTCGTTTGACAATTGAGATTTACTATTATTCGTTGAACATGAGATTAAGAGTTCTCGATTGAGAAGCGATTCAGATTTCGTCAGTCTAAGGCATAAGTCTGTGAGTGGACTTTTGTTTTAAGACGTGAATGCTCAAATATTTATAAAAATTTACAAATAATATGATTTTATTAATTTAATAAGTCGGTGGGGCCAGGAAGGCGGTTTGTTCCCCTCCCGTAAGCTCCTTTGTATGTCAGCTATAAGTTATGTTATGTTTATTATATTTAGAAATGATTTATTTATGGTCATTGTTTTGAGTAAGGTCGGGAAACCGTACCATATGCATGGGATGCGTACTTTATTTACGAGGAAGAAGTCATTATTGGCGTTTCTATATTGTTTTGTTTTCTTCATCATGAAGGGTCGTCATCATGTTTTTAAATGCTTTCCCCTGGACCCTTCGTTTTCAAATACCCAGTGTTGCAGGATTGTTGAGAGGTGATCGTGCGTACAGAAGGCGAGACATAGTCAATTAATCCGCTGTCGCTAGCATGTTTATCTAGGTATTACTTCCATGTAGAATTACTCTGATTACCCTAGCTTAGTTTAGTTGAATTGATGGGTGAAGCGTATACGCCAATTAGGAAGCAGGATGACTCCAGGTGTTGGTGTTGGGTTTGAAATGGTTAGTGGTTTGTAGGAAGAGTTGTCCATTTCAAGAGGTTTCAGTAAGAAGATCCTTTAAATTGGACCCCACAGATTTACCTCAGGTTAGAGGGGTTAATCCGGGATGGGTCTTGACAAAAAGTTGGCCGGAGGAGGTGAGTATCAGGTTATAGGCAAGCTAATAGTTTTAAGCTAGAGTAGGTGTTTCATTTCTATGAGTGTTTTGATGTTTAGATAGCTTAATCTAGTTCAATTTGATGATGGATATTTGAATGATGTGGAATCATGGTTCTTTTGCAATTGTTGATGAAATCATAGCTTTTGCAAATGCTATTGAATTGAATTTTTGCAATTAAAAATAGCAGTTCACACAACACAAAATTAAAAACAATTTGTTGTCATACTTCCCATGCAATGGAAGTCATAAAGTAGTTTGTTATCTGCTTGTAAATCCAACAACCAAACATTTGAAAGATATTGTTGTGTAAGTGCATCATCCCACAACAATAGGATTAAAGTGCAATGTTGCTTGACTATAATTCACACAACAAAAAAGAGAAGCATGTTTGTTGTCAATTTCACCCCATACAACAAAACCAAAGTAAAGTTGTAAGTTTAGTAAAATTTGTTGTGTGATGATCAAATCCAATGCGAATGTCAAGCGCACCGTACCGTTTGACTGCAATTGGCACAATAGAAGTGATCCAAACATTCGTTGTAGGTTTTAACATTATACAAAAAACTCATGTAAAGACGTACAACAAACTCATATGCCGAGCTCATCTGTCGACAGCTATCGAGCACACATGTCGAGACCTGTTGAGCATTTGTCGAGATTTGCACAACGGTGACTAAATTTTTTGCTATACGTGTGATGACACACAAGAGTGATTTTCACCGTTGTGTGATATTTTAATCACACAACAACATGATTAACAACGGTTAATCGTTCATACATATAATGAAGTTTGACCATTGTGTGATGACATTTTTGCTATAGTGTAAAAATCTAGAAACACAATGAAAAGCAACAAATTGTATATCTTTTTCTCAATGGAGATCATCTTTTGCCACCAATAGATTCAAGAAGTACAATAAGAAGAGAGAAAATTCATAGAGAGATTCAGTGTAGACAACCGCCAAAAAGGGGCCAAATGAGTAATAATGCCTTGTTGCACCATGGATCTGATGTTCACTTGCTAGTGAGAAAACCCCAACTTAATATTTACCTCCAAACGGGCAAATGGTAAAATCATGTGAAAGCATGAAAGTAGATTAACAGTTATATATATACAGTGTCGAGCACAAAGAATGATTGATACGAGGAAGAAAAGAAACATACGTAAGCTGGAAAAATAATTGGTGGGTCGAAGAGGAAGGAATCCAAGATTCCTTTTTCCTTCATTTTTTGACCAAAATTCAAGGGTATCCAAAATGAAGAGCTCAACGATATTGAAAAAAAAATATTTATCATCATAACACAAACAGACCCCGATGCAAATCACTAATATTGATATAATGAATGGAACCAGTTAAACACTGGGTTCCACCCCTTTTCAAAAAAAAAAAGAGAAACGTTTTGTTTCAATAAATAATAATCAAATAGTTCAAATTTGAAATTAAGATTCATATAATAATTGTTTGTACAAGTGTATACAGATACGGGTAGCGGTATCTGTATGCTCTTGTTATGCTGTCAATAAGAACACAAGACGTCACTCGTAGGTCAAAGACCATCGAAGGGCGGTCTTCGACTCTCCGATATATAAGTCAATATTGATGTTGACATAATAGCAGTAGATGGGTATTGAATGCCTCGTTAAGAGAGAGAGTTACCATTTATAGGCTGATGGTGGGAACGCTTCATCTTGCCTCTCGATGTGGGACTAGTGTGGTTCTGACTGTTACAATACTGTCTCAAGAGGCGATATTAGGGCCGCGTGTGTGGGTGCGTCCTAGCTCCGTTTAGGTAGCGGCTTGTGGCTATCTGCAGCCGATGCTGCTGCTCGCTGCTGCATGTCTTAGCAGTGGCGTGCTTAATGGTTATGGTCAGTCTAGGTGCTGTAAAAGTGCGCTAGTTAGGCATGTATGCCAACAAGTCTCCCAAGCCCCTAATTTAAGAGGGGCTTCTGGGCTGGGGATTTAACCACCTAACGCTGACCAAAAGTATCAGACCTATCATCGAGTCCTACCGGAGTCCCCCAACTCTCTAGACAAGAAGTCGTCCAGCATCTGCTGCTATCCCTTTTGTGCAACAGATGGCTTTCTTTGATCACATCCCCTTAAGCAGTAGAAAGCGGCGTTTGAGAAAATGCGTTGTCGTTCTGTTACGGCTACGAGAGAGCGCTGGTCTCAAGTAGCGGTAAGGCTCTTGTCGTTCTCTTACGGCTACGAGAGAGCGCTGGTCTCAGGTAGCGGTAAGGCCCTTGTCGCGTTGGTCTCAAGTAGCGGTAAGGCCCTTGTCATTCTCTCTGACGAAGGAAGTGAGAAAGGCGGCTGCTAAGGTAGCGAAGGAAAGGCAAGCTGATGTTTTAAGCCCTTAATGAGGTGTGCAAACTACCAAGCTGGAGTACAGTAGGGGCAGAAGGAATTTCTGGTGGAGCGGTGAAATGCGTAGAGATCGGAAAGAACACCAACGACGAAAGCACTCTGCTGGGCCGACACTCACACTGAGAGACGAAAGCTAGGGGAGCAAATGGGATTAGATACCCCAGTATTCCTAGCCGTAAATGATGGATACTAGGCGTTGTGCCTATCGACCCATGCAGTGCTGTAGCTAACGCGTTAAGTATCCCGCCTGGGGAGTACGTTCGCAAGAATGAAACTACTAGAGAGCGCTGGTCTCAGGTTGTGGTAAGGCAAAAGTCTTTGTTACTAGGTTTTTCTCTCCCCACGTGTCGTGCATGCAGCTGCCGGTTGGGTGGTTGGCAGCTTTTATAACGTGCGCATCTGCTCGTAATTATGGTTGTTGCAATCGATACGCCTCCTCGGTTTCTGCATCCATAATTACGGAGAGATGGAAGCGTGGCACGCATTTGACGGTTGTTCAGAAAACACGGAACAACTGTCATTCCTCGCTGCTCGCTATATAAGAGTAGCGAGGGTTAGGTTCCGGCTTTGTTTTCCGCCCTTCCTCATTTCGAACTCTTCCTCTGCAACCTTTTTTTTTCTTTAGTCTCCCAAGGGTTAAGAATTGTGTGACTTGCAGTTTCGTTGGATCTATTCAGATCATCCTCTTCGTCCTTCGAATCAAGGTTGGATTTTTCTCCTTTTCCTTTGTTTGTGTGCTCTGTTTTTGATTTGATCGAGGGTTTGTCTTGGTGTTGTTTTGTTTCGAGTTTTGGGTTTTTCTTGGTTTGGGGTTGAAGATCTGGGTTTAGTTCTTGAGTGTTTTTTGCTATATTTGAGGCAACGAGAGGCTAGATCTAACTGGTTACTGACTTTTTGGGTTAAGGTGTTTGTGGCAAATGTCTGGAGAGCGCAATGTGGTGCCTTCCAGTGGCCCAAGTGTGTCTAATTCACCATTTAATTTGGTAGCAGAGTTTATTGCTAACTTTGAACCGTCTGCCGCTGCTCGCACATTTCAGGAGGGATTGTAGCTCTTTGTTCGCGGAGAATTGGCGAGGTGTGGGCAAGTATTTGAACCGCCAGCGCCATTAAAAATTATCGATCCCATGGAAAGTCACTTGGAGCGTCCTGATGGTCACGAGCGCTTCAAGCGGCGACAAGAGAGTGAAGCTAGGAAGCGCGTATCAGGTGATAGTGCTGCTAGCTAGTCTGGTCGTGTGGCGTCTGAAGGTTCCTACGAAGATCAGGGGGCGGTTCCCCTGCGCTGAAAGCTGGCGGACGATGTCTTTGTTGACGAGCCCGTTGCTCGGTTAGATCAGAGGAAGATTGATAAGAACCACGCTATTTACAAGCTACCTTGCTCTCTGAAACTTTGCCCTCTGAGGGAGAAGGAGTTGGGATCCCAGCTTACGAATGGTGAAGCGCTGATTTGTGATATTCTCTTGCTTCATGGTTTGAAGCGGCCTCTCGACCCTTGGCTGCACTACATGCTCGTGGAGTTTGGCATCGCTGTAGGGCAGATGAGCCTTAATATTTTTAAGATTTTGATGGCGATGGGCGTCATTTGGGACTTATGTGGGTGTCAATGGCCCTCAGTGGCCGAAATCACGCACTTCAATGATTTGTGGTACTCTGCTCGCAAACGGAAGCCTGGCACGGCTACCCCCGTTCTTCGTGCTGACCATAGGAAGAGACACGCAAAGCCCTGATTGAGGGTATGCCGGAGTCAGAGAACGAATGGTACATAAATGTCTGTCGCCACCGAGGGTTGGGAATTTGGAGAAATTTGTAGCGGTGTGCACTCGTCGCCTTATAGAATAAAATCTGTCTTCCAACCGATTGAGGGTGGGTTTTTTTTTGTTTCGCTTTTTTCATTCCGCTACCTGGTTTAATGTCCTTGCTCTTTTTTTTGTCAGAGTACAGGCGATTCCCGCTCCTTGAGGTTGAGAAAAAATGCCTTCAGAGAGTGAGAGTTATGTGTGTCACAGAGAATGAAGCGAGGAACCAAACCTGGGGCTCGCGAAAACTTGTAGTTAATAAGGCATGGCCAGGGCCTGAGGATGCGCAGGTCAGTAGTCCTCCACTCTAACCACATAACTCTCACTCTCTGAAGGCATTTTTTCTCAACCTCAAGGAGCGGGAATCGCCTGTACTCTGACAAAAAAAGAGCAATATATATATATATATATATATATATATATATATATATGCGACAACCTTTTTGTAGTGTCTGTAACTTGTTTGTTGCTCTGATGCGTTTAGTTAGTCGCGCTCAGCTTGGTCGTTCTGCGAAACCGACGCTTCTTAAAGTTTGTCAGCAATATCTTGTTGCTCGAAAGGTACCAAACGCTGAAGAGATGTCTTTCGACGCAGCGATGAAGGCGGTGGCAGAGCGAGTGTTGAAAGAGCGCCTTCGGTTGGCCGGTGTGGCGGTAACCGATAGCGGAGTGGCGGAGAAGTCCACATAGCCTATGCAGGTCCCTGCTGTTCCCTTGCATACTCATCAGAAGGGTTGTGACGGCAAAACTCTTCCTCCTCATCCCTCGATGGTCCATGTGGTTGTGGAAGACTCAATGGATGAGGAGCTTGTCCTTGAGGCGGATGATGAGGTGAAGCGTGGTAAACGCAAGGCATATGATTCCGCTTCAAGAGTCCAAGATAAGAGGAAGCAGCGTAATGAATGTGCTGACGTGGGTCCGCTACAAGACGAGGCTTTGGCCGCTCCAACCTCTGTTCCTGTGTCCGCTGCCCTCGCCGTGGTGGATTCACTGGTCACGGGTTCATCCTTCCCAGTGATCAATGCGCTTTCGCGGACGTCCCCCTCTGAGTAGCTGCTTGTGCAGTCCTTCTATCAGTTCGCTAGGGTGGAGGGCTTGGAGCGCCCTACGCAGCGGGAGGATTCATTTGTCGCCTTCGATAAGGAGGGCTTGATGGAAGTACTCGTCTAATCCTTCAAAAGTATTCACAGCACGGGGGGGGAGCGGACTCTGCCCTCTGTCAACAGCTGAAGGAGGCCAAGGAGGATTGGGCCTCGACAAACAAGAAGCTAAGGGCGCTTCAAGTGCGCTACGACCGAGTGACGACCGATTTGGCGGATCAGAAGGCCAAGTTACTGAATGCAGCCATAAAGTCCCTTGAGGACGAGTCCAACATGGCGTCTATGCAAACAGAGGTGGAGCGGGTGATTTGGCTCTTGGCTTCCCATAATCATGAGGTGGAGTCCTTTCAGCAGGGTCTTGCTGCAAAGGAAGAGGCTGTGGATTCCCTGCAGCACGCTCTCTCTGCCAAGAACAATGAGGTGGAAGAGATGAAGGTCGCCTTTGTCGCGGAGAAGGAAGCATGTTAAGGAAGGCCAGAGAGGAGGTCGTCGCTGCTAATATGAATTACTTGGCTGGCCTAGACTGTATTGACTTTCAAAAGTATACGGCGAACTTATGGGCCAAGGCTCGAGAAGAATGCGCCTGTGACCACGCCCCCTCTAAGAAGCGGAGTCCTCAAAGCATCAGGTAAAGATTATTCCTCTTCATCCGGTTTTCCTGGTGATAACGATAGGTCTGATTCTAATCTTGAAACTCCTTCTCCTACTCTACAGGAAGTGATCAGGCAGAGGCGCCGGCAACGGAGGAGGAGGGTTTGGAGAAATGAAGCTCTCCTTGGGGAAAAGAAGTGGGCAGACGGCGGAACAAATGGGTTTGAGGGGGTGGTACATGTCTGAGTAGTTAGATATTTCTACGTAAACCCTCCTTTTGTAACTCGCCTTAGCATCGTATTTAGGAAACTTGTGTTATTATTCTTCAGAATATCAATAACAACTATTTTCGCTTTATGATTTGTCTTGCGTTTCGCTTTATGGTTACCTTTGTCTATATTTTTGTGTGCAGAATGAAATCGTTTAGGGGTATTATTTGTTCTTAAGTGTGCGAACGCGTTTAGCTAGGTTAAACACTGCATAAGAACAATAGCTTGGATAATACCCCTTTCATTCATAAGTGGCGTGTGCCAGATTTACAAAAATAAACAGCGTTGTAACAACGGTTGATATTGGAAGACTTAACAGAAGTAGCGATCTAGGCAGACTTCGAATAAGAGTAGCGATCTAGGCATACTTCAAATAACACGGTCTTAAGTGCTGTGTGTTCCATGGGTGAGTAGAGATTTTTCCGCTTTTATCTTTGATGTAGAACGTCCCTGGGCCGACTGCTTCTATGATCTGATACGGCCCGTCCCAAGTTGTACTTAGCCCTTTTGCCTTAGGGATGACTTCTTTCATCACTCATTCTCCCACCTGGAAGCTTCTGTTCCTGACTCGCTTGTTGTAGTAGCTCGTTTCTCTTCGCTTGTTCTGCAAGTTGTGGAGGTGCGCCTTTATGCGTTTTTCCTCCACCAAGTCTTTGGAGTACGTCATTATTGGTGGCATTATATAACAGCGCTACCCTGGCGGTTGGGCATAGGATCTCGACCGGTAGGACAGCTTCTGTGCCATAAGTGAGGTAGAATGACGTCTTCCTTGTTGCCTTGGTCGGAGTTGTCCTTAGTGCCCAGAATGCCTCAGGAAGCTTCTCTGCCCACAATCCTTTGTGATCATCTAGCTTCTTTTTTAAGTAGCGTCTTTATTTTCTTTTTGGCTGCTTCTACCTGGCCGTTCGTCTGCAGGTGTGCTACCAATGCAAATTTGATTTAGAGGCCTTTTATCGCTGCCCACTAGATTAGTTCGTCATTGTTGAATTGTACTCTGTTGTCGGTGATGATTGTATTGGGTACTTCAAATCTGCAACAGATGTTCTTCTAGATGAAGAACTTCACCCTACTGGTAGTGATCTTGACCAGTGACGTTGTCTCGATCCACTTGGTGGTGTAGTCAACTCCTATTATGATGTATTGTTATTGGCCTTTTGCTGTGGGTAGCAGCCCTACCTGGTCCAATCCCCAAGTGGCTCCTAGCCATGCTCCTACTATCATTAATAACGGCTCTGCTGGTGCCCTCGTCATTGTAGCGAACTGGTGGCATCTGAAGCAGCCCTTTGCTATTTCCTCTGCGTCTCCTACCATTATTGGCCAGTAGTACCCGTAGCGCATTGACTTGTTAGTCATAGAGCAGTATCCTGAGTGGTCTCCTCTTTCCCCATTGTGGATTTCTTCTAGGACTCTTGTCCCTTCCTCCAGCGCCACACACATTAAAAGGAAAAACTTTAAGCTTCTTCGGTACAGCTTGTCATGCATCAGACTGTATCTTGTCACTCTTCGTACTACCGTCTGTGCTGCCAACTTATTTTCTGGTAGAGTTCCATTTTGCTCATACGCAACAATCTCATCCATCCAGGAGGACCCTGTCTCGATATGGAAGATCTCTGCAAGGGTCTTACTGATGGATGGCTTTTCTAGAATTTCCACCCTTGTGTCTTCTCTATTCAGGTGGGGTTGTGATGTCGCCACCCGTGCTAGGGAATCTGCCTTTGCGTTCTTCGCTCTTGAGATTTACTTCATGTTGAAAAATTTAAACTTCCCTAGCAGCGTTTTAACGTATCCCAAATATGCTGTCAGCTGAGTATCCTTTTGTAGCGGTCTTGGGCCTGAACTCAATGTCGAACTCACTGAGTTCTACAGCCCACTTGCTGAGCCGTCCGTTGCATTCTGGGTTCAGCAACACCTGTTTTAGTGGTTGGCTTGTGAGTACATGAATTAGATGTGCCTGAAAGTAATGGCAGTCTTCTGGCAGCGATGATTAGTGCTAGAGCTATCTTCTCAAGTGGCGGGTATCTTGTTTCTGCCCTATTTGTTCCTCTCCTGACATAGAATACTAGCAGCTCTTCTTTCTCCTCATTCCTTAACAGTGCCACACTCAGCGCTGTCTTGGACACTGCTAAGCAGAGGTAGAGCGTTTCTCCCATAATGGGAATGGACAGCAGAGGGATTGAAGCGAGGCAGTCTTTGATGCCTTGAAACTCCGCGACACAATCAGGGGACCAATCGACCTCCTTTCCTATTGGGCGTCTGAGGGCTTTAAAGAACGTGATGCATTTATCTGTCGGTCTGCCAATGAATCTTGGCAAGGATGTTAGCCTGCCTTGAAGCACCTCCACTTCCTTCTTCTTCATGAGACTTGCATGTCCATGATCGCTTTAACCTTCTCAGGGTTGGCTTCAATTGCCCTCTGGCTGACCATATAGCCTATGAACTTGCTTTTTATAACCCCAAAGTAGCACTTCTAGGGGTTCAGCCTCATGCCATATTCGAGGATGGTGGCGAAGATGATCCTCAGATGGCCTATATGATCCCATACTTTCTTGCTCTTTACCAACATGTCATCCACATATACCTCGATTATTTTGCCCATATGCTCCCAGAACATCTTTATGCACAACCTTATCCAGGTTGCCCTGGCAATTTTGAGACCAAAAGGCTTGTTGTTGTAGCAGTAGATTCCTTTGTCTATTGTAAAGCTTGTGGCCTCCTGATCCGACTCCTTCATCAGGTTCTGATTGTAGCCTGAAAAAGCGTCCATCAAATCAGGACCTCGTGGTCCGCTGTGGAATCTATCATCTGATCGATTCTAGGTAGTGGGAAGCAATCTTTCAGGCATGCTTAGTTTAAGTACTTGTAGTCGACACACATCCGCCACTTTCCATTTGATTTATGGACCATCACTACGTTCGCCAGCCATGATAGATAATAGACATGATGGAGAGTTCGTGCTCTATGACATCCCTTGCTATGCCAGTCATGTCGGCGTACATCCAGGCAAATTCCTTGGCATTATCCTTAAGGAACTGGATCAGCTCCTCGGCTATGGCGGGATCCAATTGGGTTCTAATCTTGACTTTCCTCTCAGGGAACTCGTCAGAAATGCTCACCGCTCTCACTGATGTCTCTGGATTTACTGGGCTCTTAGGAGCGTACTTCTCATCCTACTTCCTTAGGTCATCCAGCTTGTCGGTGAGTTCCATCCCCACTATTTCCGACAAGATCTCCCTCCGCTTCCTGGTCTGTAGTACCGATGTCATGTAACACTCCCTTGCTACTGTATGACTTCCTCTCACCATCCCTATCTCGTGGGGGGTTAAGAACTTCATTAGCAGCATATATCCTACCACTATGCATTTCATCCTGTTCAGCGTCGAGCGTCCGAGGATGGCGTTATAAGAGCTATAGCAGTCTACGATAATGAACTGGCAATCCATCTTTGTCGTGCAAGGAGTAGTTCCAATTTGGACCGCCATCATGTCTGACCCCAGGGGTTGGACTATGTCGCTTGAGAAGCTAAGTAGGGGCTCGTGGTCTTGTACCAATTTCTTCTCTGATCGCTCCAACTTCTTGTGGCAGTGGCTGAACATAATGTTCACTGCTGACCCGCTGTCTATTAGAACGCTTCCTAGGCTGAACTCCCCTGCTATGACTATGTCACACAGGAAAGGGTCGTCACATGGTACGTTTATTACATGCTTCATCTCCTCCGTGAATTCAATGGGCCCATACATTTGCTTCATCATTTTGATCGCTCTGTATGAAATATGATTTACGCTCCTCGGGTGATTTTCTCTTGCATACCGCTTCTTGCTCCTATTAGACATGTTCTTTAGTGGTGCCCCACCGTCAATCATGTTGATTCGCCTGAGCTCGACGTTAGCCACCACTGGCGTCCTCATGGTGCTTGCACCATTGCACCCCCTGTTATCTCTCTTTAGGAATAAAACTGGTGGCGGTCGCGGGATCTGATCCATGTATTTATCAAACATTTCCTCGTATGTTCTTATAGCGACCGCGTTGACTTGCTAGCGCCTGTCTCCATATTCTCGCCTTTTGTTATCGAAAAAGGCGTGTGTCATGTCATTAAAGGAATCCACTGAGTTGGAGGGCTGCTCGAAGAACCAGCTCATTGCCTCCTCTTCTAGTGTTTCGCTGAACAACTGACACAGGGTGGTGTCATCATACTCCCTTACTCCAGTGACCTTCCAGAAGCCATCCATATGGGCATAGGGATAACTTTTTCCCGTATAGACTGGCATTTTGGGACTCTTCAAATTCGCTTGTCGATTTGAATGGCGGATCTTGTGAGTGAATGGGCCTACCCTTGCCGTGAAAAGGGGGCTGCTCTGTTTGGCAGTGCCTTTTGTCCCAATTGTCGCTCTATTTCTGCCAATCTCCGTACCCACTGCGTTCCAGCTTCTGCTTCTCGCCACTCTCTAACTTCTCTTGGAGGGCTGTTTTGCTCCCTCAACCTTACTAGGGATAACGGTATCCGCCCTCTGAGCTCCTCCGGCTCCAAAGGGTACTCAATATGTGCGATCCTAGGGTGTCTTCTATTGCCTATCTTTGCGCTTCCTCCTGGATGAGAATTGATTGTGGCGGACTCGCTCTCCGTCGTTCCTTCTCCCTCCTTCCTCTTTCCAGCTCTCTCTGATAGTAAGCGAAGACTCTTTTCCGCTGCTAGCCTAGCTTTTATTTCTTCTTGGAGATCTTTCATGACTAACGCCAATTTTGCGGCGTCATCACTGACTGGGGTCCTCCCGTTGTCCATGGCAATGATCGCCCTCGGCCTCAGTAATGGGGGCCCCAGAGCTTGTTCTCCAAGCAGCGGTGTCTCAAAACTTAACGTTCCCACCACATTGCTTGCGTCTTGTGCCGGCTCGTTTGCTTGATTGCCTTCGTCGCTAGCCATGGTGACGTGATGGCGCCAATGTTTGTACAAGTGTATACAAGGTATCTAGGTAGCGGTAAATGTATGCTCTTGTTATGCTATCAATAAGAACACAAGACGTCACTAGTAGGTCAGATACCACCGAAGGGCGGACTTCGACTCTCCGATGCATAAGTCAGCATTGATGTTGACATAATAGCAGTAGATAGGTATTGAATGTCTCGTTAAGAGAGAGAGTTACCATTTATAGGCTGTTGGTGGGAACACTTTATCTTGCCTCTCGATGTGGGACTAGTATGGTTCTGGCTGCTATAATACTGTCCCAAGAGGCGATATTGAGTCCGCGCGTGTGGGCGCGTCCCAGCTCCGTTTAGGTAGCGGCTTGCGGCTATCTTAAGCTGATGCTGCTGTCCGCTGCTGTCTCACTGCTGCATGTCTTAGCGGTGGCGTGCTTGATAGTTATAATCATTCTAGGTGCTGTCAAAGTGCGCCAGTTTGGCATGTATGCCAACAATAATATTAATATTTAAAATAATGTAGGATTGGTGACTTTTATATAGTGTTGAGAATCACCTAAGAATTTATATTATATAATATTAATATTTAAAATAATATGTCTATAAATATTCCTTTATTCTAAATTACTTGTCTTAGTATTTTGATAAATATATAGAGAAAATGTTCATTTACTACAAATTTTTAGACCTTATTTTCCATTCCAACAGTTTTTTAAAATCATTGACCATTTCAACTTTTTTTTTAAATTTGTACCCATTCCAACAAAACTCATAACAACTCTAAATAACCTATAACAAATCAATACTCATTCTACCCTCACCGATTAAAACATACTTAGAGAAAAGAATGAAAGAAAGAGGAGACATGGCCGACACCTCACCGGCTCCAGTCACGGCCGGTCGGACTCCGGTCACCGGAATCTCGCTGGAATCTAGAATCAAATTTATTACCCCATAACAAACTTCTATTGAACCCCTAAACTACATTCTTATGGTCACATCCAACTTTAGTACCCCGTAATAAAGTCCCACTGAACCTTAAACTGCATTTCTATTGCACAACCAACTTTACTATCCCTAATAAACTTCCACTGAACTATAAACCACATTTCTATCGTCACAGACAACTTTACTACTATCTAATCCCAATGAACCATTGTTTCCGGGTGGCTCGTGGTCCCTTTGGCGGGTGGCACGGCTCCAGAAATAGCGAACTTCCCTGTATTCCGAGTTCTCCTGTGTAAAGAACAAACACGTCAAAGAGGCGCCCCCGGGTTTACCGAGGGAAGCCACTCCGATGCTTAAGTTAGACACTGTCAATTAAGCATAAAACTCGGGAATAGTCAAGAAGTTTCATCGTCCCTTTATGGGGAGGCATGTGCCGGCATTTATAGTAGCATTGAAGGCAGCATTCCTGTCCCTTTCCAATGTGGGAGTAGTTTCCCTTGCTTTACTTAGCTCTATGGCGAAATGGGCCCAGACAAAGGGCCCAGAGTGGCTTCACATTTAATTGTAACCCGGTAAAGGTGAAATATTAGGTTCCACCTATAAACAAGTCCCCCAAGTCCTCAGTCAAGGGGTACGCTTGGGTGGGGACTTAAAATCGTTTCTTTACCGGGTTACAAAGGTAGCAACCAAACCCGGGGTACCCAGTCCCCCAAGTCCGTACGCAAGCGTAACCCGCAGACATTCTTTACGTTGAGAATTCAAAACGACGTCTCCGGGTTGTAGTGGGGGGAAACTGAAAAGTTTTTCGGTTTTGTGAAGCGGCATGCGTGACACGTGTCGTTTCCCTCGAGAAACTGAAACGTCCCCTCAGTGCACGCCTCTAACTGTATAAATAGGGGTTGAAGGTGACAGTTTTGTCTCACCTCCAAACCCGATAACTTTGTCGTGCTTTTTGCTGTCGCTTTCTTTTGTCGCTGTTTCTTTTGATTCTCAATCTCAAATCGATCCCAAAAACCCCTTCAAACCTTCAAAAGTAAGGTACTGTTTCTTCTTCCCTCCTTTTTGATTGTTGTGGGACGATTTGTGTACTGTTTCTGGGTTCCCAGGAACGTTTTCTGGGTTTCTGCGTCTGGGAATTTAGCTTCGTGACGCCGGGTTACCTGGGTTTTGTTGACGCCCCCGTGTTTTCTTGTTTTGCAGATGGCCAACGAAGCAATGGACACTCACGTCCCCGAGTTTGCGTCCGTAACCTTCACTGATGGGACCGCTCTTGACCCTCCCGGGTACTCATTGACAGCGGAGGAGATCGTGGAGCTAAGGAGCAACTGGAAGATCCCCGAGTCTGTAGAAATACGGCCTTTAGAACCCGAGGACCAGTTCTTCGCTCCCGGGGATGGGTGGACGCTGTGCCACGAGTATCAGCTACGCTGCGGCCTGTCACTCCCGCTGAAGGTAGAGGTGCAGTACCTCTTGGCTGCGAGCAACTTCGCAATCGGGCAGGTTGGACCAAACATGTGGAGGCAGCTACTCGGGTTGTGCGTTATGTACAAGGTGTTGAAGCAGCAGATGCCGACCTATCACGAGTTACACGCCATGTACCGGGCCGAGTACTCCCGGAAGGCGGGTTTCAGCGGGACCATCCAACTGAAGTCCAAAGCGGTTTTCAAGAAGATCGTCGAGGACCTGCCAACCTCCGTGAGCCGGACCTGGAGGGAGAAAAGTTTCTTGATAAGAAACTTTCAAGACCCGGGATACACGTTTCAAGTACCGGGTGACTTCCAGCCACTGATGAGTAAGTCCTTCTTTCTCTCCGGATTCTTCTTTCTTTTCTCTATCCCGGGTTATAATTATGTTGTTTGTGTTGCAGATGTCCCCGACATTCCTCTGGAGCCGGTGATGGAGAAGAGGATCCGGAGGATGCTATGGGCCCTCCGGGGTCAAGATGACCGGAGTTCATACCGGCTTTGTAGGCTGTATGTGTACAGCAGGTGCCGGTTGATGGAGCTCCCAGGTTTGTCTCGTGTCCCTTCAATATTTATAATCAAATGCTTCTTGTGTAACGGGCTATATGTGTTTCTGCAGCTCTTCTCCCGATGGAGTTTACGAAGCGGAAGAACCCGGGAATATACGACGGGTTTGAAGATAAGGCTGTTTGGGCCAGGATCCGGACACAAGCAACGGATGGTCAATTATACGACATTAACCTGACCACGAAAGCGGCTTTCCTGCGCCCAGAAGCAGAGCAAGGGGATACTGAGAAATTCCTCGTGGACACCTTGCACTTCAACGAGATCCCCGGGTACCTTGCTGAGGTACTTGGCACGGAGATGTACCAGGAGTTAGATGAAGAGATTGTGGGGAGCCCCGCGGAGGTGGCGGAAGACCCGGTGATTGAAGAACCGGTGGCTCAATTTACCTTCGCCGATGAAGAGACTGAAGAACCGGTGATGAGCGCGGTGCCCTCGTCTGTGCTCCCGGGTGAGGAGGAGTTTACCGAAGAGGATGACGACGGGGGTGAAGAAGTTGTCGGTTTCGAAGGGGTGGCGAGTGAGAACCCTGAGGGGAGTAATGGGAGCGACGAAGTGCACGAAGTGGAACCCGTCCCCTCCCACAAACGCACCCGGGAGGCATCCAGCTCGGCAAGGTCCGAGAGGAAAAAGAGGAGGAAGGAGAGGAAAGAGAGGAGGGAGAGAAAGCAGCACCGGGACACTGACGAGATAATGGAGGAGTTGGCGAGCGGGGGAATGGCGGACGTGGCCATCCAAAGGATGGTAGCGGACTTGAAGAATTGTGCCGCCGACTCCTATGTCCTGGAGCATCATGACCCGTTGATCGTAGCCCGGAGGACGCAGGAGAAACTGATGCGAGTTAGTGTTTCTTTCGTGACTTGTGTTGGGGGTTTCTTTCTTTTTCTTTGATACTAACCCGCTGAATTGTTTTTTGTAGGCGGTCAGGATGTCATACTTGGCAACTGATCGGCTAATCAACGAAGGTATCCCCGAGAGAGAGAGAGTTCTCAAGGACGACCTCCGGGCGGCCCGGGATCAAGTGACGGCGAGCGAGGAATGCCTGGCTCGGGTCCGGGAAGAGGCAAGCTCATCAGCCATTGCGTCGTGTGCGGAGTTGGCCAAGGCAGAAGAAAAAATAGCAGACATGGTGGCCAAGAACTCGGAGTACGAGAGAGTCATCGAGGGTCATCGGGAGGACCGGTGTGCTCAAGATGCTGCTATTGCTCAGCTTACTTAACAGAATCAAGCGCTGCAGCAGCAAGTGACTTCTCTGGAGCAGCAGAAAGGAGCGTTGGTGCAGGCTGTTTCCCGGGCCAGGGACTCTGCTGTCTCCGAGTTTCTAGCGAGTCCCGAGTTTGAGCTGAAGCTGCGGTCGGCGAGGGCTGAGGCTCGTGCCGAAATTGTTAGCGCCGGGATTCGCCAAGGGTGGCTCGACAAAGCCGGGTATGATGGTCACCAAGGTCACGTTAGACCCGACGAGGCTGCAGGCACCTCCCGGTCGACTCCTGCCATGGCCGCAAACCCTAGGGCTCCTGCAAACCCGGTTCGGAGTCCCCCAGTTCATTCTTCAGCAGCCCGGAGAGGTACTTCCCGTAGTGGGATTGTCGGTGGTCCTCAAAACCGGCCACCGCTCCGTAGGGGACAGTTTATCATACGGCCCCGGGGAGGACGTGGCGGCTCGAGCACTGGCGGTGGTAGCGGGTCTGCAGCGCCCTGAGCTGGAGCCTAAGTATTTGTCTTTGCTTTTGTAGTGTAGTCTGTTTTGTAGCGGTTTACTGCTCTTGTAATTGACCTCTTTGAAGTAATCAAGCTTTTCCTTCGCTCTTGTGAAATAACACGGTAACTTGATGCGTATAAAAATTTACACATAATGCCGGTTTGATATGTAAATAAAGATAGTGCCGCTAGGGTATACGGGTCCGTTAGGACTTCCATGGGCCGCGAAGGTCTTGCGGGAGAATGTCTTTCTATAACACGGGTTTTTTCCCTGTAAAATAACACGTTAAACTGATGCATAATTTGCAAGTGTTGACAAAATATACACATATAGTGCCGGTTCGGCATGTGAATAAAAATAGGGCCGCTAAGGCTTTACGGGTCCGTCAGGACTTCCAACCCGGTGCATAACCTGCAAGTGTTGACATTTCACATATAATGCCGGTTTGGCATATAAATAAAAATAGTGCCGCTAGGGCTTTACGGGTTCGTAAGGACTTTCAACCCAATGCATAACCTGCAAGTGGTGACAAAATTTGCACATATAATGCCGGTTTGGCATGTAAATAAAAATGGTGCCGCTAGGGCTTTACGGGTCCGTTAGGACCTCCATGGGCCGCTAGGGCTTTTCAGGGGGGGTGTCATTCTATAACACTCGTTCCCTGTAAAATAACAAGTTGAGTTGATGCATATCTTTATTTTTGTAGCGGCTTTCTGCCTTGTAGCTGACTTTCGAATAAAAGTATTCAAACTGTTGGCATAATTTTTCCTGTCAAATAACACGTTAATTTGATGCATATCTCGCAAGTGTAGACAAAATTTACATATAATGCCGGTCTGGCATGTTATTGTCACAAAATAACAATAGGCCCGGTAGGGCTTTATCGGTCCGTTAGGGCTTCCTGTCAAATAACACGGTAATGTGATGCATAATATACAAGTGTTGACAAAATGTACGCATATTGCCGGTTTGGCATGTTAACATTATAAAGTGCAAATGGGGCCGCTAGGGCTTTACGGGTCCGTTAGGACTTCCATGGGCCACTAAGGCCTTGGGTGGGAATGTCTTTCTATAACACGGGTTTTTTCCGTGTTCATAAGGACTTTCAAGGACCGCTAGGGCTTTACGGGTCCGTTAGGACTTCCAACCCGATGCATAACCTGCAAGTGTTGACAAAATTCACATATAGTGCCGGGTTGGCATGTTAACATTATAAAGTGAAGATAGGGCCGGTAAGGCTTTACGGGTCCGTTAGGACTTCCAAGGGCTTCCTGCCAAATAACACGGTAATCTGATGCAAAATATGCAAATGTGATAAAATTTACACATATAATGCCGGTTTGGCATGTAAGTAAAAATAGTGCCGCTAGGGCTGTATGGGTCTGTTAAGACTTTCAAAGACTGAAATAAGGCCGTGAAAGGCTTGCAATATTTCAAGTTGTGGAGATTACCAGAGATTACCAGAGATTTATCGGAGCTTGCCGAGTCTTGACCATGAAATAAGGCCGTGAAAGGCTTGCAATATTTCATGTCAAATGGAGATTATCGGAGATTATCGGAGATTTATCGGAGCTTGCCGAGTTTTGACCATGAAATAAGGCCGTGAAAGGCTTGCAATATTTCATGTCAAATGGAGATTACCGGAGATTATCGGAGATTTATCGGAGATTGACAGTGAAATAAGGCCGTTAAGGCTTGCAATATTTCACGTCATGTAGACCGGAGATTATCGGAGATTATCGGAGCTTGTCGAGTTTTGACAGTGAAATAAGGCCGTTAAGGCTTGCAATATTTCACGTCATATGGAGATCGCCTGCATTCACTCAACAAACTGATCGATAGACATAACCCGGTCGGGTTTTATGTGGGCCTGAAAGGCTTTATATATAACATCAAAATATAATAAATTTAAACATTTGCAGATAACTCGGTACCTACTTGGGATATACGCACTGTCAAAATTTCACGGGTTTCCATAACCCGGAGGATTCCCTACTGGGGTTATTACCTTAGCAGTCTGGTTGGCGTCCATTTGGTAAGCGTGAGGTCTTGAGTTCATCTCTCAACGAGAGCACCAATTGTTTCCGGGTGGCTCGTGGTCCCTTTGGCGGGTGGCACGGCTCCAGAAATAGCGAACTTCCCTGTATTCCGAGTTCTCCTGTGTAAAGAACAAACACGTCAAAGAGGCGCCCCCGGGTTTACCGAGGGAAGCCACTCCGATGCTTAAGTTAGACACTGTCAATTAAGCATAAAACTCGGGAATAGTCAAGAAGTTTCATCGTCCCTTTATGGGGAGGCATGTGCCGGCATTTATAGTAGCATTGAAGGCAGCATTCCTGTCCCTTTCCAATGTGGGAGTAGTTTCCCTTGCTTTACTTAGCTCTATGGCGAATTGGGCCCAGACAAAGGGCCCAGAGTGGCTTCACATTTAATTGTAACCCGGTAAAGGTGAAATATTAGGTTCCACCTATAAACAACCATAAACCATATTCCTATCGTCACAATCAACTTTACTATCCCCTAATAAATTCTCACTGAACCCCTAAACCATATTCTTATCACCATAACCAACTTTATTACACTAGTGGATTTGCACTCTTAGCCGACGGCATCTATACTATTCCGTCGGCTAGGATTTTTTTGCCAACATAAACACTTCCGTAAGCTAGGAGAAAAAAGTTCGTCGACTAAGACCTATTAGCTGACGGAATACGTTCATTGAAAATTTTCGTCGACTAAGCCCTTCTTAGCCGACGGATCTATGATCCTGGCTAAGCCCTTTACGCATGAAAACGGTCATTTGACCGTCTAAATTACGTATTTTTCCCAGACCTTCAACTAAAAACAGCTTCAAATCGATGATACGCAACCAGTGGTATAAAAATTTTATGAAAAATAACCATCGGAGATAGGGCTACCTCTAGGGAGAAATAATGGAAAATTGCATTGACCGCAACTATCGGCACCGAGACTGTACCAAAATTACGTGATTCTTCAAATGTAGACGTATTTCACCATTCCGGTCATATCTTGTTTCACGATTTTTTTTCGTTTGAACCTTCTACGTATAGTTTGTTTTTTAAACAGAACATTTACTTGGTAAACAAGTTATACAACATTAGTAGACATGTTGTGATTCCGATCATCAAAATTCAAAAAAAAAATCCGACCATCATATATCATCATTATATTGAAATATTCGTATGGGAAAGAATAATTCCGTTGGAATTAAATATAAAAAAATTTAATAATTTTTAACACCTTAGCCGACGGAATAAAATAATTCCGTCTCCTAAGGTACCGCTTAGTTGACGAAATTATTTAATTCTGTCGGCTAAGAGGTTAAAAAATCAGAACAATTTACCTGCCCACAATTTTAGACCAAAATTTCAGAAAAATTTTCAAACACTTAGCCAACAGAATTATTGAATTCAGTCGGCTAAGTGATAAAAAATTTCAAAATTTCGAATCCCCGTGATAAATTTTCAAAAATTTAAAAAAAAATCAATTTTTTTTTCTTTAAATCTTCTCCTCTCTTTACGTCTCCAAAATCTCTACTCTCCCTCTCCTCTCTTCTCTTGTGTGTTGTGGTGGTGTGGTGTGTGGTGGTGGTGTGGTGTGGTGTGTGGTGGTGTGGTGTGGTGGTGTGGTGTGGTGATGTGGTGTGGTGTGGTGTGTGGTGGTGTGTGATGGTGTGGTGTGGTGTGGTGTGTGGTGATGGTGTGTGGTGCTTTTTGGTTATGGTGGTGTTTGGAATCGGAATGGCTGGTTTCTTGTCGGAGATCGATCGCTGGCTGTGGATTTCCGGTGATCGATCTCCGTTTTTTTTAATTTTTTTTAAGTTTACCAATGAAATATTCCGTCGGCTAACAGTTTTTATTTTTTAATTTTAAAAAAAAATTTGTCAGCTAAGATGATTATTAATTTGTTTTTATTTTAAAATATGTTCTTCTTCTTGGAACTTAACCGACATAATTATTCCGTCGGCTAAAATCCTAGTAGACGGATCTTAGTCGAAGGAAATTCCGTCAACTAGGTTGTCTTTTAGTCGACGGAATAAAATTTACCAATAGAATTTCCGTCGGCTAAGAACCATAATTCACTAGTGTTACCCCTTAATAAACTCTCACTGATCCCTAAACTGTATTCTTATTGCACAACCAACTTTACTACCTCCTAATAAACTCCTACTGAACCCTAAACTGTATTCCTATTGCATATTCAATTTTACTACCCTCTAATAAAGTTGAAGGATAGATAGATAGAGAGAGAGATATAGCTGGAACTGATGGGGGTCAACCCATTCAAATTAGGTCGAAATAGCTAGACCGAGTCGCAGGAATGATTTCAGGTCAGGAAGAAACTCGGATCCGGATCTGCGGGTGCTCCTGTTTGACAACGAGATGCAATAATGGCGGTCGAAGCTAGAAGAGGATCTGGGCTTTCCAGAGGACACCGAGAAATGAATGGGTCCAGGTAAAAGATTGAAGCCAGGTCGAGGGGAGGAGATTCGGGTCGAAAAACTAAACACGAGCTTAGAACTTAGAACTTCGATCGGATCTACGCTGGAGGTCTGAGCTCGAGGTCTGGACTTGTCGGATGGTGGTCCTTGGCGGTATGGGCTCGGGGTTAGAGAGAGAGAGAAGTCGAAAGAAAAAGCAGAAGAAAAAAAATTAGATGGGAAAGAATGGTGGAGGAGAGGAGGAGAGAGTTAATAAAAAATAGGAATAAAATTGTAATTTTGTTGTAAAAAGTTTGAATGGACAATGTAAAACTCTTTCAGTTAGAGTGGTCATTTTTTTTCTAATTTGTATGAAATGATCAATATCCCTAAATGTTATATCATATCAATGTATTTCATCGGATCGATACTAAATTTTGCAAAATGTTGATGATGGTTTTCTATTTGGTTTCTCATGAATCAGTGATGATTGATGAACATAGGTTTTGCAGAACCAGACCTTGGACCGAGTAAAGACTACGATAGTCAATTTTATGGAAAAGAAACAAAAGGGTCTTGTTCTCATTGGACTGAAAATTAGCTGAAGGAAACAAAACGAGAATAAATTGAATCATAAAACCAATATGGAATTCCTGAAGTCAAACCATTATATTGCAATTAATGGAGGTTTGGTCTCCTAAAGGAGTCAAAAATTTAACGCATTTCTTTAATCTTTCTTATTATACTCTACTTTTCATTACTACTAATTACTACCTATTCTTCATAATCAAATAAAACTGATTGAATTTCAACTCTCATCATCATAAATCTGTCAAATCCCTCTTACCCCCAACTTTCGTAATTGACAACTCTCTCTATCTATATATCTCTCTCTTCTCGATCATTCTCTCGATCTCTAGCTATCTTTCTCCCTTCTCTAGCTTCTTGGATCTCTCTGAAGAAGAAGATCCATGGGTGATTATGATCCTGAAGCATGCAACACAAGGCTGCAACTTGGACTCGGCTTGGGTGGATATGCTGCTCCAAGGCAAGAGATGATGAGGAACAACGATAGGTCTCTGGTTTGCGTAGACCTATCATTTACGCTTCTCCCGAAACCGGAGAAGATTGCTAACTATCATCATCACATGGCAAATGGATCCAGTTTGACGATGAATATTATCGATGATGATGAATATGAAGAAGATCGGAGAAATACTGATTGTGCCGGTAGCGAGATCATCACCAACTTCAAAGATGGTGTAAGAAAGAAACTAAGGCTGACAAAAGAGCAAACCAATTTGCTTGAAAACAGCTTCAAGCGCCATAGCACCCTTAATCCGGTAACTCTTTCTTCTCCATCTCCAGTATCGATCCGCAGCTAAACAATATCTTCGATCCATAGCTGAATAAACTGATGGCCGCCTAGGTTATATATACCTATAATTAGTTAAGAATTTTTGGCTTTGACATACAGCGATTGTATGCGAGAATTTTCCATGATTTAGATATAACACCATGGCCGCCTAGGTTATATATACTTGTGAATCTGTGATGTTAAAACTTTTGTTTCTGTTTTAGCTAAATTTAATTAATTTATGTTAAACTAATTATGCAGAACCAGAAACATGCTCTTGCTGCGATACTGAATCTGAAGCCGAGGCAGGTTGAAGTTTGGTTCCAGAACAGAAGAGCAAGGTGATCATTAAATGTTAATTTTTTCATCAAACTGTGAATTAGGGTTATTGATTACGCAAAACTGATGAAGAAATATTGTGTTGTCTACTTGACAACAACTAACTCGGAGGATTTCTAAAATATTGTAGGAGAAAGCTGAAGCAAACAGAAATGGACTGTGAGTACTTGAAGAAATGGTGCGAAAGTTTGAGCGCCGAGAACCGAAAACTGAAGAAGGAACTGCAGGAGCTAAAATCGCTGAGTGTAAATGGGGCATCATCACCACTAGCCTATTGAGTCATCGTTGTTAAGGGTATAATAGGTAATAAGTTATGGTTATTTTAGAAATATCGGCTTTTCTACTTGATTTTTTTAAGATTTACTTGTGTAAAAGTAAAATAGGAATCAAAATTGGTCACCTCATTTCATTGATATTCCTCTTTATATAGAGGTGAGATTACAAAAGTAATAATATTGTACATAATGACTAATTGATAACTGATTGAGTAATTACATCAGTTAATCGCTAATTGCATAATTAACTCTTCGTCAGTTACTTTGACGAAGACACATAATACGTATTTCCTTTAACACTCCCCCTTGTGTCAAGTCAAAGTTAAATCGGTGTATGAGGTGTTGCCTCATTAAAAATCTTGCCAAATAACAAAACCCAGTGAGACAAAATAAATTTTGGTCAAAAGGAAAAAAGTGCACAACGCACCTATTACATTTTGATGGTGATGTGATGATATTAGACTCCCACTAAGGTCTACACCCTCCCCTTAATCCTTACATCAAATCAAGGGAGCTCGGAAAGTTTTCTCATTTCGATACTTTTCACGTGTTTTTCAAATGTAGCTTTAGGTAATGATTTGTAAAATAAATCTGCCACATTCTCCTTGAAATTTATTTGATTCTTGAGGAGAGTCTGTTGTTGCTGACTATAGAAGAACTATGGTGATATGTGTTTTGCGTTATCACCCTTGATATAACCTAGCTTCATCTGCTTGATGTAGGCCGCATTATCCTCACAAATGTAAGTGGGTTCTTCAATGGTAGAACATGAACCATTGGTTCCTCGAATATGTGTAATGATAGATCTTAACTATATACACTCACGAACTGCCTCATGTAGAGCAATGATCTCAGAGTGGTTTGATGAGGTAGCCACAAGGGTTTGCTTGGTTGATCTCCAAGATATCGCTGTGTTCCCAATGGTGAATACATAACCAGTTTGGGAACGTCCTCTATGTGGGTCAAAGAGGTACCCAGCATCAGCAAAACCAACCAAAGTATCATTTGGGTTTCAGTTTGTCCTTCGGGATGTGCAGTTTCATCTGTTGTCCCATCTCTGTTTTTATAAGGGTAGAATAGTCCCAAGTCAATGGTTCCTTTTAGGTATCGAAATATGTTTTTGATACCCTTCCAATGACGTTGCGTTGGCGCTGAGCTAAATCTAGCTAACAAGTTCATTAAGAATGCAATATCTGGTCGAGCACATTGAGCTAAGTACAATAATGCGCATATTGCACTTAGATAGGGAATTTCAGGTCCCAATATTTCCTCGTCATCTTCCTTTGGACGAAATGGATCTTTCTTTACATCCAGACTTCAACCGATCATGAAAGTGCTAGCAGGATGCACCTTGTGCATGTTAAATCGCCTGAGCATCTTTTGGACATATGCATACTGGTGGATTAATATTCCACAAGTTCGGTGTTCTAGCTCAAGGCCTAAACAAAACCGAGTTTTCCCAAGATCTTTCATCTCAAATTCGGATTTCAAGTCGCTCATTGTTTCTCATATTTCATCAAGAGTGCCTATTATGTTCATATCATCGACATATACAGCTACGATTGCAAATCTAGAACTCGTTTTCTTAATAAATACGCAGGAGCATAGTTCATCATTCTTGTATCCCTTCTCAATCAAGTAGTCACTTAGACGCGCGTATACCACATCAGCTCAGACTGTTTCAATCCGTAAAGTGAGCGTTTCAATCTAATTGCAAACGCACTTCGTGGTTTAGAGTCATTTGACTTGGGTAATGGAAGGCCATCATGCACTTTCATATATATCTTCGAAGCTAGATCCCCATATAGATACACAGTAACCGCATCCACGAGCTGCATTTCTAGTCCTTCAGAAACTACCAAGCTAACTAAGTAGTGAAACGTTATGACGTCCATTACGAGAGAGTATGTCTCCTCGTAATCTATTCTAGGGCGTTGTGAGAAACCTTGTGCCATAAGGCGAGCCTTATACCTCAATACTTCATTCTTCTCATTTCGCTTTTTGACAAAAACTCATTTATGTCCTACAGGCTTTACACTTGGTGGGGTTAGCACTACCGGACCAAATACCTGTCTCTTTGTCAGAGAATCTAGTTCTGCCTGGATCGCGTCTTTCCATTAAGGCCAATCTGCTCTTTGTTGACATTCTGCAATTGAGCGAGGTTCGATATCATCGTGCTCTATAATTTCTTGAGCAACAGTATATGCAAATATATCATCAATGTTTGTGGAAGATCTTTCTATCAACTCATATGCACTCTCATAATCCATTGAGATTTCTATGTTCTCTAGAATCATTTCGAATATCGGAGCGTCCTCTAGTAGTGATTCATGGACATAAATGTAGTCAGAGATAATCTCATCAGAGAGATTCTCCACATTGATAATTAATGGATCGGGTTGTGCCTTACTCGTCCTACTCTTCTTTGGGCGAGTATCGATCGAACCAAGTGGCCTCGCCCTCTTCCTTTGGGGAGCCACGGCCTTGACCACACCTCCACTAAGTGTGGTCGCGGTGCCTCTTACTGCGGTACCGTGCCCCTTATTAGGGACTTCTAACCTTGCAGGCACATTTGCAGCTGGTATATGTGATCTTGTCACTTTAGTGATATCAGTAAACGCATCAGGCATTGAATCTGCTACGTTCTGAAGATTGATTATTCGTTTCACTTCACTTTCACATTGTGAAGTGCGGGGATCGAAATGAGACAGAGTGGGGACACATTACGACAATTCTTGTCATTCCTTTAGAAAATCATTTTTCTTATCTCCCCCTAACGATGGGAAGACTGTCTTATCAAAGTGACAATCCGCAAATCTAGCGGTAAAAAGATCGCATGTCAAAGGTTCCAAGTAACGGATAATTGTTGGAGATTCATAACCAACATAGATACCTAATCGTTTTTGAGGACCCATTTTGCTACGCTGTAGGGGCACAATAGGCACCTATACTGCACAACCAAATATGCGTAAATGTGAAATGTCAAGCTCATATCCAGTTACCAACTGGTACGCAGAAAATGGTTGGCTAGCTGTGGGCCTAAAACGAATTAGTATAGCTGCATGTAGTATTGCATAACCCCAAGCAGATATAGGCATGTTGGTGGGCATAACCAGTGCCTTAATCACCGTCTATAGCTTTGCTATGGTGGCTTCCGCAAGACCATTTTAACTAAACATATGGGGTATAAGATGCTCTTCATTGATCTTGATAGGTATGCAACAATCATCAAATCTTTTTTATGTTAACTTCGAGCATTGTCAATTCTTATAGACTTTGTAATCAAGGTGGTGAACTCTTATAATATATGATATCGCTAAGAGTTTTGCATATGTAGCATTTATTGTGGAATAGTATTTGACATGTGACCAATGTATTTCTTGATGAATTAATCATTCACTCAAAAGACAAGATGTCCATTTGAGTTCTTTCAAGTACGGATCATCATGTCATGACCACGGTGTCTTTAATGATGATGTCAAAGTCTGTGTGAGTCACTATCCCACATTTCATTGTAGGTGACTCGTTAAGTTCTTTACAATGTGTTTCCTCTCACATTTATTTAAGGTAATTTAATTTCATTCTCATAGTGGGTTTCCTTCCACATTTCATTTTCATATAATAGTCGTTGGCATGAATTTCGTTGAAGCTAACATGGTTCATTGACTCGTGGTACATACAAAGCTTCCGAGACTTTAAACATTGTGCTATTAGGCAATAGAAATCAGGCAGTGCCTCGCCTTTTTATTATTTGTGATAATCACTACATCATAGTGACAGAGAAATTATAAGAAATAATTAACTGTCTATCATATGCCTTAAAGCAGTATGACTAATCTCACTTAGCACGCTAGTTCTCCTCCATACATTCCATAAAGTATATGAGAGTGTTTATAATTTGAGAGGTATAACTCATATCCTTTAGAGTATTTTGATTTAGGTAATGATATGCTTCTCATTTTATAACCTTTCTTTATTGGGTAGATGCATTGCTTTGCATTTTTATAGTGTTATTTCAAACCATAGATAAAATCAAATAAAATTAATGCTTCATAATATAATTCGAAATTTAACAAGCCAACGATAATCAAATCAAGATCTCATCTAATTCAGTAAGCACTTTACATATGAACTTTAAGGCCGAACAACAGTCTAATTAAACAATAATATATTGGAAGTATGAAACTTTCAAACATCATTTCTATTTCTCACATTGGTAAGCTTATGGGGATTGATAATCCTTTATCAATCCTGATGTTGATATTTTTTCAATATCTCATGCTTCTATGATTCTTTGCACTTTTTGAAAGTCGCAACTAATTCATTTGCTGGCTGATAATATATAAAGATTAGTTTATTCATAGCAGTGTACGTTGCTGCTTATGTCACGCTCCTAGACCCTCTTACACAGCAATTACCCTTTGCTTTGGGTTTGTTTTCACCATTAGTTACTTTACATATGTTGTTTTTTGAACAATTCTTTGTCCTTAAATTGTTATTGTATAATTTCTAAATTATGTTACTCAACTATTTGTATATTGCTGATTTATTAATCATATTTCAGCATATACGAATTGAAGCATAAATGCTGAAGTAAGTAAGATTAATAGGGTCTTTCATATCATGCAATTATTTGTGATATCCTTTTCACAAAATCATACATATCCAACGCAGCATCATTTTTTTTAGTTGAAGGCATTGACTGATTCATAGTTGAGCAAGTAGATTTATTTCTACTTAACTGTTATGCTTTGAGATAAAGATTTTACTGTATTTTCCCAATATATCACAAGAAAAACAACAGTTCATTGTTCAAGTGATCAATTATAAATACTCCTAGCACAAGATAGGATAAATGTGACGTCTTATAAATATTAATGCTTTGAGCCTTGGTTGGCTCAATAAGTGAGGGGGGACTAATACTCAAATTCTTTAGAGTTTATTATGTCAGAATCAGGCTGATGCTTTAGCCGTCTGTAAAAATAGAGCAATAAGAAGATGTATTAAATTCGAAGTCTAAATAGACATCCACGGTAATTTTAACCAAGATGCAGAATCGTCTTTTTGATTGTGAATTTTTGTGATCACAATGAAAATTTAGGTTTAATCATTTGCATTGCTTATAAGCATATGAAATTTCATTATCATTTCTCTCTACGCAGTCCATCCACGTAAATATTCCAAAAGATATGAATTAGATATTAGAACAAAGAATCATAGTGGTAACATAATTTTTCGATGCTTTGTGAAAATACTTCATCACAAGTTTATCATTTCGATGCTACGAATTTTCTTTTCCATAGCAACACAATTTGTTATATGCTAATAAAGGCAATTATATAATCAAAATATATATGTATAGCATATAATATTACGACATAACACAATAATCGTAACATAATTTTGTCATGTAACATGCTTAATATCATGAACAAATTTAATAGCGACAACTTAAATTTAAAACATACGTGTTAGTCTGCCAAATAGATTACGTATTAAAGTGGTTGTTCTCACAATTAATGTTTTGATTGTCGCGTAGCAATTACTCTCGTAATCAACGTTTTGATCTGGTTGGCACCACAATTGACATTTAATCGGCACATGGCAATGAGTATATATGTCGCATGCAAAAACAATAAAATTTATATAATTAGTCGAATTTAATTATATATATATATATATATATGCAATTTATTTACTCATTCACCATAAACAATAAGTTAATTACAAATGTCAGATCGTAAAATAGTATATGTTAAACAGTAGATGGGATTGCATATTTACCATTTAATTTCTATAAACCATAAAAATATAAATCTGAGAGTACATTGTAATTCTAATTTACCACTCAGTAATTTTGAAATTACCTTTAAATTCACCCGATTTAATTTAAACCAACTCTTTGTTCTTCCTGGCCACATGGCATTATTGGTTACCAATTTTTGCCACCCTTTTCTCCTGGTTAGAGTGACTACTTGGTTTGCTATCTTCATCAATTGCATGTGGTTTCATCTTCGACAACTTTCTAAAGATTTAGGATAATTTGATAGTGTGTTGTATCTAAATCTTTTCTTGTTGCAAACACATGTTTGGTACCCAAACATATGTCTGAGGGAAGATATTAAGAGTATAATAGGTGACAGGTTGTGGTTATTTTAGAAATAGTATAAAGACATTTGAGAATGTAATATTTTGAACGTCAGTAAAATTGTACCCATTCTTTTACGGTTTTCTCTCTCCCTCACTATTGTCTTCTTCCTTCTTCTCTGATTCAATTCCTTAGCTTACAATCCTTTTAATCATCAATTCCCAAAGCCCACAATGCTAGCAGTGTTCATCTTGTGAAAGAAAGGCAAAAGCTAATGAACAATATCATCCTAATAACGAGGCAGCAGCAGCGATGAATTAAAACAGATCGATGCCAGACGATCTTCGCAGAGTAGTCCAGAAAGATGGAGTTGAATAAATTGCTGATCAAAGGGCTTTGGCGGTAACATAATTATACTGATGAGATTGATTTTGATTAGGTTCATAGCCAAATATGTAGGTGCAAGAACTAGTTATGTGTTCATTTCGCTCAATGATCAACTATAGTCAGCTAACACATGACTAAATTGCACGCTGAATCATATGTTTGTTTTGATTTACTGATACAGGAAAAATTAAAAGGAATCAGTGTTTCGCTCTTGTTTTGGTTTTCAAAATTATTAGATGGAAAATCCAATAATCGCACGTTGATGTGTTCCTACACATTAACAGTTAATTGATACTTCATTAAAGCAACTTCAACCCTGATGTGTTTTTGTGCATGATGATATATATGATAGGTTTCAGAATTTACCCTAATGTGAATTTACTACCTTATTGTTTAGTATCGTTTTTACGTTATCATTATTGTCACTCAATCAGATCATTTTTTTCAAATTTGCGGAAGGTGTTTTAATTGTATTAACACAGGGTGAATACCCTTCTCTTATGTCGGAAAAAAGACACATTGCCCGGTCGTCGGAGGTCGTAGCGTCCCGCACGACGTCTCCCACGGCCCCCTAGGTGCACGAACTGCTAGAAGCGAAACCGAACGTGCCAATCAATTCCTCCCCTGACTACTTTCTAGCCCCTCAAATGGAGTTGCTGGGAAGGACCTCTTTTCTTGTCTAAACCCTAACTTAGACATCGGAGAGTTAAAGACTGGGCCCATCCCAGTCTCGACTCTTGACGTTGCTATAGCTTGTGCAGAGCCTCAAATAGCATGATAAGTAGTACTCCTTCGTCCCGAAGTCCCAGAACATAAGTAACAGTCGCGCTCTAGAAGGAGGGCTTTTCTTTATTTACGTCTTGCTAGCCCTATTCTAAGCACTGATCATGGTTGAGATACTAGACAACCCTAGCGATCCAGAACCCCATATCGAGCAAGTTCTCTTTAACCAAGAAGATAACCCCAATGTGTCAACAGCAGTCACTGCCCCCATTCCCCATACAGATCTCGCTGTCGCTTTAGAGATCTTGAAGTGAGATTTCTATTAGTTCCGGGAGCAAGCTACTAAGGAACATGCCGAGGCCGAGGCTGAAGCTTATCATGCTACGATAGCGGAACTCTAGAAATAGCAGTTCTTATTACGAGTTATGCTCGAGAACATAATTTTTTATAACGAGACCATGGAATGTGCCACACGAGCTGTTGGAACACCCGGCCTTGGGGTTAATTCTTTTTTTCCTCGCAGTTCCCATAGCCACTCTGCTCCTATGGGAAACTCCCGTCAGGTAGTCTATATTGGTCACCCCATAAACCCTCAATTCTCAAAAACTGCTCCACAACCCAGCTTGGAAATTGAACCCAACCGTGACTCAGAGCAAGCTGGTCCCTCTCATCCAAATGTAGGACCCAGCACCTCCATTCCCTTGACCGCTCCAACTCCTCCCATGATGTGCATACCCGCCTCCTCCTTCAACTTAGTAATACTGTCAAGCAATTGGTCTTCCGGGTTGACGGTGTCGAGAGTCGTAACGCTCAGTGTCCCTTATTATAGGGATATAGATATAAGCAGTCTCCATTCACTTTGTGGGTCCATTTCAAGAAGCGACCTCCCGAGTCTAGGCCGCTTAAAAAGGACAAATATAGGGTTGGGATACAGATATAAGCAATCTCCATTCATGTTGCAGGTCTATCTTGAGAAGCGACCCCCCGAGTCCAAGCCACTTAAAATGGACAAATATAGGGGTACCATGGATCCGCATCTCCACCTTAGACATCCCTTTCCGTATGTGCCTCCACCCAATATACAGATTATGTGGCTTGCCATACTTTTTAAGAAACATTAGATGAGGAAGCTCTTAGCTGATTCCTTAACATTCCTGCCAGCTCTATCGACAATTTTGAGCAGCTCTTGGAACGCTTCCTCAGTCGCTTCATCCTACACGCCAGCATCTACCGTAGTGTCAACATCTTGTTCTAGATCAAACAACAAGATGGCCAAATGGGGAAGGCGTGCATAGCTTACTCTCTAGATGACAATCTGCCATAACCTGGAGCCCTGTGTCGCCGAGCAGGCCTTCTGATAGGCACTCCTTGTAACATCCCGTACCTAAAAGTTACCTTTTCACAGAGGTTTACGAGTTACCGAGGACTTTTAATGGCCATCGGTAATTTGTTAAGTTATCGCTCGAGTTAATTTTCGAGTTTTTCTAAACTCTCCAAATACCTGATTTAATGACTCGATCTTGTAGTACGTATCGACACGAGTCTCCCAGTATTTTCAGAATATTTTTCGGAGCTTCCGGCTATTTTCTGTGAATTTCGGAAGTTTATGGTAATTTTCAATTATGAATCCAGTAAAAAGAGTTTTACCATTTAACTAATTACTTTTTACCCATTTTAAATCTGGACCGTCAGATCAAGTCGGGTTTTGATCTGAACCGTCCATTTGGGTATAAATAGAGGGGAGAGGGTTGACTAGGGTCAGACCCCCCCCCTTCGTCTCTCTTTCTTCGCTCGTCTCTCTCCCTCTGCCCTCGATCCCTTGCTCCACCACCTCCATCACCGTTGCGTCCGGCCAACCCACACCGGCGCACCACCTTCAAAATACTCCTCTCACTATCCTCTTCAAAACCCCCTTACCAATTCATTCCGATATCCATTGTGGAAGGAGATTGGTCGAGTGGAGACGCGACTGTGCTCACCGGAATTTGGCGAGCTCAGGCGACGGCGAGGGCAGCAAGAGGTAGGGTTCTTCTTCCTTCTTCCCCCTCTTCCTTTTCCATGTCTTTTAGCGTTCGATTTAAGCCTGAACGAGTTTCTGTTATTCTGTGTTCGATGGCGAGTCACCGGCGAAGAGGTGTTGGTCCTCTGGTGAGCTATTCGTGCCTTGGGGGTGTTGCAGCGCGTGTTTGGGCCTACTGGAGTAGCATAATCGATTGCTAGGATGACAGGGCAATGCTGGTGAGGTGGTGGGTGAAGGACAGCGAGCTGCAGCTAGACTTGCAGCCGAGGAGGAGCTGCTGGGCTCGGGTCATTGCTGACCTGAGGATGGAGCCCGGAAAGGAGGAGGCTGAGGTGCAGCTGGATCTTGGTTTGGAGTAGACCAGAGGTAAGGTTTTAGTATTAGGACAGTGTGTTGAAGTTTTGTGATGTTGTTGATGTTGAACCTATGTTTGATTTGAATTGTGTCATTTTTGGTGCATGTGGTCGATAACTGGGTGAATCGGAGGAAACGGGGAGGTTATGGCGAAATTCTGGCAAGTTGACCGGAATCCGGTGACTGCTCCGGGAATACAGTAAACCGACAGAATGCCGAAGAGGTAGAAATCATTTCCCCTGTTAAGCTTTTAGTCGGAAAGTACTGATAATTCCTAATTTGAGTATTTACGGGAAAATTGGAAGTAATTAGGAAGTTTCCATTTTGGGAAACTTCCCATTCTAAAGAACACTTGCCATGTTAGGAAACTTTCCCTTTTTGGAAGGTTTCCATTTATGGAAGATTGACCAATAAAAGTAAAAAGGGAAAGGTCAATCTTAGTAACCGGTTAAGTTAAGACAACCGGATCTTTAAGTGAGATTCTAGGCAACTCAGGAATCTTAGTCTCCGAGTTGGGTGCCGTAAATAATTCGGATAATTTCTTACTGGATATATATCTACTCATAACCCGTAAATTGGTAAACTGGTTGATTGGGTGTCCATAGTAATTCCACAGAATTAATATGTGATAACCTATCTTCAATAAAATAGTAAGGAAAGTTGATACGCTGAGTTTACGAAGACGGAAACCCAACTTCGAGTCGGTATTCAGAATTAAGCGTTTTGCTGAAAAAGCTGTTAAAAAGAAAGGAACTTGGTCAACACGTGGTCAAATAGGATTTCCTGGTCAAACTAGGAAAAAACCAAGTCAACTATGGAATGACTAATATATTGGTTTATTTGTACAGTCTCTGGTCGAACGTGAGACGGGCTCGACTACGTGGTTAGTTCGAGGGTTTCGCTCGAGAAGCTTTCCGAGCAGGAAGAAGGTCGCAATAAGTACTGTGAGTGGACCTTGTTTTTAAATTAAATTGCATGCCATAGACTTTAATTAGTTTCTCCTGTATTTGTGATTTCCTCCATTATATGTTTTTTGGTGATTTTGGAAAAATGGGAATTTTATACTTTTTAAAGATAAGTGAGCCGGTAAAG
Source organism: Comarum palustre (assembly GCA_951800085.1). Taxonomy (NCBI): domain Eukaryota; kingdom Viridiplantae; phylum Streptophyta; class Magnoliopsida; order Rosales; family Rosaceae; genus Comarum; species Comarum palustre. Next base: position 20,643,150 of record OX637584.1, on the reverse strand, counting down.
AGGTTTCTACCTTTCCCGTGGTTTTAAAGGATTTTTCCCGGATTATGGTTTTTAATTGTTATCACCGTTTTGGGATTATGGAGGGGGATGTTTTAAAAAGGGGAAACTTGGCTCTTGGATTTAAAGGGTTTTAAAGTAAAGGCAAAGAACCGGTTTTGGGTTCTTGGAAAGGTTTTTAAATCCAATGTATTTGGGGTAAAGTCAGGGAGATTTGACTTGGTTTTCGATTTATTTTTCCCATGAGGTTTTAAAGGTTTTTAAAGGATTTTAAAGAATAAGGATATATATATATATATATATATTGCATGCTAGCATGGACCATCTCCAGGTGGAGTTGGTACCCTCTCTGGATAGTAGCTGGTCTGACCCTCTTCGGTGGTAGCTGGTCAGTATGACCCTCCCGGATAGAGCAGGTCAGGACCCTCTTCGGTGGTAGCTGGTCGGTTGGACCCTCCCGAATAGAGCGGGTCATGGGACCCTCTCCGATGAGCTGGTCAATGGACCCTCTCGTGGTAGAGCAGGTCGGTTTTCTCGTGGTTGAGGTTAATACCCCACACAATTATTTATGTTTGAGCCAAGGGAATTATTTATGATTTAATTATTTATTGTCTATGATTTTCTTGCATGTGGATTTTTCTTGGAAAAACTCTAAGGGAGAACATTAAAGGAAATAGAGTTTTATATTTGATTTTTGTTCACTCACGCTAACAGTTTTCAATGTTTCTCCCCTGGGCCCTTCGTTTCTAATGCCCAGTGGTGCAAGGTTCTAGAGCGGAGGTCGCGCGCGTACAAGAGTCGAGGCATAGTCGTTCAATCCGTTGCTGCTTACAAATTCATTAGGGTAATCTTCTATGTAAACTGCTCTGACTAACCTTGTTTAGCTAGTTAAGTAGGTTAGGGAGCAGGATGTCTTCATGAGTTAGGGATTGTTTTTAAATACTCATGGAAGTGCTGAGTTGGTATATAGGAAGGGTTGTCCATTTCAAGGAGGTTTCGGTAAGAAGTTCCCTTGAGATGGCCCCGCAGGATTTACTTCGGGTTAAAGGGGTTTAACTCGGAGTGGGTCCTGACACTCCTTATAACATCTCGTACCTAAAAGTTACCTTCTTACATGGGTTTATGAGTTACCGAGAGCTTTTAACTATGACCGGTAATTTAATAAGTTATCGCTTAAGTGTATTTTCAAGTTTTTCTCAAATCAAGGAAAAAGAAATTTGAATCCCCGAAGTCATAGAATGCATTGAGACGAGCTCACCAGTATGTCCAGATAAATTTTCGGAGCATACTATGAATTTTTAAAGTTTAAGGTAACTCTTAATTACTGTTTGATAAATTTTAATTACCATTTCGGTAAATAATATTTACCGAATTTAAATTTGGACTGTCAGATCAATTAGGGATTTGATCTAAGCCGTCTTTTTTTGTATAAATAGATGAGAGAGGGTTTACTCGGGTCAAACCCTCCTCTCTGCTTCTCTCTCGTTGCCTCTGATTGCCACCACGACAAAGAGCAGCCGTCTAACCACCTCACACCGCACCACCACCAAAACATCCCTTTTCCCCTCCTCGACAAAACCCCCAACTAAATTTCCACGATTAGTGATGATTGGAGGAGAACGGAGAAGGAGGACAAACTGTCCTTGATGGATTCGATCTAGCCGATCGAGACGACATCTCAGTCTCTAGTAGGTAGGGTTTTCTTCATGTTCCCTTCTTCTTCCCCTATGTGCCTCTAATTTCTTGATTTGAGATTCATTTGAAAAACCCCAACCTCTATCTCTTTCTGGTTTTCACGGCGGAGCTCCGATAAGGATGTATCAAGTGTTTTGATGACTTTCTTGAGCCTCAACAAGAATGGGTGCCTGGAGGAGCTGTTGGACGACATGGATGGAGTGTTGAGAGCTGGTGGTTGTGGTCAGGCTGAGGCAGAGGCTCTGCCTATGAAGGAATCGGTGAATGAGCTACTGGATTCGATAATGAAGGTGAGGACAGTACTGTGTAGTTACTAAGTTATAGATGAATATACAAATTCTGAGAATTCAATGGATATAGAGGATATGTTTCTCTCTCTTCTTACTTTTTGTAAAATAGAGGATGTTTTACATAATTTATTGGAACCAAAATATGACGTTTTTTCTCTAAAATTAAGATAATTCTAGTTTTACATGAGTTGTTAGATATGCTCTAATAATGAACTAAAACTTGATTTATAGGGATTAAATATTTCTGGACCAAAAAACAGCTGGTTACATCACTTACATGCAATAGGCTTTATGAATTTTCATAGTAGCCACAAAATCAGTAGGGATAACAGGATAATTAAGTATAATAATGGAAATGAAGTATAAGGTAAATTATATCTGCTTTATGTGGACAAATCATTAAATGAATAAAGGAAAGTATATGAATAGAATGATATACTCATAACTACATAGCCAAACTATTGTGCATATGCATATATATACTGATTAATAAGAGCAACCCAATTATAAGCTTAAAGACATCAACTGGCTAGGATACTATTTTTTTCACATAAGATAATTGAGGGTTAGTCATCAATCACAATTTAAGTTGTGGGTTTATACTAAACATAGGGGTGGCCACCAAACTTAACTCCATCTACATCATGCCAACCTTATTTAATTTTTGATCATATCATATATTCCTTTGTTCATGCTCTTAAGTGATCGTTAGGTAGGTATTTGGGTGAGCTTTCTAACCTCTCTCTTCCTTTCTATTGAATTTCGGTTCTTTTCCTTGCCCATTGCAACTCCATTATTGACAGTTGGCTAGACTGGCGAGGACCAACATCCATAGCCAACTTCGACATGCTGCCACCATATCTTGGATGATATATAGTCCCACAGCCATCCACTAATTAAATTGCAAACCAAAAAGAAAGAACAACAAATTACAATCCCTAAGAATATGACATAAGAACGAAAAGATGAGTGAATTTGATGGAACTAAGTGCTTCAAAGTTTTGAGCATAATTGGGAAAAAAACTGTAGTGTAGCGTCCGGCCTTTTTTATTAGAGAAACGATAACAATCACATTGTTCGCGTTTTAAGTTGTGTATTATAAATCCTCATTTTAGATCATATAGCGTGATAATACATGTGAGAATACACAACAACGTTTCTCAATTTTTTGCAAGTGATTTCAAATTCTCTTGATTAAAGAAGGTTATATTACTCGTTTTCTTTTTCAAATATCGTATATGTGGATGTTTTTTTTAAAGTACATGTATGTGGATGAATGTATCAATGCGAATGGTAGGGTTTAAAAGGAAAAATAGTCAATATACATCCTGAACTTGGCTCTAATTGTCAATTTGCACCATTCACTTCCATTTGTGTCAATTTACCTCCTCAACTTGGTAAAAGCTGCGGATTTGCACCCTCTCCGTTAAATCTGACGGTTTCCATCCAATTTTCAATCATATGTTATAAACGTGAAGAGTATAACTGTGATATTATATATTTTTTATTTTAATAATAATAATAATAATATTCAAAAGGGAGATTCAAATATACTCATGCATTTTTTTGTTCAAAAATGTATTATTTATTTAATATATTTTTTGTACAATTTTGTTTACCTAATCATTTATTTAATCTTTTTGAAGGGCATATGCATGAGTCTCATTTTTAAAGATGTTTAGATTGATAATGTTAATAAGAAAAGTGCATTAAAAGTAAGAATAAAATTGATTTGATGTCAACAACAATGAACACGACATAATTTGTAGGACTGAACAAGTCAAATATATCGATAAAAATAATATTTATAACACATAATTTTTAGATGGATAAGTATATATGAATATTCTTTTAGAGATTTTGTTTCATTATTTTAATTAATAAAAGAAAATAATATAAATTGATAGTGATACTCATCACAAGCATGACACGTAACTAAAAATTTCATAGAAACCATATGATTTGACAGAAAGGTGCAAATCCACAGTTTTTACCAAGTAAAAAGACAAACTGATAAAAATCTAAATTAAGGATGTAAATTAACAATTATATTAGGTATTTTACCGGTTTAAAAATCTTAGTCCGTTAAATAATCATTTCCATCAGTTGATTGACTCTTCTACAGCAAATAATGAAATGATGGGCAAAGGGAGAAAGTGACTTAACTGTTGAACAATTTATTTTGTATGACTAGTTGAAACACGGTCCAAGGCTCCAAGCATGGTGTTTTTTGGTGCCTTGAGCTTTAAGCAAACACAGAATTTAGACTGAAATCTCCTAAGATATGGTCAGCAGGCCCATCAAGGAAAAACACAAGAAACCACAACACATGACAAGAAATATAGACCAAAGACCAGGAATTCTCTTGACAATCATTAGAAAAAATCTCATTACTTTCGTCGGGGCGTGGTATGTATGAACACATGACTACCTTTCTCTAATAATGTAGAGGAGCCTACTAAACTTTACTCTTTGATTTGGTCTGCTGGAAAACCAGTGGCATAGATGAGCTCATTCCATGCATCAGGAACTCCAGGAACACAACGTTGGCTGCAGTCTTCCTTGTGGAACCTTTCTTACCCCAGATCGATGGGTGGCCATCCATGCGGAAATTGGCCAACCTCGTCACATTCAATAGTATCACTGGAACCTTCATTTCTTTGATTACTTCATCCACCATCTTCATTTTCAAAGGGTAGCTATCCATTATGGCCCTAGAGAAGGCTGGTTCTTTTTCCCCTTAGCATGACCCACCTGAATCCCAATCTCCAACTCTGCTTTCATGAAGTTTGAGTAATCAAATTGATATGTGAAACACTTTTCAATAATATAAACATAAATTACAGGTACGGTTTCTCTATCGCAGAAATTTCAGGTTGAAGGACATCCTGAATGAACAATCACCCCGCACTCCACCAAAAAGAACATAAAAAGTTCATATCATTCTTCTTTGACATGTATTTTTATTGGGATTTTAACTAAATGGGAGAATGTTTCTGAACACGCATGGAAAATTTATGCAAGACTTTCTCTCTTTCTAGTTGTTTCCTAGGAACTGACAACGATATGAAACATCAAAGGAATAAAAAGTGGAAATATACCTGAAATGTGAAGAAGAGTACCCACAATAGAATATCAAGTGCTTTTTGGATTCACATTAAGCTCTACCTAGTTAGCCCACGTCATCAACTTCAAGGCCCGTCTAAAGGCCTCAGTTACATCAAAATGTGGATAGAGACAATCTCCTTCTTTGTAGTAGTTCTTCCTGCATCAAATAACCATCATATTTACTAGTATGTTTCGTTCTGTTACAAGAAAAAATCACCAAAAGAAGAGATGATGCACCATCAAGTAGAGTATGAGCTTATTTATTACTCATTCTTGACTAGCTTGTTGAAAAGACATACGAGGATAATATATGATCTAATTAATCCACACTTGAAATGCTATTTACTTCTATCCAGATAGAATATTAGTATTCCACATATGTTATGTATCTATAAGATGAATGATTTACTAAATATCCAACAAAACAACCCAAATTATGAAAATTTAATGACTGGAAAACATATACTGATCTGCATAACAAATGTGATTAAATATACTAAGATATGTAAGTGTACATGTACATATACCCACAAGCAGTCTTTCCATGAGCCCACCAATGTCCAGTATTAAAGACTAGAATGTCAACCTTCATCTGACTTTTCGCTATCTGTCAATTTGATCGATTGCTAGCTTTGGATTTGAGTTCCTTTTCTCATCAAAGCGGACTCCCTTCACAAGGAAATGTGATAACACAAAATCCACACTACAGTCTATTGAATATTGGCTTTATCTTGAAGGTGGACCAAAACCCATTGGAAACTCATCTTGATCACGTGGGCTATACTATGTCTAGGTTAATTAGGAAATCCATATATGCATGTATTTCTAGCCTAACTAGTGGACCAAAACCCATTGGAAACTCATCTTGATCACGTGGGCTATACTATGTCTAGGTTAATTAGGAAATCCATATATGCATGTATTCTAGCCTAACTAGGATTAGATATATATATATATATATAGGTGCTGATGTCAATGACTCGAGAGAGAGAAATCGTTTAACCTAGAGCAGAGCTATCTTTCTCTATCAGCAGAGAACGTATAGCATTGGGGTTTTTGGGTAGTCGAGAGTTTTGCCATAAAGCTCTATTGTATTCTCTCCAATTGTTATAGTGGAATTCTTTGCCGGCTTCGAGAGTGGACATAGCTCAATCACATTGATTGGGTGAACCACTATAAATCTTGTGTTCTTGTCTTCTATTTTCTTTACCGTTCTTCGATTATCCAAATTGTTCCATATCAATATTGTCGTTTGTTTACGCTTCCGCATAACAAACTGGTACCAGAGCCTGTTCTGATTTGGGAGTTGATTATTGATTGGAAATCATGAGTGACGGTGAAGGTGCTGAAGTTGATAAGAAGAAGAAAGGGACAGAGTCTACACATGCTAAGCCATCTGTTGGCAATGCCAAATTTGAAGTTGAGAAGTTCGATGGAACAAATAATTTTGGTATGTGGTAGTGTGAGATGATGGATGTCTTGTGTCAACAAGAATTGGATATAGCTCTCGAAGAAAAACCAGCAGATATGGCCGAGGCGCAGTGGAAGCAGATTAATAAGTGGGCTTGTGGTTCTATCAGATTATGTCTTGCAAAGAGTGTGAAATTCTTTATCATGAAGGAAACTTCAGCAAAGGATATGTGGAAGAAATTGGAGGACCAGTACATGATCAAGAGTGCTGAAAACCGCTTTCACCTGAAGAGAAGGCTTTTCCGATTCAACTACAGACAAGGTATTTCTATGTCTGAACACATCAGTGATTTCAATAAGATACTTGCAGATTTGGTTAATTTGGATGTGCAAATTAATGATGAGGATAAAGCTTTATGTTTGCTTAATTCTCTTCCTGACTAGTATGAGCATTTGATTACAACTTTGCTGCATGGAAAGAATGAAGTGCAGTTTGATGATGTGTGTAATTCATTGATTAATAATGAATGTCGGAAGAAGGAGAAGCAGTTGCAAAGGGGTTCAGGTGGTGAAGCACAAGTACTTGTTGCAAGAGGCAGATTAGAAGATAGAAAGTTTGGTGGAAATCGAGGTAAGTCGCGTTCCAAGTCAAGAGCTAAATTTCCTGCAAAAGATGAGTGTGCCTTTTGTCGTCAAAAGGGTCATTGGAAAAAAGATTGTCCCAAGTTGAAGACTAGAGACAAGAAGGGTTCTGAAGTAAATATGGCAAAATTTGAAGATGATGATGACTTCGGTTTTGCATTGAGTTGTTCTTCGGTTTTCGAAGATTTTGAAGATGATGAGATCGATTTGGCTCTAGCAAGTTCACCTACACGTGATTATTCTAATCAGTGGATTATGGATTCGGGTTGTACTCACCACATGTGTCCCAACAGGGAATGGTTCTCTTCTTTGAGGGAATTAAATGGTGGAGTAGTTCTTATGGGAGATGATAGTCCTTGCAGAACTAAAGGGATTGGTACAATTCATCTCAAGATGCATGATGGGGTTGTTAGAAAATTGACTGATGTTCGGTATGTTCCGAACTTGAAGAAAAATCTGATCTCTTTGGGTACTTTGGAATCAAAGGGGCACACAATTACTTTGAAGGATGGTGTTGCTAAAGTTGTTTCTGGTTCACTTGTTTTGATGAAGGGTACTAGAGAAAGAAACTTGTATTTTCTACAAGGGAGTACTGTGACAAGTGAGACGGCAGTTTCTGAGACTGCAGATGATGCAGACACTACCAGATTATGGCATATGCGTCTTGGTCACGCTGGTGAGAAAGCAATGCAGAAATTAGTGAAGCAAGGCTTATTGAAAGGTGCAAAGACTTGCAAATTGGAATTTTGTGAACACTGTGTTTTGGGTAAGCAGACTAGAGTTAAATTTGGCACCGCAGTTCATCAGATTAAAGGAGCTCTAGACTATGTTCACACAGATGTATGGAGACCTACCCAAACAGCATCTAAAGGAGGTATGCATTATTATGTCTCTTTTGTTGATGACTTCTCTAGAAGAGTATGGGTGTACACCATGAAGCATAGAGATGAAGTCTTAGATATATTTGTGAAGTGGAAGAAGATGATTGAGACTCAGACCGGTTGGAAAATTAAGAGGCTCACGTCAGATAATGGTGGTGAATATAAATCTGATCCGTTCTTCAAATTATGCGAAGATGAGGGCATTGTGAGACACTTCACTGTTAGAGGGACACCGCAGCAGAACGGGGTGGCAGAGCGTATGAATAGGACTTTATTGGAGAAAGTCAGATGTATGTTGTCTAATGCTGGTTTAGGCAAGGAGTTTTGGGCTGAGGCAGTCACATATGCAGGTCATCTAATTAATAGATTGCCATGTTCTGCAATTGAAGGTAAAACTCTCATGGAGGTATGGTCTGGTAAACCTGCTACTGATTATAGTTATCTTCATATTTTTGGTTGTCCTGCTTATTTTCATGTCAGAGAAAGCAAGCTTGATCCAAGGGCCAAGAAAGCAATATTCTTAGGATTTAGTGATGGTGTTAAAGGGTTCAAGCTTTGGTGTCCGGATGAGAAGAAAATTGTTGTGAGCAGAGATGTTACTTTTGATGAAGCAATTATGGTTGATCAGAATAAGCAGAAAATTTCTGAAGAGCAGAGAAAGACCAAAGAGAACTTGCAGCAGGTGGAGGTTCAGAGAAAAGTTGTTGAAACTTCAGTTGATCCAGTGAGTCCTACAGTTGAGTCAGATGATTCAAATAATAAGGACATGAGTGTTGAAGTAGAGGCTCCAACGCAAGAGCCTACACAACAAGACAAACCTATTGCATCGAGAAAGGGAAAAATGAATGCTCCAAAGCCAGCTTGGCTTAATGATATGGTGACTTATGCACTTCCCATTACTGAAGAAGAAATTCCTACTACCTATGAAGAAGCTGTCGTACATGCAGATTATGTTGAGTGGGAGAAAGCTATGGGTGAGGAGATGAACTCTCTTTACAAGAATAAAACGTGGGAGGTGGTTCAGTTACCGCATGGGAAGAGAGCAATTGGTTGTAAATGGGTGTTTGCTAAAAAGGAAGGATCACGGTACAAGGCTAGATTGGTAGCTAAAGGCTACGCACAAAAGGAAGGAATTGACTACAATGAGGTATTTTCTCCTGTTGTTAAGCATTCTTCTATTCGTATTTTATTAGCCTTGGTTACTCAATATGATCTTGAGTTGGCACAACTTGATGTGAAAACTGCTTTTCTACATGGAGAATTAAAAGAAGAAATTTACATGACCCAACCGGAAGGATTTAAGGTTGCTGGTAAGGAAAATTGGGTTTGTAAATTGCAGAGATCTTTATATGGATTGAAACAGTCTCCAAGGCAGTGGTATAGGCGGTTTGATAAGTTCATGTCAGGTCAGAAGTACATCAAGAGTCATTATGATCCATGTGTTTATTTTCGCAAGCTACAGAATGGGACCTTCATTTATTTGCTCTTATATGTTGATGACATGTTAATTGCATCTAAGAGCAAGGTGGAGATAGAGAAATTGAAGTCACAATTGAGTAGTGAATTTGAGATGAAGGACTTGGGAGAGGCTAAAAAGATAAAGATTTTGGGCATGGAAATTGAGAGAGATAGATCAAGAGGCAGAGTTTGTTTGTCACAGAAGCAATATTTGAAGAAGGTACTACATCGGTTTGGCATGGATGATAAAACTAAACATGTAAGTACACCTCTTGGCTCTCATTTTAAACTTGATGCTACTATGTCTCCTAGCACAGATGATGAGAAGCAATATATGGCTAAAGTTCCTTATGCCAGTGCTGTTGGTAGCTTGATGTACTGTATGGTGTGTACTAGACCTGATATTTCACAGGCTGTAAGTATGGTGTGCAGATATATGCATAATCCAGGTAGAGGCCATTGACAAGCTGTGAAGTGGATTCTACAGTATATTTTTGGTACTGTGGATGTTGGATTAGTATTTCAGCAGGATAAGACGAGTCAATGTGTTGTTGGATATGTGGACTCTGATTACGCAGGTGATTTGGATAAGAGTCGGTCTTCTACAGCTTATGTGTTTACTCTTGCTAGTGGACCGGTGAGTTGGAAGTCGAACTTGGAGCATACAATTGCTTTGTCGACTACAGAAGCTGAATATATGGCAGCAGTAGAGGGTGCAAAAGAAGCAATTTGGCTTCGTGGTTTGCTTGAGGACTTGAGACTTATTCAAGAATATGTGGATATTCATTGTGATAGTCAAAGTGCTATTCATTTAGCAGAGAACCAGGTTACTCATGCACGTACTAAACATATTCGTGTCAGATATCACAAGATTCGTCAAATGGTGGAGGATGGTGACATTCAACTCCTCAAGATTGGGACTGAAGATAATCCTGCAGATATGTTGACAAAGCCAGTTCCATTCAGCAAGTTCAAGCATTGCTTGGACTTGATTGGTGTTTGTAAAGTTTGAAGATCCCTACGGGGATGTCGGAGCGGCGAATGGTTTGAATTTCTACTATGGAGGATTTGTATCAAGTTAAAGCCAAGGTGGAGATTATTGAATTCTTTGCCGGCTTCGAGAGTGGACATAGCTCAATCACATTGATTGGGTGAACCACTATAAATCTTGTGTTCTTGTCTTCTATTTTCTTTACCGTTCTTCGATTATCTAAATTGTTTCATATCAATATTGTCGTTTGTTTACGCTTCCGCATAACACAGTCATAGTCCTTCCGAGTGATCCAAAAACTTACAGTCACTATGTGTATTTACCTATTTATTCATCCATTGTACCAGAATGAGGTCCACTACGGCAATCATGTGTATTTTAGTTCTAGAAGGAAACTTGGGTTTGATTTGAAAATTCAACCAAAAAATCTAATTTAATCCGAAAACCCAAAATCATAGTGTTAATTCCAGAAACCAAGCACTCAACCAAATCAAGCAGAAATTGGGATGAGCAAACAGGCATGAGTAATGCAGGCGCACGACACATACAGGCACTAAGCAGTTAATATATTTTATGAAAACTAAGTACTAAGGACAGAAGTTGTGCAAAATGGGGAAAGCTGCTAACTAACAATCACAGAATCAGCTTAAGAAAGAGGCACGTGTTAGGGATAAGCAATATAGTATTGATATCTCCATACAATGTTCGTTTTCTGTGTCAACAACACAGCTAAAAGTGTAAGACACTGTCCACATTACCAGTCAAGGCATAATGTTAGTTGCACTGTCCAATTGGTTTGGTAAAAGAGATATAGTAGGTTCTCCATATAAACTAACTTCACATTTGAGACTTTTACATGGTCACCCCCAATTTGAGCAGGGTTGTAATTTTCTAAAATTAGTTAATTAGTGCCACAAAGTCTCAAGCCACCTGCTTGATGGGGAATATCTAGCTGAGCATGCAATGCACTTAGGGATAAGCAGCTGAATTTAGAAAACGATGCAGGGGGAAGTTCAAAGCTCATCTGTCTTGTGGATGAAAAGTTTCAGAATAATCTGTTGAAGTGGATTATTCTGGTAGAAAGACCAGAAACAGAATTGGAAAAAAGAAATAAAGATAGAAGTTGGAAAAATGGTATAATTTCTAAATTATGTTACTCAACTATTTGTATATTGCTGATTTATTAATCATATTTCAGCATATACTAATTTGAAGCATAAATGCTGAAGTAAGATTAATAGGGTCTTTCATATCATGCAATTATTTGCGATATCCTTTTCACAAAATCATACATATCCAACGCAGCATCATTTTTTTTAGTTGAAGGCATTGACTGATTCATAGTTGAGCAAGTAGATATATTTCTACTTAACTGTTATGCTTTGAGATAAAGATTGTACTGTATTTTCCCAATATATCACAAGAAAAACAACAGTTCATTGTTCAAGTGATCAATTATAAATACTCCTAGCACAAGATAGGATAAATGTGACGTCTTATAAATATTAATGGTTTGAGCCTTGGTTGGCTTAATAAGTGGGGGGACTAATACTCAAACTCTTTAGAGTTTATTATGTCAGAATCAGGCTGATGCTTTAGCCATCTGTAAAAATAGAGCAATAAGAAGATGTATTAAATTCGAAGTCTAAATAGACATTCACGATAATTGTAACCAAGATGCAGAATCGTCTTTTTGATTGTGAATTTTCTTGATCACAATGAAAATTTCAGTTTAATCATTTGCATTGCTTATAAGCATATGAAATTTCATTATCATTTCTCTCTACGCAGTCCATCCACGTAAATATTCCAAAAGATATGAATTAGATATTAGAACCAAGATTCATAGTGGTCACATAGTTTTTCGATGCTTTGTGAAAATACTTCATCACAAGTTTATCATTTCGATGCTACGAATTTTCTTTTCCATAACAACACAATTTGTTATATGCTAATAAAGGCAATTATATAATCAAAATATATATGTATAGCATATAATATTACGACATAACACAATAATCGCAACATAATTTTGTCATGTAACATGCTTAATATCATGAACAAATTTAATAGCGACAACATTTAAAACATACGTGTTAGTCTGCCAAATAGATACGTATTAAAGTGGTTGTTCTCACCATTAATGTTTTGATTGTTGCATAGCAATTGTTCTCGTAATCAACGTTTTGATCTGGTTGGCACCACAATTGACATTTAATCGGCACATGACAATGAGTATATATGTCGCATGCAAAAACAATAAAATTTATATAATTAGTCGCATTTAATTATATATATATATGCAATTTATTTACTCATTTACCATAAACAATAAGTTAATTACAAATGTCAGATCGTAAAATAGTATATGTTAAAGAGTAGATGGGATTGCATATTTACCATTTAATTTCTATAAACCATTAAAATATAAATCTGAGAGTAAATTGTAATTCTAATTTACCATTCAGTAATTTTGAAATTACCTTTAAATTCACCCGATTTAATTTAAACCAACTCTATGTTCTTCCTGGCCACATGGCATTATTGGTTACCAATTTTTCTTGTTGATAGTGTGTTGTATCTAAATCTTTTCTTGTTGCAAACACATGTTTGGTACCCAAACATATGTCTGAGGGAAGATATTAAGAGTATAATAGGTAACAGGTTGTGGTTATTTTAGAAATAGTATAAGGACATTTGAGAATGTAATATTTTGAACGTCAGTAAAATTGTACCCATTCTTTTACGGTTTTCTCTCTCCCTCACTATTGTCTTCTTCTTCCTTCTTCTCTGATTCAATTCCTTAGCTTACAATCCTCTTAATCATCAAATCCCAAAGCCCACAATGCTAGCAAAGTGTTCATCTTGTGACAGAAAGGCAAAAGCTAATGAACAATATCATCCTAATAACGAGGCAGCAGCAGCGATGAATTAAAACAGATCGATGCCAGACGATCTTTGCAGAGTAGTCCAGAAAGACGGAGTTGAATAAATTGCTGATCAAAGGGCTTTGGCGGTAACATAATTATACTGATGAGATTGATTTTATTAGGTTCATAGCCAAATACGTAGGTGCAAGAACTAGTGATGTGTTCATTTCGCTCAATGATCAACTAGTCAGCTAACACATGACTAAATTGCACGCTGAATCATATGTTTGTTTTGATTTATTGATACAGGAAAAATTTAAAGGAATCAGTGTTTCGCTCTTGTTTTGGTTTTCAAAATTATTAGATGGAAAATCCAATAATCGCACGTTGATGTGTTCCTACACATTAACAGTTAATTGATACTTCATTAAAGCAACTTCAACCCTGATGTGTTTTTGTGCATGATGATATATATGATAGGTTTCAGAATTTACCCTAATGTGAATTTACTACCTTATTGTTTAGTATCGGTTTTACGTTATCATTACTGTCGCTCAACAAGATCATTTTTTCCAAATTTGCGGAAGGTGTTTTAAATGTATTAACACAGGGTGAATACCCTTCTCTTATGTCGGAAAAAAGACACATTGCCCGGTCGTCGGAGGTCGTAGCGTCCCGCACGACGCCTCCCACGGCTCCTAGGTGCCTGAACTGCTAGAAGCGAAACCAACGTGCCAATCAATTCCTCCCCTGACTACTTTCTAGCCCCTCAAATGGAGTTGCTGGGAAGGATCTCTTTTCTAGTCTCACATCGAGGAGGAAGCCACGATCCCCAAAGAAGCCCTATATAAGCCAGCAAAAGGCTCCGAAAAATGTAAGGTTCTTCAAACACGAACTCTGCTAAGCCACTTACGCACAACGACACTAACTTAGACATCAGAGAGTTAAAGACTGGGCCCATCCCAGTCTTGACTCTTGACGTTGTTATCGCTTGTGTAGAGCCTCAGATAGCATGACAAGTAGTACTCCTTCGTCCCGAAGTCCCAGAACATGATTAACAGTCGCGCTCTAGAAGGAAGGCTTTTCTTTATTTACGTCTTGCTAGCCCTATTCTAAGCACTGATCATGGTTGAGATACTAGACAACCCTAGCGAACCAGAACCCCATATCGAGCAAGTTCTCTTTAACCAAGAAGATAACCCCAATGCATCAACAACAGTCACTGCCCCCATTCCCCATACAGATCTCGTTGGCGCTTTAGAGATCTTGAAGTGAGATTTCTATTAGTTCCGAGAGCAAGCTACTAAGAAACATGCTGAGGCCGAGGTTGAAGCTTATCATGCTACGATAGCGGAACTCTAGAAATAGCAGTTCTTATTACAAGTTATGCTCGAGAACATAATTTTTTATAACGAGACCATGGAATGTGCCACACGAGCTGTTGGAACACCCGACTTTGGGGTTAATTCTCTTTTTCCTCACAATTCCCATAGACACTCTACTCCTATGGCAAACTCCTGTCAAGTAGTCTATATTGGTCACCCCATAAACCCTCCATTCTTAAAAACTGCTCCACAGCCCATCTTGGAAATTGAACCCAACCGTGACTCAGAGCAAGCTGGTCCCTCTCATCCAAATGTTGGACCCTGCATCTCCATTCCCTTGACCTCTCCAACTCCTCCCATGATGTGCATACTCACCTCCTCCTTCAACTTAGTAATACTGTCAAGCAATTGATCTTCCGGGTTGACGGTGTCGAGAGTCGTAACGCTCAGTGTCCCTATTATAAGGATACAAATATAAACAGTCTCCATTCACTTTGTGGGTCCATCTCGAGAAGCGACCTCCCGAGTCTAGGCCGCATAAAAATGACAAATATAGGGTTGGGATATAGATATAAGCAGTCTCCATTCATGTTGTAGGTCTATCTTGAGAAGCGACCCCCCGAGTCTAAGCCACTTAAAAAAGACAAATATAGGGGTACCATGGATCCGCATCTCCACCTTAGACATCCCTTTCCGTATATGCCTCCACCCAATATACAGATTATGTAGCTTGCCATACTTTTAAGAAACATTAGATGAGGAAGCTCTTAGCTGGTTCCTTAACATTCCTGTTAGCTCTATCGACAATTTTGAGTAGCTCTTGGAATGCTTCCTCAGTCGCTTCATCCTACACGCCAGCATCTACAATAGTGTCAACGCCTTGTTCTAGATCAAACAACGAGATGGCCAAATGGGGAAGGCGTGCATAGCTTACTCTCTAGATGACAATCTGCCACAGCTCGATGCCATAACCTGGAGCCCTATGTCGCCAAGCAGGCCTTCCGACAGGCACTCCTTATAACACCTCGTACCTAAAAGTTACTTTTTTACATGGGTTTATGAGTTACCGAGAGCTTTTAACTATGACCGGTAATTTAATAAGTTATCGCTTGAGTGTATTTTCGAGTTTTTCTCGAATCAAGGAAAAAGAAATTTCAATCCCCGAAGTCATAGAATGCATTGAGACGAGCTCACCGGTATGTCTAGATAAATTTTCAGAGCATACTATGAATTTCAAAGTTTAAGGTAACTCTTAATTACTGTTTGATAAATTTTAATTACCATTTCGGTAAATAATATTTACCGAATTTAAATCTGGACTGTCAGATCAATTAGGGATTTGATCTAAGCTGTCTTTTTTTGTATAAATAGATGAGAGAGGGTTGACTCGGGTCAAACCCTCTTCTCTGCTTCTCTCTCGTTACCTCTGATTGCCACCATGACAAAGAGCAGCCGTCCAGCCACCTCACACCGCACCACCACCAAAACATCCATTTCCCCTCCTCGATAAAACCCCCAACAAAATTTGCACGATTAGTGATGCTTGGAGGAGAACGGAGAAGGAGGATGAACTGTCCTTGATGGATTCGATCTGGCCGATCGAGACGGCATCTCAGTCTCTAGTAGGTAGGGTTTTCTTCACGTTCCCTTCTTCTTCCCCTCTGTGCCTCTAATTTCTTGATTCGAGATTCATTTGAAAAACCCCAACCTCTATCTCTTTCTGGTTTTCACGACAGAGCTCCGATAAGGATGTATCAAGTGTTTTGATGACTTTCTTGAGCCTCAACAAGAATGGGTGCCTGGAAGAGCTGCGGACGACATGGATAGAGTGTTGAGAACTGGTGGTTGTGGTCAGGCTGAGGCAGAGGCTCTGCCTGTGAAGGAATCGGTGAATGAGCTACTGGATTCGATAATGAAGGTGAGGACAGTACTGTGTAGTTACTGAGTTATAGATGAATATACAAATTCTGAGAATCCAATGGATATAGAGGATATGTTTCTCTCTCTTCTCACTTTTTGTAAAATAGAGGATGTTTTACATAACCTATTGGAACCAAAATATGACGTTTTTTCTTTAAAATTGAGATAATTCTAGTTTTACATGAGTTTTTAGAGATGCTCTAATAATGAACTAAAACGTGATTTATATTAAATATTTCTTGACCAAAAAACAGCTGGTTACATCACTTACATGCAATAGGCTTTATGAATTTTCATAGTAGCCACAAAATCAGTAGGGACAACAGGATAATTAAGTATAATAATGGAAATGAAGTATAAGGTAAATTATATTTGCTTTATGTGGACAAATCATTAAATGAATAAAGGAAAGTATATGAATAGAATGATATACTCATAACTACATAGCCAAATTATTATGCATATGCATATATATACTGATTAATAAGAGCAACCCAATTATAAGCTTAAAGACATCAACCTGCTAGGATACTATTTTTTTCACATAAGATAATTGAGGGTTAGTCATCAATCACAATTTAAGTTGTGGGTTTATACTAAACATAGGGGTGGCCACCAAACTTAACTCCATCTACATCATGCCAACCTTATTTAATTTTTGATCATATCATATATTCCTTTGTTCATGCTCTTAAGTGATCGTTAGGTAGGTATTTGGGTGAGCTTTCTAACCTCTCTCTTCCTTTCTATTGAATTTCGGTTCTTTTCCTTGCCCATTGCAACTCCATTATTGACAGTTGGCTAGACTGGCGAGGACCAACATCCATAGCCAACTTTGAAATGCTGCACATTTACCTCCTCAATTTGGTAAAAGCTGCGGATTTAAACCCTCTCCGTTAAATCTGACGGTTTCCATCCAATTTTCAATCATATGTTATAATCGTGAAGAGTATAACTGTGATATTATATATTTTTTATTTTAATAATAATAAAAATATTCAAAAGGGAGATTCAAATATACTCATGCATTTTTTTGTTCAAAAATGTATTATTTATTTAATATATTTTTTTGTACAATTTTGTTTACCTAATCATTTATTTAATCTTTTTGGAGGGCATATGCATAAGTCTCATTTTTAAAGATGTTTAGATTGATAATGTTAATAAGAAAAGTGCATAAAAAGTAAGAATAAAATTGATTTGATGTCAACAACAATGAACACGACATAATTTGTAGGACTGAACAAGTCAAATATATCGATAAAAATAATATTTATAATACATAATTTTTAGATGGATAAGTATATATGAATATTCTTTTAGAGATTTTGTTTCATTATTTTAATTAATAAAAGAAAATAATATAAATTGATAGTGATACTCATCACAAGCATGACACATGACTAAAAATTTGATGGAAACCATATAATTTGACAGAGGTGCAAATCCGTAGTTTTTATCAAAGTTAAGAAGACAAATTGATAAAAATCTAGAAATTGGGATGAGCAAACAGGCATGAGTAATGCAGGCGCACGACACGTACAGGCACTAAGCAGTTAATATATTTTATGAAAACTAAGTACTAAGGACCGAAGTTGTGCAAAATGGGGAAAGCTGCTAACTAACAATCACAGAATCAGCTTAAGAAAGAGGCACGTGTTAGGGATAAGCAATATAGTATTGATATCTCCATACAATGTTCGTTTTCTGTGTCAACAACACAGCTACAAGTGTAAGACACTGTCCACATTACCAGTCAAGGCATAATGTTAGTTGCACTGTCCAATTGGTTTGGTAAAAGAGATATAGTAGGTTCTCCATATAAACTAACTTCACATTTGAGACTTTTACATGGTCACCCCCAATTTGAGCAGGGTTGTAATTTTCTAAAATTAGTTAATTAGTGCCACAAAGTCTCAAGCCACCTGCTTGATGGGGAATATCTAGCTGAGCATGCAATGCACGTAGGGATAAGCAGCTGAATTTAGAAAACGATGCAGGGGGAAGTTCAAAGCTCATCTGTCTTGTGGATGAAAAGTTTCAGAATAATCTGTTGAAGTGGATTATTCTGGTGGAAAGACCAGAAATAGAATTGGAAAAAAGAAATAAAGATAGAAGTTGGAAAAATGGCTAGATTTGAAACTATAAGTTGGAAAAATGTCACATTAGAACATGCCTAAAATCAGTAAAATGTCAATGACTTGGAAAAGTTATGCCAAGATGAAGTTTTATCAGAGTCAGTTGGAGCCTGCATCTGTTGTTACCTACTCTGGTGCAATAAGGAATTTCCACTAGAAGTGAAAACAGTTATTTACTGCCCATGTGATTAATTCATTCAGTGTCAAGGAATTCAGCTTTACTCAGATAATATGCACAAACCATATACCCAGACACACAAAGTTTCAATTGATGCAATGGTATAACTTACAAATGAATTACGTCCTTCGGTTTTTAATTTAAACTAGTATACCTTTATACTATCAAATATCAACTATTTTACTTTTATCGTTGACGGTCAAAAAATTCTATTAAATTACTAAATTGACTAAAATGCCCTCATCTCTCTCATCTTCTTCCTCGATCACTGTCCATCATCTTTAATTCTTCTCCACTGTCAACCAAAACAAAACAAAAAATTAATATATCCCTTGCAAATGCAAAACCGACCTTGATCCTCTTCTTCACATAGCAATCCTCTAGACTTTCTTTATCTCCCCTATAGGCTATGTCTCTTAGCTCTTCATTTATGATCCCGTCCCACCGATCCTTACCGAAATGCCAACCCCCCTCAAAACGACGGTGTCGCCTTCGCAACCAGATCCGCCCTGACCCCACGCCGTTGCATTTTGTGACCACCCTAACCCCAGACTCAAGTGCAAAGATGCAGACCCAGCTCATGGCCTTATCCTGAATCCTAGAGTCCACGACTCGATCCTTATCGTCCTCGTCGCAGACCTCAACTATCGTCTCCACCCAATTCCTGTGAACTCTGGGCCTGCCTCACCGTCGAGTCTCTTACCGTCACCGAATTAGTCGAAGGCGAAGGGCCGTGGTAGCTGTGTTTGATGAGATGTCGGATATCTGAATTGACCCGGATCTCCGGTTCGCTCTCTTCTTCTGATATCTTCTTTTTCCTTTCTCATGGGGTTGTTTGTCAAGGAGTAAACTTGATATCTTATGGATTCTATAACAGATTGAGAGAAGACCGATGTGCTGCAGGCCCACCGTTGATGGTGGCGCTTCCGGATCGAGACTGTGCGCTTCCATTTCAGAATCGGCCGCTTCTATCACTCTTCTAAAACCTCTTTTCTCAGAATCGCGTGAAGCGTGGCCATGTGAGCGCTTCCGTACTACCAGGTTCAAATAAGCATCGACGGGACTTGATGAGTTTCGATTACGGAGAGAAGAAAGTCATAGGAAGCAAGCAGATATGAGAGAGTGATAATTTTGGTATAGAGATATTGTGTTGGCTAAATAAATATAAAAATATACAATCGTGTGTAAAATGTAAAAAAGGGTGTGTAAGAGTCACTCTTCAAAAATAATGATGACCCTTTATTATTAGTTTACTTTTACTTCAACATCTTACAAGTCTGATCACATAACGTACTATTACAAATCACTTATTATCACACCAAGGTCACTGATAGTGTTTCTCGTGAACATAGGTGTTAAATTTTATTAGACTCATCCTCAGAACATTGCAGCACAGTTTTCATATATGAATCGCAGCAACGCCACGTCGCAGAGGTTGCCATCCAGCTGAAGGGGGAGTGGGTTTAGGGTAACATACACATAAATTATTCTCGCATTTCACGGTAAGTTTTCCACATTTTTTTGGATCACAGTCAGCAGTAGTTTGGCATTCGCCAGTTTTATAGCTCGCTCCTTGCACACATTGTTGCATACCTATCACAAGATATTCTCTTTCTTAGTATGTCCATCAAACAATATATTTCACAACTGTAGCTAAATTTAACTATGTAATTTCTATTGTTAAAGATGTTTATAGAGTTCAAATGTTAAATATAAGAAAAAAACAATTATACGTTGAAATATACCTGTTGTGAGGATCAGGAGTACAACCAAAATAACCATTGTGGATGAAGACTTATCCATTGGTTTGTAAGAAAACAAATTGCTTAGTCCTCTATAACCGTGTTCACTATTGTCTACTATAAGAAACCCCGATATCCTGGAATGATTTATATAGGTGAGGCCATCTTACAAAAATGACATGAAATCTTTTGCATTGATAGCAAAGATTACCAATTTGCTTCGTTTGGTAAATCAATTATTTTAGATGATTTTTTATTTAATATGGGATCCTAGCAGATACAGATATAAATCCGAAGAAAGAAGGTACCTAGCTCTTTCCTTATACCAACTACCCTCTCACACCATTACACGTACATACGTTCTTTCATAAACTAACGGATATTACATCTTACCATGTACTTCGTTTAGTTGCTAATTTCACCGTATAATTTAAAAGGGGAAAAAAGTGCAAATGGTATTTCACCTATTAGTAACTTTGGTATCTAACTTTTCAAACATATCAGAATTATATTCCAAATTTCTACCAGTGCCTAACATAAATACCTGAAACTTATTTCTCCCTTAAGTCTACTAACGTCGGTTAAACTTTAAGGGGTATTATCATCCCTTCTCATTCCCTCCCAAAACAATAAAACATAGCCCTTCTCATTCTCTCTCAAAACAATAAAAATAGCGCCAAATCATTTCATAAAGAAAAAAGTGGCATCAAATATGAAGAAAAAAAGTAAAGAAAAAATGGCGCCAGCTATAAAGAATATATATGTATTATATAACTGTAGTACATGAACATTAATATATGACGAAAAATTCTTTTCAATTCTCCAACTGTTACAACGTTTGATACTTGAACATTAGTAATCAAAAACCATTGCATAAGCACAAGAACACTACATCCAAAGCCTAGTCTAGACAGTAACATGGATGAAAGTTAGTCATGCTCCACAAAACAATACATATCCTACAAACTGCAATTAACTAGGGGGCTTTGAGGCGCATTATGAGGCATGAGTTTTCCGATATGACTTTCTATTTTCTTTGTTAGAATTGTGGCATAGATGAGATATGTGAAGCTGCAGTACTTTTGGATTGATGTATAGCCACATAAAACACTTGTTGCCCCTGGTCACTTTAAGATTGAGCCTGCAAAGATTCAGCAGCTGGGCAGGGTGGCACAATGTGAGACCGGGGAGGTAAGGGAGGTTGAGGTTGGTTGGGGCTGCATATTCTCACTAGCTTGACGTTGTTCATCCTATAAACTCAAAATTGTACACCAGTTAGGGGAGCAAATGTGACAACTCTTCCAAAATGAAATTTCACTTTTTATAACAATGAATCTCATTAGTAAACATACCTGTTTCTTTTTTACGCATGACCTCCGGTTGTGTCCTTTTATTTTGCAATAACTACATGTTATTTGAGAGTAATACACCTTAGATAACTTGGTTGTTCGAGCAGGAGGAGCACCTTGCTCACCTACATCCAAATAGAGAAAATACCATAAGTAAGATACATGTTATTGCATAAGTAACTAAAATGAACCTTTAAATTTTACATTTCTTCCTTGCTGAGAGTATGCTTTTGTTAAAGCTTTCACTGTCATTATTGAGAAGAAAGTCACACTTGATCTTGTGATCAAAATATGATAATGACCAATGAATTGCAGGCCTGTCCATGCACCACTGCCATCCATTAGGAGAGCTTGTCTTCAAATCCTCCATTGCATCTCTAAATGCATTCATAGTTGGGCTTCTTGTCAATGCCCAAAATTTGTCGTTCTAACCCTACAATCAATTGAAACAGAACACAATAAAGATAATTATTTCTTTGCACTTGCGCTAAAAACACACACAAATGTTGGTAATCATATAATAAAAAATGAAAAAACCTGGGTGTCTGTCAGTCTTGAAGTTGTTGTAGAGGTGCCTCACACAATACCTATACGTAGCATCCGGAAACAATTCTTTGATCGCCTGCTACAATCCCTTCTGTTTGTCACTCATGAAAGTATAATGCCCTGAGTGATGAATGTTAAGATCAATCTTCAAGAACTCTAAGAACCATGTCCAACTCTCTCTGGTTTCAGATTCCAGAATAGCCCAAGCTACTTGGTAAATCCCATTGTTACCGTCAATGCCAACAACAGAGAGCAGTTGACCTTTGTGTACAGTCTTCAGATGACAACCATCTAAACCAATATACGGCCTACACCCTTCCATTCAACCCTTCTTTAGAGCTTCTATACAGATATATATCCTTTTGAATCTAGCGACGTCCCCATCTAACTCAGTCTGAATGCATACAGAGGTTCCAGGGTTCCTTTTTTCAGCTCACGTGCATAACTCTCCAATAAACTATATTGTTCTTCATAAGTTCCTTGCATTAATCTCTTAGGCTATGCACCTTGCTCTATAACATATCTGGTATCCAATAATCATTTCAAAATCCTTATGTACGGTATTCTGCATGCCTTCCCTTGTCCAACCTGGATCATTCATGATAAATGCTGGTACTCTTGAGTTATGAAGGGCGCATTCAGTAGTTTTACTTTTTATCAATACTACAACACTTGTGCTCAAGCTGCATGGTCCTAATGTAGATGGTAGGATTGTCTAAATCTGTACTTGAAACGTAAATCCTCCAAGGATGCCCTTCTAAAGTATTGCACGTTGCTGCCACCTAAGAAAAACCATAATATTATAAACTGAGAGTTTACAATGTTTTTTTAAATTAAAACTCAGTTATGAAACTCACCTTATGTCTTGAGTTGGTTGGAAATATTACTTCTTTCTTTGTAAGAACAAAGTGTTTCCTAACAGCTTGTTTGAATACTTTTGAGCTGTGAAACTCCATCCCTAACACAAAGGTAGGATTCTTCATGTCACAGCTTGGATGAAACTCTTTCCAATTACTGAATGTCTTTCTGCACTTAACAGGAAACCTCCCTCTATCCTCACCATCTTCATCAAAAGAACCATTCAGCTCACCTAACCCATCTAAAGCATTTTGGTCATCATCACTAATCTCGCCTTCTAACCCCATCGCATCCCATTCATTGACCAAATTAGGTTCACCATCCACATTATGGTTAAACTGAAGATCATCATCCTCGCTTGGGATTTCATTATCAGAATCCCTTATCCTATCAAAATTAAGATCATCAGAGTCTGTAGAACTATTAGAAGAACATTCAACTTCATGTTCTTGCCGCCTTGAACTTTCCGCTCTAGGTCTTGTTTCATATCTCTTCTACACACAACCTTCTTGGGTCTGCCCCTCTTTGCTTTTTTGGACTTGAAATGTTCTCTTCAACTACCTTGCCTTTACCTTTGGCAGCTACTACACTTCCTACTTGAGTTTTAATATCAACTTGTCTTGCATCTTTCCCATCATGATGATCTACAACTACTAAAGGTTCATCTTTATTATGATCAAAATTTTCATATTCTGGCCCATCTTGGTGATCAACAATTTCTTGCACAAACTCATCTCTAACACCATCCACAGTAGGCTCATCTTCAACATCATCAATGCACCACCCTAATAAGTTTGAGTGATTAAGATCTTCTTCAAACTTGTCTAATTCATCATTTGCAAACACCCTTCTCTCACTTAAGCAAACAATGTACAAGTCAATTAGCTTAGTCCTTGGAGAGACAGACCCACACATGTCTAAGGCCTCACGATCATTATGAATCGACAGAAAGCCAGATCCTTCCTCACTTCCAGGAATCCTAAAAGAGAATTGTATTCGGGGTGCTTGATAGCCAAGATCATAAGCCCAATAATTCAACACTGTCATTAACACTTTGTCTGCATCAACTCCATCAACATAGTGAACTTCTCCCTCTCTATAATGCCTATTAATGCCCTGATTACTGTAGAATCTTCCTCCATGATGTATTCTCACACTGAACACATTATGATCTGCAACATCAATTTTAAAAAAATAACCCATAAATCTAAAGCATTTAACATCTCACCCACTTCAATTTCAACACTAATCAGACACACACTACCGGAATCAGTAGTTTGGCCGACGAAATATTTTCGTCGGCCTGTAAGCCAAATTCGTCGGCTAAGATCTTAGCCGACGAGTTGTCGTCGGCTATAACTTTAGCCGACGAAATAAAAGTGGTCGTAAACTATAGTGTCATACTTAGCCGACGACATATTTTTCAATTATTCGTCGGCTAAAGTAAGACTTTGGCCGACGAAATAAATTGTCGTCGGTCTCAATCTAAGAATTTGGCCGACGAACTATAAATATTTCGTCGCCCAATTTT
Source organism: Comarum palustre (assembly GCA_951800085.1). Classification (NCBI taxonomy): domain Eukaryota; kingdom Viridiplantae; phylum Streptophyta; class Magnoliopsida; order Rosales; family Rosaceae; genus Comarum; species Comarum palustre. The sequence goes on along the minus strand of OX637584.1, from coordinate 20,618,221 downwards.
AAAAAATTAAAAATTAAAATAATATAGCCGACGAATTATGGTAAATTTCGTCGGCTATAGTACTTTTTATACTAAAAAACTATAAAATTTCTAAATTACCATCCAAGCAAGCTGCAAATTACACAAACAATTTCATATAACAAACAACATACACCATCAAAAATAGTCTAAACGTTTTGCATTAAATTATTAATTTATAAATTGTTCATAAACCTATAAAACTAAATAAAATCTGTATCATCTAAATCTATATCCGCGCCAAGAGGAGGTTGTTGTTGAGGAGGTTGCGGCAGTTGAGGTAAGGGAATAGGCGTAGGCATGGGCGGAGGCGGAAGTCTTTGAAGCTGGGCAGCTGAAAAATCTTGCAAGTACTGGAACATCTGCTGCTGCTGTGCCTGGTTGGTGGCATATACTGCCGCATTATACTTTTGTAAAGCGGTAGTATAGGCTGTCTGGGCGGCTTGCTGTTCCCGTAACATCTGAACTTCCGCCTCTAGCTGAGTCGTTCAGCTGCTGGTCGAGGCTGCCTTTTTTTGAAATCCGAGAGTGGTCTTCAGTACCCCTTCTCCTTTCTTTCCTAGACCCTGGTAGTAGAAGTTATTTCCTCACGGTGGGAATTCTGTGCCCATGATCCTCGCCCCAACCTTGAGATCTGAAGTGTCGATCCGAGACATGGCTTCGGACATTTCTTCCTCTTGCGTGTCGGGCCATGTCTCCCTCACTATAACAGTCATCACCTCGTCACTAACCTACCTCACCCTCGCCTAATTGGATAGGAAAAAATAATTAATTAACATTTTAAAATATATATATATATAATTTAAAAAAAAATTAAAACATAAAACGACATACAATATCCTCCTGGGCGTCAGGATATGCCTTCTCGTACGTATAGACGTACCGGTTGACTTCTGGATGTTCTCTGGCCGCCTCATCCATCAATGATGCGAACGGTCTAGAACCGGCATGATAGTTCCTTGTGTTGCATTGCTGGTTCTGAGTGTTCGCCCGGGAAACGGCCTACAAAGGAAAAAAATTAGTAAAATATTTTAAAACGTACTAATTAATAACATTATAAGAAATTATTATTTTTAATTACCTGTTTATGAGGGTTGTTGAATTCAGATATCAGAAGCCAACGTCACTCGTATTCCCTGAACTAGAACTCAAGGGGGTACCAGAACGTTCGTTCCCTTACGTAGTTCAGTGGGTCTGTAACTCGTTCTTCCACTCCTTGTACCTACAGATACGACAAAAAAATTATAAATATTATTAATTACACATAATTTTGTTTTTTCATTAACTTTCCAACGTACCTTCCCCCATGCACAACGTCCGCCCAGGTGTTCCTCAGGTGCTGGGGAACATCAAACCACACCTGCATTAAAACGTTTATTAGTTTATTTTTTCCTAAATCCACAATGTAATAAATAATTTTAATTGTGAATTTTTTATACTTACCGACATTGCGTTGTGGACCATGTCCTTAACCTCCTGTGGGACCTCGCCCTAGTCTAACCACAACATAGGGACTCTATCCCTAATGAGCGCTCCCACGCGGCAGGAGTACATCTTCGTCTTCCCGCCCGATACTACGTTCCCATCCCCGTCAATATCGATGACGATCCTTCCCGAGGTACTTACTGTTTTCTCGAGAGCCTTCCCTGTGACGGGACCTCTCTTCTTCCTTGTCGGCTTGGCTTCGACGGTGCCTATCATAAATTGATTATTAATAAATTATTCTTATTATGACATTATAAGAAAATAAATTATTTATATATCATTACCTGAGGCCGTTGGGGCGGACGCGACGGATTCTGACACTGTCGCCGATAATGATACCCTCGCAGAAATTAAATCTGTACCAAAAGGCACGAACAGGTACGCCGCTGATGGGGTCACCTGTGGGGGCAGTGGATAAATCGGCGCCCCTGAGTCATCGACTGCCGGTAATGCCGGTATCAACCACGGAAGGTAGAGAAGAGGCGGCGGCATCTGTACCCCAGAAGACCCACCCTCCGAAATAGTAGGGCCAGGAGTCGGTGCCCTGTGTATCTCAGGTATACGTGGTGCAGACACCTCCGCCTGAGTCGGAGGCCACAGCTGCCTCGAGCAGTGAGAGACGCTCGGCTGCCTCGAGCCAGGGGCGTCCGGCTGCCTGGAGGAATGTGTGGCCCCCGGCTGTCTCTGCGTTGGCTCCAGAAGAAACGACGCCCGAGGGTTGCTAGACGTTCCCTCAGACGATTCAGAACTTTGGCTCTTTGAACTCTTAGATTTACTAAACAAGTCTTTCATCATGTTTATTAAATAATTAGAATTTTTAATTTATACAATTAATAACAATTACTATTTTAATACAAAAATGTACCAAATTATCAAAAATTAACAACATTATCACAAATATATTAAATATACCAATTATAAAAAATTAACAACATTTATTAAATATCTTAAATATGCCAATTAATATTTTAATATACCAAATTAATAACATTTAATATTTTTATACTCAAATATACCAAATTTAAAAAATTAACAACATTATCACAAATATATTAAATATACCAATTAATATTTTAATATACCAAATTTATTAAATATACTAAATTATAAAAAATTAACAACATTTATTAAATATTCACAATTTCAATAACAAATATACCAAATTAACCAAAATTTCATATAATTCAATATATACATCAATAATTGAAAATAATTATATAATTCAATATATACATCGAATCACATAACTTAATTGCTTGGTTGAGGGCAGTGGCTGTAGGAGGCGGAGAAGCGGAGTGGAGGCCGAGAGGAGATAAAAAAATGGAGTGGAGGCTGAGAGGAGAGGGAGAAGATGGAGTGGAGGCGGAGAGAAGAGAGGAGAAAATACTAGGGATTGTCGCTGGGTTTACATATATAGGAAGAATTATAGCCGACGAGATAAAAAATTCGTCGGCTATAGTTCAACTTTAGTCGACGAATTTAAAAAAATTCGTCGGCTAGTTACAATACTATAGCCCATGATTTTACTAATATTTCGTCGGCTATAGTACTTTTATACTAATTTATTAAATTTATGTCTAATTTATATGTTTAACCTTGTGAAACTAAGATCTGACCGTCAGATATCATCATTATGTTGAAACATGTGTGTGGGTAAATTTTCAGCTTGATCCGACAAAGTTAAGTACACGATCCGGAGGGTCAATCCCGTAAGTCAAACCCCTAAACGCAAAGAAACGGTAATTTGACCGTCTAAATTACTTATTCTTCCCGGACCTTCAACTACAAATAGTTTCAAATCGATGAGACACAACTAGTGATATAAAAATTACAAGAAAAATAACCATCGGAGATAGGGCTACCTCTAGGGAGAAAGAATGAAAAAATGCATTGCGTCTAAATCATGAATTCGAACCGAACAACCCGCTTTAAAATTATTAAGGCGAATTGTAGAGGAGTCAGGAATACTCATTGCACTGGGCTCTTGATACGCAACATCTTCTTCCTCGTCTTCGGCCTCTCCAAGTGTAGCCGCCCGGTAAATGTTTCGAGGGTGCACAAGGTTAATGACTTTCCACGCGTCACCCTTAACAAGGTCAACAAGATAAAACACTTGTTTTACTTATGTCTCAAAAACGAACGGGTCATCTTCATAACAGCTTGTAGCAGTGTTCATCGATAAAACCCCGTACTGATCAATCTTTATGCTCTGCAAGCTTCTAGCATCACACCATCTACACTTGAAGAGGTGCACTTTCATGCCTTGCCCATAAACGAGTTCCACCACTGAATCCAGAACACCGTAATAATCAACTCCATTCCGCCCACCATGCGCCATCACCCTAGAATTTTGTGTTCTCCGTCTGTTGTCACTCTGTTCATATATAAATTGCACGTCATTCACCTTGCACATCAGATAAACTCTTGACATTATCGGCTTCATCGCTAGAAGTCTTAGTTCGTGCGACCAATTTGGGTGACCATCGAATTGAATATGGTTCATCTGCAACCAAATATTCAATGTATTGTAAAAATGAATAATTATGCAATGAATTAGTCATGAACAAAAATAAAAAATTACATACCCAGCCGCCAAAATAGTTCACAAACTCCTTGTTGTGGTAGTCGAGATCACCTTGAATGTCTGGACAGTATAAATGGATGTCTTTCCAGTATTCAACTTCTGAACAGTTAATCAATACCCACCAAAGGGCTATGACAAGCTCATGTGGTTGCAACTTGTAGGAGTCTGATAAAATTTCATAAACTTCAACATCATTATAGACCATGGAAAGGTTGAACTTCGGTACATCTACAGGTATGGTTTGTGGAGTTTCCTTCAACGCTCCTAAATACAACTTCATGTATGTGACGCACTCGTGCGCAATATATGCTTCAGCAATACATCCTTCAGGCGCGAATTTGTTAGCCACATAAGCTTTGTAGTTTCCAAGTTGTCTATATATAAATAAATTTGTTGTAATATGTTATGATTATATATTGAACATGTAGAATAAAAAAATTAGGTGTAAAAAACATATCTTTCCATATGATACATCCAAGTATAGAGTACTGGACCGGTAAGCAATAATTGCTCGAGAAGATCGATCATCAGGTGCGGCATGATGTCATAAAAATTTGGAGGAAATATCCTCTCAAATTTACTCATGATATAAATAATGTCGTGTTGCATTTCTTGGAGGTCAGATTTTGTCACTTCCCTTGTGCATAACTTCTAGAAGAATCTTGACAACGCTACTAACAGCTCCACCACCTGACGGGGAAGGAACGGTCGAATGAAAATAGGGAAGAGACATTGTAGCAGAATATGCCAGTAATGACTCTTTAACCCACACATTTTATTGTCCCGAATGTTTACACACCGGGCTATATTTCCTGCGTAGCCTGAAGGATACTCCACAGAACTCATCCACCTGAAAATTACGTTCTTCTGGTCAGGCTTCACGGTGTAAGGAGCTTGAGGCATTTTTTTCTTCCATTCTTTCAACCACAAATATCTTTGTATCTCCATTTTTTTTAAGATCAATGCGTGCCTTTGGACCGTCTTTTGTCTTTCCCTCCAAGTTCAGCACTGTTCTCACCACAATGTCACACACATTCTTTTCTATGTGCATCACATCTAGGTAGTGCCTGATCAACAACTTACTCCAGTATGGGAGTTCCTAGAATATGCTCTTATGTGTTCAAAATTTATACCTGTCAGGTCTATCAGGTATTGCCGCCATAATATTGGGATGATTGCTGAGCTGCCCAAAATCATACTCATTAAGCACTGCTAAAATTTCTTCCCCCGTCCATCTGTAGGAGGCACACCATTTTCTACAATCCCATCAAATGCCTTGTCATCGAACCGCCATTCGTGATCTTACGGAAGGAGAGTACGGTGACCCAATCTGCATATCTTGTTGCAATGACTGCTGCTCCCCTCATCGCTAAGGCACACTAAACAAGCCTTGTATCCCCTAACAACGTCGCCCAACAACATCCCACGGGCAGGAATATCACTAATGGTACCAACAACCATGGAATGCATCTGGAACATCTCGTGCATGAACTTATCATAAGTGGGATGACCAACGTCCTAAAAAAACTTAAGTTCTTCAATCAAGGGTCTCAAATACACATCAAGACACTTCCCTGGATAACCGGGTCCCGGAATCAACAAACTCAACATATTGTATTCCTTTTTCATGCACGTCCATGGAGGAAGGTTGTATGGTACCAAAATCACCGGCCATACATTATATTGAAGACTCATGTTGCCAAAAGGATTGAACCCGTCGGATGAGAGCCCGAGCCTCACATTTCGGACCTCTGACGAAAAATGAGGAAACGCACGGTCTATATGCTTCCAAGCCTCCCCGTCAGCAGGGTGTATAAGGTATCTTCGCCATGCAATTCTCTATCAACGTGCCATCTCATAGCTTTGGCCGTGTGTGATGACATGTACAACCGTTCCAGCCTATCCCTCAACGGGAAATACCAAAGTACCTTCACAGGTTTCCTATTGCCTACAGGAGTCAGCTTATATATACCTATCACTCTGACATACTGGACATGCGTCAAGGTCACCAAGGTCATTCCCTTCTGGATCTTTACCCTAGAAGATAACACAATCATATCTGTATGCATGGATCTTGATGTAAGAAAGCCCAAGATCTTTCATGATACATCGGACCTTATGATGAGTGGTAGGAAGACGATGACCGTGGGGCAGCATCAAAGCAGTGTACTGTAGGTAGTCATCAACAGCCTTCACAGTCGATTTTGTCTCAACTTTAATCTTCATAACGTCCATCACACCTTCAAGAACCGTCTTCTGATAACCGGGGTATACAGGGGTCTGTTGGAAAGCAAATAGTTTGTTTTACCTGTCAATACCAGTAGTGTTGACAACTATAGGGAAGGGCTGCACCGACTCAGGCATATACGGTCATTCAGATCATACACCGCTCTCATAAGGAAACATATCGTTGATAAAGGTCATTGTTGGATCATTAGATGTACTGCCCGTCTCAGAAAATTGCCCATGATCATGCGGACCCCCTGATGATATTTCACCGTGATATATCCAACATGTGTACTTCTCCCAAAACTCATTACTCTTAAGGTGCTGCTAAACCTTGTCAATTGCAAATCGATGCATATCGCTGCGACACTGACATTTAGTACACGGGCAATACAAAATTGTATTCCCTTTAGCATTATCCATCACATATTCAATAAAACTAATAATTCCTTTAGCATATCTTTTGTCTCATTTTGGAAGCAAAATCCAACTCTTATCCATATCCTGAAAAGATAACATAATATATATATATATAATCTCTAATTAATTAATTAAATTTACAAATCATTTAGTATTCTATCTACAGTTAATGTACAATTAATTAATATATAACAAATTAATAATTAACACACATATATATATATATATATATATGCATGCTTATATATACTAATTACTAATTATATAACAATATTATATATATATATCAATTAACATCAATCATAAAAATATTACTTAATTCATACTATATATATGCATGAATACAATATTATAATCAAATTAATATATATATATATATATATATATATATATCATAGTATAGTACTACTTAATATATATATATAACAACTTCATATATATTATCAAATTAAAATCGATCAACTCATCAATCACACTCAAAATCCAATAATTCAACTCAAATTAAAACTCAAAATCAATATATATAACTCAAATAAAACTCTTAAATCAACCCAAAAACAAGATATATATACATATACGTACCTATATATAGCGCCACAAACTAATTTTGGACAGATTTCGACGACACCCAACAATTTTGCCAACGCTCAAACTTTTTCTCCCGTTTTTTTTTCACATGAGCTGCTGTCTAGATCTGGAAATATAAGGACTTTTAGCCGACGAAATTATATATTTCGTCGGCTAAAGTTTGTAAATAATAGCCGACGAAAAAATCGTCGGCTAAAGTTTCGTCGGCTAAAAATCCACTTTAGCCGATGAAAAATTAACTTAGTCGACGATTTTTTCGTCGGCCTGTTATTTTTTTTTTCGTCGGCTATAATAGTTATTCTGGTAGTGACATATAAACAATTGCAGATGGAGACAAAATAACCCAAAATTAAATAATCAAACCCTAGAGAAACTCGTAGAGAATCTTAAACAATGCACTCATATGCAGGAGACTATGATAGGAAGATGACACTTTTAGAAGGGGACCATTTCAGTTGGTTTTACCTGCATAAGTCGGTGCCTCCCCATTGACACGAAAATATCTCCTAGTCATCCTCATGTAATCGAACTTAGATGTTCAACAATGATTTGAGATGCAATCATTTTTCAAAGACAACCAATTCTTTGAAGGTTTAGTTCTTATAATCCGAGACTAATTCTTGGTTAAGTTCAACAGAGATAGAGATAGAGATAGTATAAATGGTGAGAGACTTTATGATATTTGGGGCCGATATTTGTGTGGAGGTAATCGAATAGGGTTAGAGATAGATAAGAAAAAAGACGACATTGCCCTTCAATATTTGAACCTCGTTAACACCGTAATAGGGAAAAAAGTTTCAGATACGAAAGTTGAGTAGCTTTGAATGCGATACCTTTTTGCAGCCTCTGAGAAATTGGATTAAAGCCACACTAGAATTGAATGGGCTGCTATTTTTCTGTGGGAAGATTAAAGAATTTGAAGAAACTTAGAACAGCTGATGATTTGTTCAAACCTGTTGCGGAAAAAAATCACCACATTGAGTGAAAAGGTATTGATGTTTACTTTTGGGGAGTTGATATTTGCAAGGAGTGGATGCAATAAGTGGGAATGTCCTGATATGCAAGAAAATGAAGGAGATGGTACACTTGTTCTGGACAATGAAGATGTGAGAGCTGTTGTTTTACATGAGGATGGAATGATAGGTGTGGATGTTATGTTGGTGAAAGGGACAAGGGGCTTACTATTTCATTGCTTCAGCATAAATTTATTCATACAGAGCCTGATAAAGAAAAAAACATGGGTCACTTGCCATTTGAAGACTTTGATTATAGCTGTGAAGTGCCCTACTTTTGTTGCAGGTTACATGTTTTAACTATAATTGTAAGCATGGTGGAAAGTTGCTGTGAGAAATGGATTTTTCACATTGATTTTGCTAGTATGGATACTGTTGATATGAAGTTTTGAATTTCTATGAGATTGTTGCTACCAATTTGAGGACAAGTTTGTTTAAAGAGGGATGGATTGTTATGACTTTTGGTATTTTCAGTCATGTGCTTAGCACATGCCTAGCCAAAATGATCTATATGTACTATCAAACCTTCTTCGTTCTTATGAATGAAAAAAACAACATTTTTAGTTTATTTTCTTTTTGCATTTCTTGTTTTCCTTTCTAGTTAGGGCTAGAATCATAATACTTCATGACAATTTTAAAAGACAACCTAAAGATCACTCAGGAACTAGAATTTCAGCAAACAAAAATTTCTACAAAAACTTATGATTTTCAGAAGTTGAAGACCTGCATCAGCAAAATACTGGTTTTTGACACAAGATTTCTTTTGCAAAGAGACTTCCAAACCTTGCAGCAATAAGAAAACATCTGATCTTATTGTTCTTCTTCATAATGAGATCATATCATTCATAGAAAAAAGTACATGAACAGAAGAAGTCATAAACCTTAAAATTGAAAGTTCTAAACAATCCTACTAATCCTATTTGTACTCAAACAGAACAATCTATAATTTCATAAACAACTAACACCAAACATCTCATCTGAAATCATGAATAATCATAACTAGAAGAACCAACAGGCCAAAGATCAATGGAAATCAAATTGGAAAGAAGACACAGCCGACACCAAAGTATCTTCCAAAGAAAAGCTGTCGTAGTCCTATCTCAAAATGCAGAACATTTCAAGCTATTTATAGAGTTTGAATTTGGGAATAGAACTTGGCGTGCAAGATCAAAACAAAGAAAGCAAAATTGAATTGTTCATCTAAAATCTTACCCGTTTAGGTTTCTAGCTTTGGCGAGTCAGCCGATAAGAAACTTGTTCTCCATCCTCTTGACATGCCCTGGTTCATAAGGTCGGTATGCAATTGATTACAATTTCTTAGGAAGGTTCTGCGTTTCATCGCCAAGTTTTCGGATTAGGAAGAATCTGGTGAGGAAAACGATGAACGATAGAGACTTCACTTTGAGTTTGGAAGCCGGTAGAAGAAGAAGAAGAAGAAGCTGAAATTTTGGGCATCGTTCAGCTACACCAAATTCAGCTGGGCTTATAAGATATAAGCTGACTTTTAACTTATAAGCAGAATGTGAGTGTTTGCAGCTTCTCATTTTTCCCTCAAAACACTTTATACTTTTTTAAGAAGTAGCGTATTTTTGGAGTTACCAAACACCAAAATCTTTGGTGCTTAAAAGCAAAGGAGCTTATAAGCTCTCCCAAACCCAGCCTAAGTCTGGGTCTCTTATTTAACTCAAAATAAAATAAAAACAGATATACATATATAAGAAACAAATATATTTATAAATATAAGAAAACAAATATACAGATATATGCAATAAATTAAATAAATATATAAAAATTTCGGGTTGTTACACGTCGCTTCGCTGACAAGCTTCTCGACTCTGACCTCGCCAACGGCAACATGAGGACTCCAATCAAAACCTTGACCTGATGCAATGTTCCATAGTTCTTCGCTGCCAAAAACCGAAGTCAGCTCTGGAGATCACCCCGGTCATGGCCTAGCTCGAAGATGTGGAAATTTGTTGGGCGTTTAGAGTTTGGAAAATTATTCGGTGTTTGGGTTTTGGAAATTTTCATCTATGTTGATACTATCTTCTGTGTGTTTGTAAATTTGTTGGAAATTTGCAGCACAAGTGCGAGGCCGTGTCAGAAGGGATGAAGTTACATGTCAACGGTGTCAGTCAACGGGTCGAGAGCGTGTCAGAAAAAGTCAAGTTTTTAGACATGCCAGGTGGTGTGTCGAACGCGGTTCTGGCCGTGTCATGCGGTGTCACCGTGTCTGGAAGTGTCGGACACTTCGACACTCTGTCATTCAACGAGTCCGTGCAACATAGGAAGCTACGCTGGATTGTATACAATATGTACAAAACCGGATCCTGAATAAAAACCAGGTTACATTACCACTATGGCTGGGTTTGGTGCAGCTGGGCTTATAAGATATAAGCTGACTTTTAGCTTATAAGCAGAAGGTGGGTGTTTGCAGCTTCTCCTTTTTCCCTCAAAACACTTTATACTTTTTTAAGAAGTAACTTATTTTTGAACTTACCAAACACCAAAACCTTTGGTGCTTAAAAGCAAAGGAGCTTATATCAGTAACTTATTTAAGATGCACCCTGTTTCATTTTCATTACAAGATTTCTACTCTAGCCTACCCGGAATCAGAAATGTGAACACTAAAAGCATTTTAGGGTTTGTAGGTGGATGTTTTCGATGGAGGAGGGTTTGGATGTGACTAGCCGGCTATAGAATTCTGGATTTGAGTAAGATAGACCATTCACAATATTTGGTCTATACAAAGTGAAGGTGGTGTGGGGAGGTTGCTGTCGGTCGAAGGTGGTGGCAGGAGGTGAAGGTGGTGGTGGTCGAAGGAGGCAAGGTCGTACATTTTTCAGAACAATTGAGATTTGAGATTAGGGATCGATGGGGTTTTCAAAGTATATATATACTAAAGCACCAAAATTGGGCGGAGGATTGGGCACCAAAATTTTGGCCTACTCGACAGATCTAATATTTTTGTCGCCGTTTTAGTTGAATCATTAGGGTTAACATTTTAAACACACCATTTTTCCTGCCTAAACTATTTGATTAGGGTTTAGGTTTACAATTTAAACTTTTGAATTTCGTCCACTAAAATCCAATAATGGCTCTTTAGTTGAAAAAATAAAAATAGTCTCTCAACAAATAAAAACTTAAAAACAAAAACTTCAAGATGCCAGCAACAAACCAAAAAAACCCCGACTTCTAAGGTGAGACCGTCTCAATGTCTCTGCCTCTTCCACTGATTTTTTTTCACTGTTTAATGCATGTATTAACTTCAGCTTGTTCTGATGTGGAAGTCAGAAAGAATGAGTGGGGATAAGGATGGGGATGAATATCAAAATATTATATCTGCCTCGTACTTGATTTAAAATCTGAATATTGAGATCCCCATACCCATTACCCGTTTATCCCTGTATATCCCTCCGTTAGGGTCGAATACCCATGGATACCCTACCCGCTTAGGATTATTTTCATCCCTAGTTGTAATAATGATTTGTTAATTTGGGTACAAAATAAATGACCTTATATTGAAATGGGTTAGTGAAAAAAAAAATCATTGGAATGAACAATGTGAAGTTCAAATTAATACTAAATGAGCATTTATTGAAAGAGAAAAATTGAGAACTATCAACACAAGAGTGTACGAGTCAATATTCCAAGGGAATAGAAAATTGAAGATGTTTTTGAATCGAAATACGCTTAGAGCCAACACTTATATATACGAAACAATGTATGTACTGTACATGAACTTTTTCCGTCTAAAGCTCCAACAAGTTCCTTATTTTCTAAAATCTACATAACCATAACTATTTGATGTAGACCGAAGGGGGTCGCTTTCCGATGAAAATAAAGATTAGAGAACCGTTTGATCGTGGAAAATTATTTACGGACATCGAAGTTTGTTGAGCTTCTAGAAGACGGTTTTAATTATTTTTGAGTTTTATTTTTATTATTTTGTTTTGGACTTTATTTTATTTTAATTCATGGGTTTTTAGGTTTCATTGTTAGTTGCCCTAAGGTTTCTTTGCTCCTATATAAAAAACCTCTATCAGTTGTATTTGATAACCTTGATTTTATAAAATCCCTTTGAGTTTATCTTAACTTTTCTGGTGGATTCCATTTATTCTCATAGATTCGAGATAAAAAAACAGATTGGTAGATTCCAATCTCCTATCCCTTTATATTTCACTACATCAATTGGTAATCAGAGCTTGGTGAATTCCTAGTGAGTGATCCATCGATCGATTCAGAAGCAAAAAACAAATACAAAAACAAAAATAAAAAAAGCAGTATCGAAAAAATTCAGAAGCAAAAAAAAATAGTATCGAAAAAAAGGAAGAACACAGGCGCCGCTGACCCGACCCGGCGGACCAAGGCATGCCTCGACCTTTCTACTGCTCTTCTCTAATCCGGCGACCGCGCCACCCCAACCCAGTGCCTCCCCATCCCAAGATTGCCTCGCCTGGGCTTCACCTCCGGCAAAATTTCGGTCGAGCCCCTGCATCTACGTCGCCACCCAACCCGGCGCCTCCCCAGCCCAAGGTTGCCTCGCCTATGCTCCACCTCCGACGCAACAGCTTTGTGTCGTTCGACGCCTCTAGCGAAAACCAGAAATCCTACCCGAAAATCAACAGTTTTGAAACCCAGAAAATTGGGTTTTCTACAGTCGACCCTACCTAGAAGTCGACCCGACCCATATTTTTGACGATCCGACCCGGTTATTCGACCAGACCCGATAAACCAACCAGACCCGGTAACCTGAAAAACCTACCCGACCCGACCAGATCCAAATCAGCAGCCTGACCCACCTGACCAAAAAAATAGAAGAAAGGAGAAAGAAGAAGGAAGAAGAAGAAGAAGAAGAAAGGAAGAGGAAGAGAGAAAAAAGGAAAGCTAACATGGAATGTTGGATATTTACCTCACCGGATTACGATGATTTTCAGAACAATATGTTTCATCAAAAACAAGGTATGGTCAACAATAATTGATAGTGATCTGCATGAGAATTTTGTTGCAAGCAAGGTTGTTCATTCTCTTCAATTACCGACAATGAAGTTGAGCAATCCATTTTGGATTGATGAACATGCACATATGACAGAGATTTGTAAAGTTCTCATCTTTATAGGAGAATTTTATAATGATGAGGTTACTTGCTATGTGATTGATATGGATGATAGTGATGTGTTTTTTGGAAAACCATGGCATGAAAGCGTCTACAGTTGTTATTACGAAGATGAGACATATTTATTCATGAAGGAGTTGAAAAAAATTATAATCAAGTCTGCAAAGCCTGAAGTGTGTGAATAGAATGTTGAAGAAATAACTTTACAAATTAAATAAGAATTTGTTCGTGTTGACTCGGTTGTCAGTATTGAAGAAATCCTGTCTCATATGACTCTTCTAGAACAAAAACCAAAAGCCATTCCAAAATGCAATTTTGGAAATCAAGAAGACTCATCTCAAGTTGCAATTGACGAAGTCATCTATGGTGTTGGATTCATGATTATGCCTTCAGAGTTTGCAGAGTTTTCGACTTCTAAACCACAGGTTCAATTATTGGATTTATTATTGAGTTTGTTTTTTACAAATTATTCTTCTTTATTCAAGATGAACTCGCGGTCAAGTTCTTTTGAAGTGGAGGAGACTGATGTAGACCGAAAGGGGGTCGCTTTCCGACGAAAAATAAAGATTGGAGAACCGCTTGATCGTGGAAAATTATTTACGGATATCTAAGTTTGTTGTGCTTCTAGAAGACTGTTTTAATTATTTTCAAGTTTTATTTTTATTATTTTGTTTTTTTACTTTTTATTAATTTTGTTGGACTTTATTTTAATCCATGGGCTTTTGTGTTTCATTGTTAGTTGCCCTAGAGTTTCTTTGCTCCTATATAAAGAGTCTCTATCAGTTGTATATGATAACCTTGATTTTATAAAAACCCTTTGAGTTTATCTCAACTTTTCTGGTGGATTCTAGTTATTCTCGTGGATTCGAGATCAAAAAACAGATTAGTGGATTTCAATCTCCTATCCCTTTATATTCCGCTACATCACCATTTCTTAAATTTTTAGACATGGTTTTAGAGAATCTGGTATTCTCTTTCCTCCCTATCCGTGAAATAGAACAAATATAGGGAATCAGTTTGAGAAAGAATTTTAAGATGGGGAAGCTGCTGTTGCTCAACAAGCAGCACAATTGATTAAATGTTTGAGCATAAAAACAAGAGTTAATGTTCTATTGCTCAAGCGTTTATTGTTGTTCAAGTGTCGCCACAAAAACACACTGTTATAATATCTCCAACTTCCTAACAAATTTAAGATATGGGGAAGCATATATTAAGCACACAAAGAAGAAGGCGAAGAAGAATAGTGCACGAGGTTCCCTTAGCACTGTTCTGTAGATAGAAAAGGGACTGCTGGTCAGACTGTTGGGTCTTCTGCTGAATGTCAAAGCACTGTTGCTTACACAAAGCTTTGTAATGCTTTCCTTTCATTCCAGAAAAGACGTCTGATCCTCAGTTACTAATCTTGGTGCGACGTACAAGAAAAGCTGCTGTTGGCTTCAGGTTCAAATTTTACTACTCAAGCCATCTTTCTTAGGTAGAATCATTCTATAACAGATATATGCTCCTCAACAGTAAGCCGAACAAAATTTTTCCACCAAGAAACCTCTACTAAAAATGAAGAAATAAACAATTATACATGTGACATATGAAGCTACAATATTTCGTAGAAGAACCAACCACGTACCATTTCATTTTCCCTTGAAAGACAGGATCATGAAGTTGCCTTCAAGTATGTTTAGGTAATGAGGGAGATTCGCTATGATCTATGGGAGAGGGGAAAACATCAGACATTGTATCCCACGAAAGGTTTTCATCCTTGGTTCGTCTTCTGTCTAAGAAGACCGGTTTGATAGGTAGTGTTGCGGTCATCTGAACTTTGCATGTTAACATTGCTACAATGTCTGACATGGGGGGTCTCAGATTTGCTTGAGGCTGAAGGCATAAGAATGACACATTGATTGCTTGCATAACATCCTTTTCCTCAAATCCATCTTCAAGCAGCTTTGGATCAAGTAGGTCAGTCACCTTTGATCTCTCGTGTAACTTCCACGCCTGAATTTTTTTCAAGTGAAAATCAGTGTCCCTATTTCAAAATATTTAAGGGAATCTCCAATTGCTGAAAGTGTACAAGCTTACATATTCAGGCAGGTATTGCATTTCTGATGCTAGCTTAAGATCTGTGTTTTTCCTGCCACTAATTATTTCAAGCACAAGAACTCCAAAACTATATATATCCGCCTTTTCAGAGAGTTCTCCTCTAATAGCATATTCAGGTGCTGTATATCCTCTGAGGAAACAGATAAAGGCGGTTACTTAAAAGAGAAAAACCAAAATTTCTGAAAGAATCAATACTCTCAAGGCCACCCCTTTTTATTCCTGTTTCCTTTACTAATTTTCTTTTCATTTTATGTTACAATGTTACATACAGTTGGATGCATTATGAAAAAATTATACAATTCATCACCTGATGATATGTCAGGTGACTTGCTGAGGAAGCTAAATTAGTTTCACTTTGGCATGACCAAATCTAGACTTATCAGATAGACCATTGATGATTGTGATGCTTGCAGCACAAAATGGTTGTTTTTCAAAATGAATATTCTATTTTCCATCTCTCTTTTCTTCCCTTGCTTGTTTTTTCTTTCAGAAAAATGGGCTGTATACACTACCATATCTTTAACAAATGCATAACGTATGTCATTTAATCAAGGACTTACAGAGTTCCCGCAAATGTTGTACTGAGATAAGCTTGGTCTTCAGGGAAGAACCTAGCTAGCCCAAAATCTCCGATCCTTGGTTGAAACTTTTCATCAAGAAGAATGTTGCTGGCCTTGATATCTCGGTGGATAATTCTTAGTGGGGAATCCTCATGTAGATATTGTAATCCTCTTGCGACTCCAACAATTATCTGGAACCTAGTGCTCCAGTTCAAGAACAGATCACTTGTTCCTGTTTTCCATTAAACAGAATCATAAGCAATATTCAAATGGAAATGATAGGTTTGTACTTCGGTTAAGTTTTAAGTGGACACAATTTAGGTAGTTACATGGATGAAGGGAAAGTAGTCAAGAAATTATAATACCATATATTATATGGTCCAAGCTCTTGTTTTTCATGTATTCATATACCAGGAGTCGCTGAGGGCCGTGTGAGCAACATCCAACAAGTTGAACCAAGTTCCTGTGTTGGACGCTAGTGATCAACCTTACCTCTGCAAGAAACTCATTTTCTCCTTGTTGGGATTTATCAAGAGATAACCTCTTAACAGCAATCAACCTCCCATCTTTTAATTTTCCCTAAGAAAAAAGATAAAATGAATGTTAGAATATAAGGACACTCGAGTATGTGTCTCAAGATCCCAACAATGTGCTCTTTACAAATGTATTATTGCGTATTACTGTTTTGGATTATCATACAGTTGAATAATTTACCCTCTGGAAACTAGTAGTGTGCAGATATGTCTCACTCTTAAACCTTGAAGGCTCATGCAATGTCTAAAAAGCTACTACCAAAATAGGTTCCATAAGTACAGAAATAGTACCTTGTAGACAGGGCCAAATCCACCTCTTCCAAGTAGATTGCTGTCATGGAAGTTCTTGGTTGCCTTTTTCAATGTCGCGAAGTCAAAATAACTTATTGTTCTAAGGATTCCACTAAAGGCGTCTGTCGGTGCTGCATTGAAAAATGAACTTGTTAACACTGAGGTTATGATCAAGATTCTGGTTGTTAGTTTTTCGCAATCAATCAATAGTCTAACCTGGTCGCTTTCTTGCTCTTGCTACCAACTTCTTAATCTTTTCAGGTTTGATCTTTTTCCGAAAGATATATACAATTATAAGCAGAATGATAAGTATGACTATGCCTCCAAGAAAAAAGAACAAGGCTGTAGACCGCGACTTAGATGTGGAGGATTCTGCTGGAGACATCACTACAACCAAAGAAATTGTAAATCTGTATAATTAGTAGATTGGATTGAATCAAACTAAAGTATACTCGAAAGAATGAAGATCATGGCAATGATATTATTGAATGGCTCTAATTCATGGATTTGTGAATATGATGTGAATACAAGCAATTAGATAAACCTTCCTTCATAACTGTATCTTTTTTGCAAAAGAGCCATTGCACGACAATGAAATACAGCTTTCAGATCAAGGACCCTAGCTATAACCCTTCTAGGTTTGCCCGGTTAGTCTGTTTTTTGCTATTTCTAAGCTCATCATTAGTGCCTTCATATTGTTTTTTATGTGTACAATCTGCATGATTGATCACAGATACATACATATCTTTGGAAAATTTTATGATCGATATCTACTATATTATCAACTATGGTGTATTTGATGAATGAGTGAGGCTGCAGAAACTAGAACCATAAAGAATTTCTAATAGATAAGAAAACTGAAAACAAGGCTCCTTAAACCTGTTAGTATGATCACTGTGACTAGCAACATATGCAGAGGTGAAGAGCAATGTTTTTCTGAGCTAGCTAGCAAAGCAATGGTTACCTTCCAGTATGCGACGAGTCATGGTGAGGCAATAGCTTTGTGCTGCAGCAGAAGATGCGAAGAATGGTGTTGCTGGTATTGCACTGCTAGCAGCTCAACAACAGCAGCAGCAGAAACTGCCACATTCATCCATTGTTGGGTTTTTCTTGCATTGTTAAAAGACTTGTGGGGGGAGAGACTGAGATAAAGATATTAAGGATTAGCATAGAAGTAATCGATAGAAAGGAATATCGGATATTACAATACGTGTGGGTTTTGCCACTGATGGGAACGAAGTTTTGTCAATTACTCAAAGACAAGCTTAATGATTTCAATGACGTACTTCAGTATTAGTAGTGGTATCACAGACAAATATGTACAAGGCCACTTCTTTCTGGAAACTCTCTTAGATGGATTTGTAGTACAAGTATTATTCTAAATAATGAAGGTAGCTATATTGACATTATATTGCAATATAGATGTAACTTAATTGCATTCAACTCATACTCAAACAACCTTTGGAGTTGAATAATTAAATTCTTCCAAGTAAATTTCATTCCATCTGGTTTTGGCTCTTTCCCCTACCCGACCGAATACCTTGCAGAGAATTTTACTGTGGTACCTTCTAAGGCTTACTATTAACAATTACACTTTTTTCTAGTGTTATTGTATGTTTTCTTTTCTAAAAGACTTGATGACACTGATAAAACCGATTAAGAGCATATATTCTTTTTATTGACACTGATAAAACCGATTAAGAGCATATATTCTTTTTTTTTTGACAAAAGACAAGAAGTTTTAAACTTGAGAGGAGGAACAACATAAACATGACCCACCTGCCTAGGCTACGTGAAAATTGAACCATGCAAACCTATCCTAGCTAGCAGACAATGAGCAATCTCTATGTTGAAGATCAAGAGATGAAGCTGGCTGATCAATAATGTCTTGGCAACAACAGAGGGTAAGGGAACCCTGCGAAAAAACTCAATTAGGAAGCGACAAGTCCGCAACCCATCATTATTGACCACTTTCAGGATCATTGGGACAACCCTGGAGCATCAAATAACCCTAGTTAAAAGCCAAAACCCAAAACTAAGAAGTGTTCTAGACCCGCAAGCAGTCCTAACCTAATTTTGAATGATAAAGCAAGAAATTACTTTACTGATTAAGAGCATATATTCTTGGACATGAGGTCGGCCCTTCTGAAGAAAACAAACAATAGAGAGATAGAAAAGACTTCATTAGCAATGGATAAAGTCTTGACTTGCTAATCACAATAACAGTTGTCACATTGTAACTTTGTTATCGAATTATATATTTACAAATATAAAGATTTGTGATAGCAACCGGTTAGAAACATGGGAGATATCATGAAACCAGTTGGCATCACAAATCTATTGTATTTCTCTAAGCCTTGTTTGCTGCTGTGTCATCAAACTGTCTCATAGTTACAATTCTGCGATTCATTTAGAATTTACATGCCAAGCAAGTTTAACAGAATCACAGTTTATATGAAATACCTAACAGGAACTAAATTCTTAACTTGCAGGAAGTGCTTGTTGGCACAATTCACCAATTCATAATCTTGTTCGTCTAGGGAGAACATATATGTGCTATTCTCCAATTTGTACATGTGCTGCAGGTTTGCAATGCCAGTCCAATGCAAAAAGAAACAAATGTAATGACAAATTGACAATGATAAAACAACAACAGAAACAATAGTGTCATTTTATATATTGTTGATTAAGGACTTGTCCACAAATATATTTGGGGTTATTATGTAACCTTTAGACTTTTAAGGACATGGTTTCTATGTATACTAGGAGACATTGAGAGTTGCTGATAATCCCAAAGCTTATATAGAATGATACTTAAGGAGATGGAAAATATAATCAATTTTACCTCAGAATTTGCTCCAATGATAGGACTGCTGATAGGTGTGTGAACAGGTACGAAACCAGGAATGAAAACTGGGTAGGCTGGATTTGCCTTATGCAATGAACAAAGTTATTTTGAAAAAAAAATATTGACTGTGTGTCTTGTTTTCATGGAATATGGATATCACTTAATATATATATATATATATATATATATATATGTTATTAAGTGATATATTCACCCTTTCTTTAACAACATCATGATAAAAATAATATTCCAGTAATGCTAGAGCTGCTTTAGCATGGTTGTCGCAGCTTTTCTTGCAGTCGGAGTACTACAGTGCCAAAGTAATAGCTTAAACCCTCTCCTTAATTCTAATTCCTTTTTATCTTTCTATATCACTATATCAATAAATCTAAACAAACAACAACAACCATTCTTAATAAACAATCAGATTAACAAATCTTGAAAGCTCCAAATAACAAATATTGGAAACCTAATTACAAACCCAATTCGTCAAAAAACTACTATGAGAAATAGAATTGAATCAATCGATACCTGGATTGCTTAATCAATAAGATTAAGGCTTGAGCTTCTCCCAATATAATGTTTAAATCATTAGAGATACAGATAGAGGCAGAGGAGAGAGAGTCATTAGAGTGCTTCTCCCAATGTAGTGCTCACGTGCTGTTCTCATCCTAAAAGAGATCGATGTTTCTATTTTTTTCGTATGCCCTTATGGTGTGCTAACACGTAGTCAATTTTTTCTTTTTAAAAAAACGAGATGGGCTACAGCAAACCCTAGCCCATCTCTATTGTGTTGATAAAACTTGCATGCTCTACCATTTCTCTGTTTCTCCTCTCTTGAAGTGGGATCAACTAATATAGCAAGCAGTCCCATCTCATTCCTTGTTGTACCAATGAACTCATAAGTTAAACCAATTTGGCCAACAAAAAAATAGGTAATTACCACTAACTACACTTTGGAGACTCTACTTACCAATAGCAGAGTCTTACCAATTCTTCCCCATGAGCAGGCTATATTAACTGCAATAATTAACCCGGTTGAGCACCGAGGCTTTGAGATCCTTCAGGACCTAGATTCTCTTTGGCTTCTTCACCATCTTTGTTACACCCCGGACCATCTCCGCCGTAGCACGATATTGTCCGCTTTGGGCCCGCCGGCCCTCACGGTTTTGTTTCCAGGAGCTCTCAGAGCAACTTCCCAGTGGGTCACCTATCATGGGATTGCTCTAAGCTCAGCAAGCTTAACTTCGGAGTTCTCATCCCCTCCGAAGCCACTGAGCTCCCAAAAGGCCTCGTGCTAGATGGGTGTCACCGATGTACATATATGGTACATCACCCTCTCCGTTGGTCGATGTGGGATGTTACATCCACCCCCCTTAGGGGCCCGACGTCCTCGTCGGCACACTCGCACCCCTCGGCAGAGTGGCTCTGATACCAATCTGTTACACCCCGGACCATCTCCGCCGTAGCACGATATTGTCCGCTTTGGGCCCGCCGGCCCTCACGGTTTTGTTTCCAGGAGCTCTCAGAGCAACTTCCCAGTGGGTCACCCATCATGGGATTGCTCTAAGCTCAGCAAGCTTAACTTCGGAGTTCCCATCCCCTCCGAAGCCACTGAGCTCCCAAAAGGCCTCGTGCTAGATGGGTGTCACCGATGTACATATATGGTACATCACCCTCTCCGTTGGTCGATGTGGGATGTTACATCCACCCCCCTTAGGGGCCCGACGTCCTCGTCGGCACACTCGCACCCCTCGGCAGAGTGGCTCTGATACCAATCTGTTACACCTCGGACCATCTCCGCCGTAGCACGATATTGTCCGCTTTGGGCCCGCCGGCCCTCACGGTTTTGTTTCCAGGAGCTCTCAGAGCAACTTCCCAGTGGGTCATCCATCATGGGATTGCTCTAAGCTCAGCAAGCTTAACTTCGGAGTTCCCATCCCCTCCGAAGCCACTGAGCTCCCAAAATTTGATAAGTTATCGCTCGAGTTAATTTTCGAGTTTTTAAAAGTACTCCAAATACCTGAATTGATAACTCGATGTGGTAGTACGTGTCGACACGAGTCTCCTGGTATTTTCGGATTATTTTTTCGGAGCTTCGGTTTATTTTCTACGAATTTTGGAAGTTTCGGTAATAAGGAAATTACCTTTGGTAATTCAGTAAACAGTAAATGGTAAAAGAATGAAGTTTGATTTGAGCCGTCAGATCTTAAGAGGGAAGATCTGGGCCGTCCGTCCTCTTATAAATAGGGGCACGGGTCAGACTTGGTCAAAGTCTTCCCCTTTCCCTTTCTCTCTCCTTCTCGACGTCGCTCGGCCGAGACTGTGAGCTCGACGGCGCTCCGCCGTCCGGCCACCAATGGCTGGCGGACCACCTCCATATTTCTCCCCTCTTCCTCCTATACTCATCCCTACCCTTAGCTCACCTAGACAACCACCGTGCTAGGAGATCTAGCGCCTCTGTACTCGGCGGTCAACGCCGGATATCCGGCGATCCAGGCGGCGGTTCGGCGCGTGGGAGGTATTGTTCTTCTTCTTTTCTCTTCCTCTTCCTTCTCCTTGCTTCAGATCATTCGATTCGAACCTCACATGAAAACTCTCTTTCCACTGTGTTTCACTGTTTTCTGGGTTCAAGGCGTGGCTCCGGCGACCGTGTTCTTTTGGACTTCTAATGAACTTCTTGAGCTCAGGTGAAGTTGGAAGCAATGGTTTTGGGTTGAGGAGGAGCTTGGAGGTAGTTGGTGGGGTTTTGGACCGAGGCAGAGAGCTGCTCGGTGTGCTGCAGCTATGAAGGAGCTGAGGAGTGGAGTGCGCAATGGGAATGACAGAAGGAGCAGAGGAGCAGAGGAGGTTGCTGGTACTGGTTTAGAGCAGAGACAGAGGGTAGGATTTTCCTTCTGAACTGTGAAATTGTCTAGCTGCTGTGTTGTTAATCTGTTGGATTAGTTGCTGTTTTGAATGTTGATCTGCTACTGAATTGTTGTTGGATGTTTTCCTTGCATGTTGTCGTAACTTGGTAAACGAGGAAAACGAGGAGGTTATGGCGAATTTCCAGCAAGTTATCGGAATCCGGTGACGGTTCCGGAGATGCAGTTAAACCGGCTGAAATGCCGAGAGGTAGTTTTCGACTCCTGTTTAAAGTGTGTTGTTTCCGTTTAGTCGGTAAAGTGTCGTAAATTGGAAAGTTCGTAAGGAAACGTATAAAAAACGGAAACTAACTGTATTTGGAAACCTTCCATTTTGGGAACCTGCTAAATTGAGAAACTTTCCATTTTGGGAAAGTTTCCATTAAAGGAAAGTTTCTGTCTTGGGAAAAGTTACATTTTCAGAAAAATGGTTAAAGGATTGAAGTTCAACGAAGTTTGACACGACTTGGTTAAATTGGTAAAGTGTTAAATTGTTATCGGAAAATGATAACTGGAATTTTGGAAAATGTTAAGTTGACTATGTTAAGTAAAGTTGGTGTTTCACGTAAATTGGTAAATCGACTCTTGGTAAATAAATTGGTTAATGTGACACGTTGGGTGTCCATAGTAATTCAACGAACTAATACGTGACACCCTAACGTCAAGTTTAAGTGATAAAGGAAAGTTATGAAACTGAGTCGGACTTCTGGTAAATTGGGTTAAGAGTCGATAATCGGGAATAAGTGTAATGTTTGAAAAGCTGTTAAAAGAAAGGAACTTGGTCAACACATGGTCAAATGGATTTCCTGGTCAAACTAGGAGAAGACCAAGTCCACTGTAAATGACTAATGATGATTTGTTGGTACAGTCTCTGGTCGGACGTGAGACGGTCTCGACTACGCGGTTAGTTCGAGAGTTTCGCTCGAGGAGCTTTCCGAGCGGGAAGAAGGTCGCAATAGTACTGTGAGTGGACATATTATTTTTTAATGAATGCGTGCCCTAATTATTGATTTTATTGCAAGGTTTATATGATTGTTTCGAGTATTATAATTTCCTCGGATTCTTGAATGGTTATTTGGATATATGCGTATACATCGAGGAATAGTTTTACTTATTTGTTTTGGGGAAGAGAATTTGAGGAAAGTATTGTTATGAAATTATATTATAAGGGTTGACCAATGAATATGCTAGCTAGAGTAGCGTGAGGGCGCTACTAGAGCTCTTAGCTCCGACCCTAGCCTGAGAGGTCAGGCAAATTACGTAGTGCACTATGAGGGTTGACCATTTCCACTTTATCTATAGCTCTTAGCTCCGACCCTGGTCTGAGAGGACAGACAAGCCTGAGAGATCAGGTTGATATTATAAGGGTTGACCGTTATCACTTTATCTAGAGCTCTTAGCTCCGACCCTGGTCTGAGAGGACAGACAAGCCTGAGAGGTCAGGTTGATATTTCAAGGGTTGACTGTATTATTTTATATAGCTAGCATAGAGTAGCGTGAGGGCGCTACTAGAGCTCTTAGCTCCGACCCTAGTCTGAGAGGTCAGACTTATTATGTTTGAGAACATTTCTCTTCCCATAATCCTTACTTGTTTATCTTATCATGCAATTGTGGAATTTTTGGTCTTTGTGGGCATGCATAAATGATGTTTAAATCAAAACATTTTTGGGAGAGCATTAAAAGGAATAGAGTTTTATATTTGATTTTCGTCCACTCACTCTAACAGTTTTTCAATGTTTCTCCCCTGGGCCTTTCGTTTTTAAATGCCCAGTGATGCAGGATTCTTGAGAGGAGGTCGAGCGCGTACGAGAGTCGAGGCATAGTCGATCATTCCGTGGCTGCTTGAAATTTTTTGGGGTAATCATCTTTGTAGATTGCTCTGACTAACCCAGTTTAGTTAGTTTTGTAGGAAGGGTTGGCCATTTCAAGGGGGTTTCGGGAAGAAGTTCCCTTGAGGTGGTCCCCGCAGGATTTACTTCAGGTAAAAGGGGTTTTACCCGGGGTGGGTCCTGACAATCTTCAGGTCCGAATTAGGTGCCCACCATCATTAGGTCTAAACCGAGCTGTGACCATAGTCGATGAGGTCTGAACCAGACGACGTCGGAGGAAATCTCATCACATTCGAATCAATACTTGATAGGAGTATTTTATGCGACAAATATATGGTTAAACTCTTACACTTTTGCTTTGTACATTACTTTGAAATGTCATTTTAATAAAGTTTCTTTCTTAGGTACTTTGTAGAGCGATTATGGAGAAAAGAGAGCTAAAATCAGGCAATTAAGGCCTCATCTATGGAGTTGTGTTGCAAAGCATGGAGAATGACGATTCTATTGGTCAAGAAGCTCAAATGAAGTCAAAGAAAAGATGTGTGCAAAACTACCCTTGAAGAAGCATATATTTGAAGTCTGAAAATAACTTATTTTCTTCTGTTTTCAATGAAGAATTCGAGGGATTTCTTGCAATCTTTTTGGTCAGTGTTCAACTCAAAAATGTAGTACAGATTTCGTGCTTCATTTTCATGCCAAGAATCATTCTAAAATAAGTCAGGAAGCTTAAGTTACAAGTCTTCAAAGTTGAACACATAAACTAGAAATTCGAGAAGCACACTGACTATCAACTTTTTGAGTCTTTTACACCATCAAGATGACTTCTTCTCTGAAAAATTTCTTCACAAAAGTTTTAGAGCTAAGACTGTCTAGAGAGGTGGAGTATTGATGAAGTTACAACTACTCAAAGTTGGAGGAAATTCAGTAGAAAAGCTGGAAGTTTCGATAAGTTTTCATAAGTTTTGGGCCGATTGTGAGGGACGATTTCTTGGACTCTTTGAAGGATTTTTGCTGGAGTTTTAAGACCTTCTTCTGATGATTATTGAACAATAAATTCATGGAAATTCACTAGGGAAATATGGTCTAAGTTTGCTAAGGAAAGAAGACCTACTTCAACAAGGAAAGTGCAATTCTTCTCTCATATAAATAAAGGCAGCCTCCAACGAAAACGGAGGACCTCTTAGGCGCACATAGACTCATTTTAATCTCTCTTTCTCCAGCATAGAACCCTAGAAGCAGCTTTGTCATTTTTCTCTTTCTCCTGCCAAATTCTGTCACAAAACAACCTTAGTTTAGGTTTTTCTTGCCCTTGTCGTGCACAAGCTTCTGTGCATTCCTTGGAGTTCTTCGTCGTTTCTCTTTTCAAAGTGTAATCTTAACTTCAAACTCATGTATTTTGTTTCTTTTCTATCTAATAGTTGTAGATTTTTTGATCTTTCATTGTATTAGAATCAGTTTTTTGATGAAGATTGATATTATGTTTTGAGTTCTTTATGTGTTCATGTGTTTGTGTTATCATATGATGTTCTAGTGATCTTAAAGCATGTTTGGTTGAGTTTGTATACCTAAGGGTTGTGTGTGATTCTTTTTATGTCTATAACTTATGTTTGGACTGCGTTGGTTAACATAAGTAACGGGTAGAAACAATCTTAGGTAGCATGTTAATTTGGGTTATTGGGTTGTGTCGGTTATACTTTTGTATTGATATGTTCGATTATATTTCTTCGTTGGTTATGTTTCATGAAATATTCTTTGTATTTGGGCTGCGTCAGCTAATACTTAGAATAGTTAAGAAGAATTTAAGTAATTACTGGGCTGCGTCGGCTGTTCTTACTTAAGAGTTGCTTCAAACTTTAAACGTGCATGATTTCTGGTTCTAGGATTGAGATAACATAATTGCATATGAGATTGAACTTGAGTTTTGTGTGTTTGTCTAAGGTTGGTCACTTGTATATATTAGCTTGGTTTGTTTTCTTTTTAGTTTATGATTTTCATCACTATTATGTCCTCTGTTTTCTTGTATTTTATTTCCATATGAAATGAACTCCGCATACACAAAAATTTTGTACAGTTGTTCATATATATATCTGTTATATCTCGGTAATTTTCATAATTTTCTGAGAAGTTTAGGTTAGGTTTTTATTTAGGTTTTCGACTGTTGTTCGTTAGGAACAGTAGTCACTTTTGTAATAACTTGTAAGTTATAATACTTGTTTATAATTATTGTGATTTATACTAACGCTTATTTATCAGGTACCCTCAATCCCCGGCCCTATACAATACCTTACTTTCCTTACGCTACTAACGATAAAAATGGTTTATTTGATGCAGGCTTAAAAACCCGCCGTCAATACTCGGAAGTTGCTTGTGTTTAGGATATCCTTCCGCTTCATCAAAGGAAGGTTGTTGGGTACAGGTCTAACTGTCTAGGTCGTCATCGACAAGTGGGGTACATGGGGGATATGGAGATGATTATGAGGGAATTGAAGATGAAGAAGGATTACTATGAGATTTTGGGGTAGTGTTGAAGATGTTTGAAAAGCTCATAGGAGGCTTTCTTATTGGTAGTGTTATTTAGGTTTAAAGTTCTGGAAATTGGGGATTGATAAGTTGTTTAGGGGTGGGTGTCGGTATTGTGGATTTCTAAATCAGACTATTTTGTGTTTTTTTACAAGCTAAAAGGTTCATGACATGGGAATTTTCATAAAGGTCCCAAAGTTTTGTGTTTTTTTATTGTGGGGTTCTTCACTTTTTTGTAGTTGTTAAACTTCTTGATATACAATTGTTCTTTTGATCCTACTAACATTCAGTAACCAATGAGGTTCAGTACTGGTCAGAAGCTATGAAATATCAACTTTAAGAAAGATTAGATCTAAGGTATGTTTGGTGGTGTGAATGAAGTGTAAGAAGAGTAATAAAATTAGATATGGAATGTCAGCGATATCGAAGACGCGACACTTCTACAGGCTCTGATAGGCAGAGTATTCAATTCTCTATGTTGGCAGGGTCTACTATATGCATGATGAGGAGGAGCACTCCTCTTCGTTAGAGATTTCTTAACTATTGAGAAGAAGAAGAAGAAGAAGAAGAGGTTCTTCTCCCACTTTGTTTTTTTTTAAAGAGATGGGAATATTGGTGTCCTAGGTGCTGGTATAAGCTGCACTAATTGTATTGAGTAGGGTAGAAAAATTAATAAAGGTCAGTAGTTACTCATTTATTGTGTTCGATTAGCATTAGAGCTTGGAAACACTTCCATTATCTTTCAAACTTTTAAGGTATATATGATTTTTTGTAATCATACTAAGGGTTAGTAATTATTGTGCTTCAATAAGTTCTTATATATTTGCATGGATGACATTGCTAGTGACCCTTAGAATGGCATAATGCTACTGACCCTCAGAAATGCGTAATGCTACTGACCCTCATAAATGAGTAATGCTACTGACCCTCAGAAATGGCGTAATGCTACTATCCCTCAGTCATGATATAAGGGTAATTTCATAATTTACTAGTTAACAGATTCTGTTAGTCTAAATGGATGGAAAATGTGTTATTGGTAAAAATAAAAGACAAATTTGCTAGTGGTAATTAAAGGCTCAAAAGTGTATCTAGTGGTAATTATGTAACAAAAGAAATGCATTCTTAGTTCCCTATCAATTTGAACAGCATATATTTTCATGATGAAACATACCTAAATCCATTCCTGCACTAACATTGCACTTCAGGTGCTCCTCCTGATATTTTTATAATCTCCCAAAAATAATTCATGCCTTACACCAAATATAAATAAATTCTTGGCCCTTGGCTAAATATATAAAATGATTCCGGCCTGCAGCCAAATAAAAATCAAATCCCAGCCTGCAGCCAAATATAAAACAAATCTCAGTCTGCAACCAAATATGAAACAAATTTTGGCATGCAGCCAAATATAAATTAAATCATGGTCTGCAGCCAAATATAAATCAAATCATGGTCTGTAGCGAAATATAAATCAAATCGTAGTCTGCAACCGAATATAAATCAAATCATGGTCTGCACCGAATATAAATCAAATCGAGAAAAAAATTTCACAAATGATCGATCACACATACCAGGGTCGGAGTTAAGAGCTCTAGCGTACCTCTTAGTGAGGATGCAATTCCGCGCTAATACTACCATCTCCCTCATAGGGAGAGGAGCGCAACGAGTGGCGCGCAACGAGTGGAGCGCTTCCACTCCACCGAACGAGGAGCGATGCCCGTAAGCTAGTAACAAACAATACATATGATGACCCTTCATGACAGTGAGCCTCACAGGCTAGGGTCTGAGCTAAGAGCTCCAGCGTCTCATCCACTGTCTAGTGAGAATGCAAATCCTGCATATTATCCAATCTCAGTGAAAACACATATCCCGCGCTTCCACTCCGCCGAACGAGGAGCGCTGAGTGGGCGCGCTTCCACTCCAATGAATGAGGAGCGCCACCTGCTAGCTAGCTATAAACATCCGACGACCCTTTATGTTGAAATTAAAATAAATTCTCGATTTATAAATCCATGCTCGAAGCCTATATATAAAAATCCAGGCAAATGCCAAAAATTTAACCCAAATCCCGACAGCATGCCAAAAACAATTCAAACCTGGCAAATACCAAACATAGAAATCCCAGTAAAACATCGGGTCTGATTCTCATCTGTACGACGAGTCTGTCCTGTCAGAAACCATTCAAAACCCAATTGAAGGAAAGAGAGCTGAAATCCATAAATCAAATGGAAATAAACAATTAAAAACCTTCCACTGAGGTGCTCGCAAACCATAGGAATCGAAAATATACAGAAACCCAAAAAATCATCCTTACTGGGAAAATTTTAAAACCATTTAAGTATTAAACTATGGCATGCATTTCTTTAAAACAATTCAAAAGTTCACTCACCATACTGGCAACGCATCTCATGCACCAGGTACGGTACTGTAACTGTCCTTAATTAATTACCTCATCATCAGTAACGTCTTTCATGCCCGTATGCGGTTCCCTGACCTTAATAACTTATGCCTCCTTGAGCTTACTCTTGAGGTCTTACACATTACGTAATCCATTTCTCTTAACCTCGACCAGCATCTCAATCATCTGAACATCCTTGATCCTTTCAAATATAATTACGCAACACTAATGTGTTGACAAAAGTGACCCTACATACTCCATTAACCCATCGATCAAAAATGTAGGACGCAAAACGACTTGGGATAGTCTAACACCCCAATTTTTCCTAGTTTGACTAGGAAAACCCAATGATTGGCTTTAGGGTTGACCAGGAAAGTGACCAAGACCTTCCGACTAATCGACAAGGATCAAACCCTAATAAGCTCGATAATCGTCGATTTATAAATTCGAATAACGATAGGCGCACTTTTAAGCCTATTTGCGCCCAATACTGGAATTCAAAATTTCTTTTCCTAATCCGGCTCAATATTAAACTTACTAACCTCTTGACTTTTCGATCCAACGAAAAAGAAATATCGATATCTAAATGTAATTGATGTCGCAACTTTATAATTACATTTTACTTTACTAATTCGTTTCCAAGTGGCAACCCTTGCCACAAAACATATTTATACGTACAAGCGACTAGTCTCCCTTGGAAAACAATAATGCATTTAATCGTTTCCAAAGACTTAAATTACCCAAACCTTTGGTCCGAGATTTGAACCTACGCTCTGATACCATTTGTCACGCATCGGCCCGAGTTTACCTCTTTAAACCCAAGATAGGACGTGCTGGACTCATCCTAAGAGAGATTCCCTCAAAGTCCCCCTTGAGAAGAGATAACCCTTTTACCCAAACCATTTTTAACAGTCCAAACGATACCGGAATAGTCCTCACAAACCTGAGGTTATCCTGATTTCCGAATTTGGATTTCATACTAATTACTTTAGAGGACATAGGGTCTAACTATTATTTGTGACTACACCCGAATCCTGGTCAGGCTGCCTACGTACCCTGTACTCAGGGATCAAGCCACACGTACTTTAATTGTCAAACTAGATTATTCTCATTCTTGTATTTAGAGGTTCCTTTAATAAACCCGCTAGAAGTATTCCTATCGTAACCCGGAGTCCAACTCCTCTGTTGGGATAGCATTAATCATCTATTTATCCGGATGAATTCACGACTATGTCCAAACCGGTAAACAACCTCTAAGCATGTAATAATCACATAAATAAATATAAAGGCAATCACGTAACTATATAAATCCAACAAGGGTATATAGGTAAAACCATTCAAGGGGCACCCTTGTAGTTAATTTGAAATGTTAAGGGCAGTATTGTATTTTTGGTCTTAATGGCAGTCTTGTAATTATACAAAATAGCCAAGGGCATTTATGGAATTTCAACCTCAATGACAACCTTTGTAATTATCTTAAACTGCTAGGGGCATTTATAGGATTTCATCCTCAATGGCATCCCTGTAATTATCTCAAACTATCAGGGGCATTTATTAGATTTCAGCCTCAATGGCATCCCTGTAATTATATAAAACAGCCAGGGGCAGATCTACCACGATAAAAAGGTTTAGTCAGAGGTGGTAAAAACTAGAGTTTTTACCGTGTCTTCACCGGAAAACCAAGTTTTTCCTGCCAAACCGAGTTTCTATACCTGCATTTCTAGCTTCTATACATCCTAGGTATTCCAACAACACTTCAAACACTAGAAAAAGTGGAGGTTTTCATACCTCAAGGTTAACTTCTGCAACTCCGACAGATCTCTTCCGACGGAGCTCCGCTGTGCTCCTCCATGCTTCTTGGCAGCTTCTGGTGTTGCCTAGAGCTTCCTAGGCTCTCCACTGGACCGGTTCGCCACCAACTCAACTGGGCAGTGATCAAGTTTCCCCTCTCCTCTACTGGACGGCGGCCATGCCGGCTCTGGCATGGCTGAGGGTCAAGACTTGGTCGCCGAGGTGAAACTTTTGATGGCAGCGGTGAGGCAGGACTCGCGACTGTGGAGTTCCAGCTGGGGCGGTCTCGACTGGTCGAGGGAGGAAAGAGAGAGAGAGTGGCCCTCCTTCCGGTCCCCCCTCATATATATATATATATATATATATATATATATATATATATATATTCAAAAACCAACGGCACAGATCAAATCTCTGATTGATTTGACAACCCAAATTGAATAATATAAACCATGAACAGTAAATAGATATTTTGCTATTTGCTATTTACTATATATATATATATTCAAAAACCAACGGCACAGATCAAATCTCTGATTGATTTGACAACCCAAATTGAATAATATAAACCATGAACAGTAAATAGATATTTTGCTATTTACTATTTACCACACAGTTACTATACATTATCCGGAATAACTTCCGCATACGAACTCCTATTTTTCATAGGACATACCCACGAGTTCGTATTAACGTTCTCCACAACTTTTCCTAAGGGAGTTTCCCCAGATTCTTAACTTATCGCAAAGTCACCTTTTTACGGTAAGATAAATAACATTTATTATTCTCGTAGGCTGAATAAATCCATATTAAACAGCTCGTAGCTCCAAAATAATCTACCACCCTCGGGACATTAATTATATCTTCATCTAGAATTGAGAATATCTCGATATGAAACTCGAATATTAATTCAGGAAAAACTAACAGCGCAGCTACAACTCTTTGTAATCCGCCTGATCCCGGTAAAAGGGTAAAATTTAGGACGAGGTGTTACATCCGCCCTGTTGTCAACTAATCGGATTTTTGTAACTTCGACTTCTTCATTCTTTTAAAGCTCATGTGTGAAGAATAACTTCGGTGCAATGTGCTTTTTATCTCCTTTGATGCAGCCTTCTTGAATTTGAGCTATACATGTTGCATTATCTTCGTGTAAGATTGTAGGAGCATTTGTTACTGATGGTAGATTGCATGTTCTTTGAATATGACGAATCATTGATCTCAACCAGTCACATTCTCGGTTGGCAGTGCAAGGATTTCTAAGTGATTGGAGGAAGTAGCTACCAATGATTACTTTGTCGACAACCATGAAATTGCAGTATCTCCACAAGTAAATACATATCCTGTTTGAGAGTATCCTTTGTGCGGATTAGAGAGAAAAACAGTATCTACATATCCAACAATATTCTGACTATTTTTAGATTTGTAAGTATAAACTAAACTCATATCCGTCATACCACGAAGGTAATATAAATTTATTGCAAAGGTAATATATTTTACACCATTTCAATGGCATAATGTTGGAGCAAAGCTATATCTTGCTAATAAATTTACTGCAAAGGTAATATCCGGTCTAGTCCACTGTGCCAAATAAAGCAGACCCACTACATCACTCATATACTTGTGGACCAAGAATATTTTCACCTTCTTGCCTATGACAGAATAGATCTTTCTCAACGTCCAGTGACCGAACAACCATTGGGGTGCTTAGTGGATAAGCTTTCCCCATACCGAATCTTTTCAAAACTTTTTCATAAAGTTGATTGATGGACATAAATCCCGCTAGCAAAATGTTTGATCGAGACAAAATCTCGTTTTCTCAAGGTCTTTTATTTTCAAACTGTTTATTTAATATTTAGCAGTCTGTGAGCTCTATAGAGCTCCGAATTAAATTCATGTCACCCATATAGACTGCAACTATTACAAAACCATAATTTGATTTCTTGATAAACACGCAAGAACATAGATGATCATTAATATATCCCTCCTTAGTTAAGTACTCACTGAGACGGTTTTACCATATCATCCAGATTGTTTCAATCCATATAATGACCGTCTTAATTGAGTACATGTGTGATTTTGTAGTTGCTTCAAGTAACTTAAGTCCATCTAGGACTTTCATGTATATATCGGTATCTAACTCTGAGTATAGCTATGTGGTAACAACATTCATAAGTCGCATATCAAGTTTCTCTAAAACTACTAGACTTATGAGATACCGGAATATAATGACATCCACAACTGGGGAATATATTTCATAAAAATCAATCACACGCTTTTGTGAAAAACCATGTGCAACAAGGCGTCGTACTTTATATCTTGCAATCTCATTTTCTCCTTGCGCTTTTTCGTAAACAACATTTTATAACCGACAAGGTTCACGTTGGGTGGAGTTTGGACTACAGGTCTGAAAAAATCACATTTTTTTAGAGAATTGCATTTTTCCATTTGAGCCAATCATATCTCAGTCTACATTCATCGACAGAGCAAAGTTCAAAGTTATCTCTTTCAACTATCTCAATAGCTATTGCAAATGAGAATACATCATCCATGATCGTTTCTTTTCGATCCCATAATTCATTTGTGTGCACATAATTTATGAAAATTTTCTGGTTATCAAGTACCTGATTAGCCCCTCCATGGGCTCATGTCTCAACATGAACACTTTGTTCCTCTATAATTATAGGATCAGGAATTATGGATCATTTATCAAAGTTTTACCCAATAACGTTTTCAAAAGCGGTGTCATTATGATTCAGATGTGACTTTGATTTCCTTTTTCTAGGAACTGAATCCTTTGAACCTATAAGTCTGCCACGTTTGAGGCATGCGGCAGATGGCTCATTAGCCGCCATATTATTTTGTCATGTTTGGACACCTATCCTTACAGGTGCATTAGCAGTTGGGATATGTGATATTGTCACTTTTTCTATATCAGTAACTGCAACATTTTTAACATGTTGCTTTGCTTATGTAGAAAATAGAGTATTCCCACTGTCAGATATCGAGCGAGAGACTGCACCGTGTAAAGGTGCTCTAGATAGAGAGCGGACTACTGATCAGCGTATCGTTGCATGCTGGCCTTGCTTGATCGCTTGCGGACTGAGTAGATCTCCAGGTAGATATCACCTTAACATATCCTGGCAGTGAAAATACTTTCCAATAATCTGATGTGTGCTTGTTATTTACAGTTAGCGGATTCAAGGTTGGGCCTCACTCCAAGTCGTCTCTTCAGAAGCTGTACCTAGAGTTTTTGTTGCAGTATCCATCTCCGAAAACAGAGGAGGAGTCTATAGAGAATTGTTTCTTTTTCGACATAATGAATGTCGTTGCCATACGCGTGTTACAGGAGTGTGCCCAACTGGCCAAGTTAGAGGTTGTGGAGGGTGATGTCGTCCATAAGGTGGCTGAAGAAGTGGAGGTTCCTTGTCCTCCTCTGCATACCCACCAGGATTGGGCACCTAGGCAACCTTTGCCACCTCATCCGCCAATCACCCAGCAGCGTGAGGAAGGCGATCCCTCGGAGGATGAAAGTAGTATCGCCGAGGAGCAGAGAAAGAGCAAGTTAGAGCGTACCGCTCTCGCTGCAGGAGAGAAGAAGAAGCGTAGCCGACAAAGTGCGGCTGCTTCTAGTCGTGCTGCTCCCACGAAAGGGAGAAATCTGTCGAGGGGAGAGATAACAAAGACCAGACCACTGAAGGGGGTTAAGAACATGCGGTTCTTTTCTTAGTCGAGGGATCTAGTTTTCCGGTGGTTAAGGTGCTATCTCGAGCTCCGTCATCTGAGCAGTTGCTGGTTCAAGCCTTCTACCAGTTCACTGGCGTGGGAGGTCTTGAACGGCCAGAGCAGCCGGACGAAGAGGAGGTGGTGGGAGCGGAGAAGGAGGGGCTTATGGAAGTTCCGACCAATTTCTTCAAGGCTGTGTACACGACTGGTGGAGCGGAGTCTGCCCAGACCCGATGCTTGAAGGAGATGGAGAGGCACTAATGGCGACCAAGAGAGAGTCGGAGTTGTTAAAGGCGATGAATGCCAAGCTGTCAGGCGATTTACTTGACCGGGAGCAGAAGCTTGAAAACGCTCGAACCAAGGCTTTGGAAGATGACACCAAAGTGGATTCCATGAAGTCCAAGGTAGAGTGGACTCTCCGCCTTCTTAGCTCCGCCAAGCAGGAGGTGGAGTCCCTACAACACGCTATTACTGCCAAGGAGAAGATGATGAGGCAAGTTGTGGTGGCAAAGGAAGAAGAGATGAAAAACGTTGTCGCCAACTATGAAGCTACAATGCAGAAGGCCATAGATGACGCTACAGTGGTCAACATGTAAGAGCTAATGGACATAGGCTGCATCAAATTCAACAAGAAGGGACAACCTGTTGGGATCCAGTCTGCAGATGAAGGTAAAAGCGTATCCTTTGAATTATCATGTAATAGCGTTAGGTCAGATTCTAACCTTGAAACGTCTTCTCCTACTCCACAAGAAGAAAGACGACAGCCGAGAAATATGTGGCGAAGACAAGACAAGGAGATGGAGAGGACCGAACGGATTAGGAATAGGGTATTGGGGGTGGTAAGGCGGTTTCTTGCATGAACACGGCCTTACGTAAATCCTCCCTTTTGCTTAGTTAATGTAATAGCGTTGTGTAGACAGTGAATTACTTATGTACTGTGTTTTTGTTTATATAAATCGCTTTATGAAGTTGGTATTCCATTGAGTAAATGAAATCACTAGGAGTATTATTTTGTTCTTAGTAGTTTAAACTTGACTAGCAAGATTGAAACACGGAGTTGAAGAACAATAACTTAGATAATACTTGTTTCATTTTTAAATGGTGCCAAGCCAGTATAAATGAATGAGGGATGCCAACTAGATCGTGTAAGAGGGCGAAATATAGAAACACAAGATTTATAGTGGTTCTCCATTCAGTTTACTGGAATGGTTACATCCACTAAAATGTGTATTATACGAATCCGTTGTACTAGCAATTATAAACGGCTGCAAAATTTTGATATTCAAGCACACTGTGTGTAACAGCGTCTTAAGTGTTGCGCGTTCCAAGGTGGGTGGAGACCTTCCACTCTTGTCTTTGATGTAGAACGTACTCGGGCTAGTGGCCTCCACGATCTGATAAGGTCTTTCCCAAGAAGGGCGTTACCCGTTAGCTTTGGGAATGACTTCTTTCATAACTCAATCTTCTTTCTACAAGCTTCTATGGCGAACTTTTTTGTTGTAGTAAGCGGCCTCCTTTTGCTTGTTTTGTAGGTTTGGGAGATAAGCTTTGCGCTTTTCTTCTACCAAATCTTTGTCGAGGAGAAGGCCATGATGATTTGTTTCGCTATTGAAGAGATCAACTCTAGCTGAGGGGCACATGACTTCCATTGGGAGTAGGGTCTCTGTGCCATAGGTCAAACAAAACGGGGTCTCGTCGGTGGCCTTAGTTGACGTTATTCGCAATGCTTATAGCACTTCTGGCAATTTCTCCGCCCATAAGCCTCTGCAATCATCCAGCTTCTTCTTTAATAGTGTTTTAATCTTCTTGTTAGCTGATTCAACCTGGCCGTTGGTTTGTGGGTGGGGTACTGAGGCAAATCGAATCCGAAGACCATTGATAGTAGCCCATTCAATGTGCTTGTCGTTATTGAACTGGGACCCGATATCTGTGATGATCGTATTGGGCACGCTGAATCTGCAGCAAATGTTCTTCCAGATAATGCGCTTGAC
This sequence comes from Comarum palustre, assembly GCA_951800085.1. Classification (NCBI taxonomy): domain Eukaryota; kingdom Viridiplantae; phylum Streptophyta; class Magnoliopsida; order Rosales; family Rosaceae; genus Comarum; species Comarum palustre. The sequence goes on along the minus strand of OX637584.1, from coordinate 20,581,284 downwards.
GCGGCCTGTATTTATCTTGACTCGTGGTGTTGCCTCAATCCAATTAGTGGTGTAATAAATGGTCACAATAGCGTATTTATATTGGCTTTTCGTTGTTAGGAGTGGTCCAATAAGGTCTAGCTTCCAGGTGTATCCCAGCCACGAACCTATAATTATGGATAGCGGTTCTGGTGGCGCTCGGGGCATGGTGGCAAATTGTTGGCATTTGAAGCATCCCTTGGCGACTGCTTCAACCTCTGCAACCAAGGTTGGCTAAAAATAGCCATATTGCATTGTTTTATTGGCTAGTGAGTGATATCCGGAGTGGTTTTGGCTATCCTCACTATGAATCTGATCCAAGACACCCTTCCCTTCAGTTGGGGTGATACATTTGAGATGGGGAAACTTTAGCCCGCGCCTATATAACTTGTCATTCATGATGATGTACCTTGTCGCTCTTCAAATCAAAGTTTGTGTTACTGCTTTGATGGTTGGGAGCGTGCCTTCCTTTTTATAGGCTAGGATCTCATCCATCTAGGTAGGGCCTATATCGATGTAAAAAATCTCGGCCAGAGTTTTACTTGTGGAGGGTTTGTCTAGGATCTCAACCCTTGTGTCAGTGTAACGCTAGTGTGGCAAGGACGTGGCTATCTTTGGCCAAGGAGTTTGCTTTCGTGTTTGTCGTTCTCGGAATTTAAGAAATGTTGTAGAAAATAAATTTTCCCAATAGTGCTTTAACATAGCCCACGTATGCCGTTAGTTGAGAGTCTTTTGTCTGAAATGAGCCTGTGATCTGATTGACAACGAGCTGGGAGTTGCTAAAGATATTGATATCCTTTGCGCCAGAGTCGATAGCTAAAAGTAGTCCGGCAATCAAGGCTTCATATTCTGCCGCGTTGTTTGATGCTTTGAAGTTAAACTTAAGGGCGTATTCCAGGCTAATCTTCCCTGAGCCCGTTAGCATGATTCCCGCTCCATTGCCGTGCATGCATGATGACGCATCCACATGTAAATTCCAATCTGACTTCTGAGTCTCCGCTGCTTTGGCATGTGCTCTTTCTGAAACTATCTCTTATTCTGCAAAAACGTCTTCCCCTTCTGTGAATTTCGCTATAAAATCAGCCACGACTTGACCTTTCATGGTGGTTCGTGGCTTGAATTCTATGTCAAACTTGCTGAGTTCGACCGCCCACTTGCTTAATCGTGCACTGTATTCGGGGCACTGTAAAACCTGTTTTAGTGTTGGTTTGTAAGGACCTGGATAGAATGGGCTTGGAAGTAATGGCGTAATTGTCGTGCTGCTGAGATCAATGCTAACGTCATTTTTTACAATGGCGGATTCCTTGTTTTTAGAGCTGTCAGTCATCTACCAGCATAAAAAACTGGCAATTCTGCCTTCTCTTCTTTCCAAAGTAGAGCTGAACTTAATGCTGTCTTGGGGACCGCCAGATAGAGGTTTAGTGTTTCAACAGGGATAAGGATGGAGAGGAGAGGAACAGAAGCCAAATATTATTTGATGCTCCGGAATGCCTGAACACAGTTTGGGGACAAATCAACATCCTTCCCTGTTGGTCTTCTAAGGGTCTTAAAGAAAGGTGTGCATTTGTCAGTTAGTCGGCCAATGAACTGAGACAGCGATGTTAGGTGCCCTTGGAGCACCTCAACCTCTTTCTTCTTCTCAAGGATCTTCATATCCATTATCGTCGTTACCTTCTCCAAATTGGCTTGGGTCCCTTTTTGGCTAACCATATACCCTAAGAATTTGGTATCTGTAACCCTAAAATAGAATTTGACCGGATTCAAACATATAACATATCGAAGGATAATGGCAAAGATAGTTTGCAAGTGGCTGACATGATCAACAACTAGATTGCTTTTGACAAGCATATCATCCACATATACTTTAATGATTTTGCCCAGATGTTCCATGAACATTTTTATGCAAAGTCGCATCAAAGTGGCACCGGCGTTTTTGAGCCCAAAAGACATGTTGTAGCAGTAAATTCCTTTATCTGTTGTGAAACTCGTGGGTTCCTGATCTGATTCCTTCATCAGGATTTGGTAGTAGCCGGCGAAGGCGTCCATCATACTCAGCAATTGATGTCCCACTATAGAATCGATCATCTGGTTGATTTTGGGAAGCGGAAATGAGTCCTTTGGGCACGCTTTGTTTGGTGTCCTTGTAATCAACACACATTCTCTATTTCTTGTTCGCTTTATGAACCATCACGGCATTAGCCAACCATATAAGATAATGGATTTGGCGAATAAATCTGCGTTCTTAGAGCTTCGCTATTTCTTGCTTCATAGCAGCATATTTTTCTTGTTGAACGCTCTTCGCTTCTTCTTTACTGGACGGGCAGATGGCTTGATAGCGAGTTCGTGCTCGATTACATCTCTTAAAATTTCAGGCATGTCGCTGTATGACCAGGCAAAGGCTTGGGCATTTTCCTTAAGGAACTGAGTTAGCTGCTGTACAATAGCGGGTTCCAACTGTGCTCTTATGTTAACTATTCTCTTTGGAAACTCTTCAGATATGCATATCACTCTTATTGACGTTTCTAGATCAACTGGCGTGTTGGAGGAGTACTTCATGTCTTGCTCTCTTAGGTCGTCGATTTTGTCAATTAACTCTATCGCTTCAGTGACTGCTAAGATCTTTCTCAGCTTTCTAGACTGAAGAATGTAGGTCATGTAACATTCTCTAGCCGCTGTGTGGCTTCCTCTTACCATCCCCGTACCATAGGGTGTTGAGAATTTCATGAGAAGCATATATCCCGCTATTATGCATTTCATCTTATTCAGGGTTAGACGTCGTAAGATGGCTTTATAGGAACTGTAACAATCCATGACAATGAACTCACAATCCAACTTGGTTGTACAAGGGGCGGTTCCTAGTTGTACTACCATCATGCCTAACCCTATTGGTTGCACGACATCACCCGAGAAACTAAGCAGCGGTTCGTGATCTTGGATCAGCTTTTTCTCTGAACGCTCCAACTTTTTATGGGAGTGGCGAAACATAATGTTGACTGTTGACCCGCTGTTGTAGATTCTTGTCGTTCTGGCCCTAAGTAGCATATTTCACCTGCGCCATTTTTATGGCATCTAGAAGGATCTCGTCATAGCTGGCATCTCTGAACTTCTTATTTAATCGACAGAGATACTTCCTTTTTTTAGTCCTTTTTTGAAGGCGATTAGAACCAATGCTTTGCTGAAATCTCGGCATTTGGACGTCGTTGCCTGCCAGCGTATGACAAAGGGACAGCTTGTTTGACCTGGAATAACTGATCCGCCCTATGTTCTTCTATAGCATTGAGGATGAATCTGGTTAAGAAGACCTGAGTCAAGCTATCGAATGAATCCATCGAATCAGCGGGTTGCTCGAAGAACCAATTCATAGCTTCCTCTTCAAGGGTTTCACAGAACAATTGGCACAAAGTGGCATCGTCATATTGCCTTCCACTAGTGACCTTTCTGAATCTATCCATGTGGGCAAAGGGACAGCTTTTTCCCGTATAAGTGAGCAATTTTGGACCTTTGAAATTTGTTGGCATGTTTGAATGACGAATTCTTCCTATGAATGGTCCTGTGAAGTGGGGGATGATTCTTCTGGCATCTACCTGCTCAGCTAATCTTCACTATATTTTCGTTAGCCTCCTCATCTATTACACCCCGGCTTCGACCTCTTGCTTTTGGTGAACTTCTGGATTAACGATCCTTCTCCTGACTCGCATCGACGACAAAGGGCATTGACTGGTCAGCTCATTCTGTAGAAGGGGATAGTCGAAGTGTGTCATCTTCTGGCTTCCTTCTACTGTCTTCTGACCCATATTTCCCCTTGAGTTGGAGCTATTCGTGACCGAATTACTTTCTCCCGAACTTTTCGCTATTTTTTCTTTTCTCGCCTGCATAAGGTGGAACTCTCTTTCTAGTTTGACTCTTGCATTTCTCTCCTCTTAGAGGTCCTTGATGACATGTTTCCGGGTGGCTCGCGGTCCCTTTAGCGGGTGGCACGGCTCCAGAAATAGCGAACTTCCTTGTATTCCGAGTTTTCCTGTGTAAAGAGAACAAACACGTCAAAGAGGCGTCCCCGGGTTTACCGAGGGAAGCCACTCCGATGCTTAAGTTAGACACTGTCAATTAAGCAGAAAGATCAAGAATAGTCAAGAAGTTCCCCCTTTACCGGGATGCATGTGCCGGTATTTATAGTAGCATTGAAGGCAGCATTCCTGTCCCTTTCCAATGTGGGAGTAGTTTCCCTTGTTTTACTTATCTTTATGGCGAATTGGGCCCAGACAAAGGGCCCAGAGTGGCTTCACATTTAATTGTAACCCGGTAAAGGTGAAATATTAGGTTCCACCTATAAACAAGTCCCCCAAGTCCTCAGTCAAGGGGTACGCTTGGGTGGGGACTTAAAATCTTTTCTTTACCGGGTTACAAAGTTAGCAACCAAACCTGGGGAACCCAGTCCCCCAAGTCCGTACGTAAGCGTAACCCGCAGACACTCTTTCCGTTGAGAATTCAAAACGACGTCTCCGGGTTGTAGTGGGAGGAAACTGAAAAGTTTTTCGGTTTTGTGAAGCGGCATGCGTGACACGTGTCGTTTCCCTCGAGAAACTGAAACGTCCCTTCAGTGCACGCCCCTAACTGTATAAATAGGGGTTGAGGGTGACAGTTTTGTCTCACCTTCAAACAGATAACTTTTTCGTGCTTTTTGCTTTCGCTCTCTTTTGTCGCTGTTTCTTTTGATTTCCAAACTCAAATCGATCTCAAAGACCCCTTCAAATCCTCATAAGTAAGGTATGGGTCCTCTCCCCTTCCTTGTTGTGTGTTTCGGAATGACTTTTGTACTGTTTCTGGGTTCCGAAGAAGGTTTTTCTGGGTTTCTGCGTTGTTCTGGGTGGGGTTTTAACTTGTGGTCACCGGGTTATTTGGGTTTCTGTTGACATCCCCGTGTTTTGTGTTTTGCAGATGGCCAACGAAGCAATGGACACTCACGTCCCCGAGTTTGCCTCTGTAACCTTCACTGATGGGACCGTTCTCGACCCTCCCGGGTACTCACTGACAGCGGAGGAGATCGTGGAACTAAGGAGCAACTGGAAAATCCCCGAGTCCGTTGAAATACGGCCCTTAGAACCCGAGGACCAGTTCTTCGCTCCCGGGGATGGGTGGACGCTGTGTCACGAGTATCAGCTACGCTGCGGCTTGTCACGACCGCTAAAGGCAGAGGTGCAGTATCTCTTGGCTGCGAGCAACTTCGCAATCGGGCAAATTGGCCCGAACATGTGGAGACAGCTACTCGGGTTGTGCGTGATGTACAAAGTACTGAAGCAGCAGATGCCGACATACCACGAGTTGCACGCCATGTACCGGGCCGAGTACTCCCGGAAGGCGGGTTTTAGCGGGACTATCCAACTGAAGTCCAAGGCGACCTTTAAGAAGATTGTCGAGGACCTGCCAACCTCCGTGAGCCGGACCTGGAGGGAAAAAAGTTTCTTGATAAGAAACTTTCAAGACCCGGGATTCGCGCTTCAAGTACCGGGTGACTTCCAACCACTGATAAGTAAGTTCCTCTCTCTCCGGGTTTTTTTTTTTTGGAGTTCCGGGTTATAACTATTTTCGTTGCAGATATCCCCGATATTCCTCTGGAGCCGGTGATGGAGAAGAGGATCCGGAGGATGCTGTGGGCCTTCCGTGGGCAAGATGATCGGAGTTCATACCGGCTTTGTAGGCTGTACGTGTACAGCAGGTGCCGGTTGATGGAGCTACCAGGTTTGTCCGGTGTCCTTTCTAATTTTTGTTGTCACATGCTCTTGTCTAACGGGTTATGTTTTTTGTTGCAGCTCTTCTTCCGATGGAGTTCACCAAACGGAAGAACCCGGGAATATACGACGGCTTCGAGGACAAAGCTGTATGGGCCGAGATCCGGACGCAAGGGGCAGATGGTCTGGCATACGATATCGACCTGACCACAAAAGCGGCTTTCCTGCGCCCAGACGCCGAGCAAGGGGATCTTCAGCAGTTCCATGTTGATACTTTGTACTACAAGGAGGTCCCCGGGTACTTGGCTGAGGTTCTCAGACCCGAGGTTTATCAGGAGGAAGAGGAAACTAAAGGGAATCCCTCGGAGGCGGGTAAAAACCCGGTATTCGAAGAACCGGTGACCCAATTTACCTTCGCCGATGAAGAGACTGAAGAACCGGTGACGAGCGCGGTGCCCTCATTTGTGCTCCCGGGTGAAGAGGAGTTGACTGAAGATGAGGCTGACAACGGGGGTGAAGAAGTTGGTTTTGAAGGGGTGGCGAGTGAGAACCCTGAGGGGAGTGATGGGAGCGACGAAGTGCACGAAGTGGAACCCGTCCCCTCCCACAAACGCACCCGGGAGGCATCCAGCTCGGCAAAGTCCGAGAGGAAGAAGAGGAGGAAGGAGAGGAGGGAGAGGAAGGAGAGGAGCCAACACCGGGCCATTCATGAGATCATGCAAGAGTTGGCGAGTGGAGGGGTGACGGACGTGGCAGTCCAGAGGATGGTGGCGGATCTGAAGAACTGTGCTGCGGACTCCTGCATCCTGGGGCACGAAGACCCGGTAGTTACCCTCCGGAGGACACAGGAGAAGCTGATGCGAGTAAGTGTTTCCTTCGTGTGACTTTTGCTTGGGGTTTCTTTCTTTTTCTTGATACTAACCCGCTGAATTGTTTTTTGTAGGCGGTCAGGATGTCATACTTGGCAACTGATCGGCTAATCAACGAAGGCATCCCTGAGAGAGAGAGAGTGCTCAGGGACGACCTCCGGGCGGCCCGGGATCAAGTGACGGCGAGCAAGGAATGCCTGGCTCGGGTCCGGGAAGAGGCAAGCTCATCAGCTGCCGCGTCGTGGGCGGAGTTGGCCAAGGCAGAAGAACAAATAGCAGATTTGGTGGCCAAAAACTCGGAGTACGAGAAAGTCATCGAGGGTCACCGGGAGGACCGGTGTGCTCAAGATGCCGCCATTGCTCAGCTTACTCAACAGAATCAAGCGCTGCAGCAACAAGTGACTTCTCTGGAGCAGCAGAAAGGAGTGTTGGTGCAGGCTGTTTCCTGGGCCAGGAACTCTGCTGTCTCCGAGTTTCTAGCGAGTTCCGAGTTTGAGCTGAAGCTGCGGTCGGCAAGGGCTGAGGCTCGTGCCGAAATTGTTAGCGCCGGGATTCGCCAAGGCTGGCTCAACAAAGCTGGTTATGATGTCACCAAGGTCACGTCAGACCCGATGAGGCTGCAGGCAACTCCCGGTCGACTTCTGCTGTGGCTGCAAACCCTAGGGCTCCTGCAAACCCAGTTCGGAGTCCCCCGGTTCGTTCTTCGGCACCCCGGAGAGGTACTTCCCGTGGTGGGATTGTCGGTGGTCCTCAAAACCGGCCACCGCTCCGTAGGGGACAGTTTATCATACGGCCCCGGGGAGGACGTGGCGGCTCGAGCACTGGCGGTGGTAGCGGGTCTGCAGTGCCCTGAGCTGGAGCCTAAGTATTTGTCTTTGCTTTTGTAGTGTAGTCTGTTTTGTAGCGGTTTACTGCTCTTGTAATTGACCTCTTTGAAGTAATCAAGCTTTTCCTTCGCTCTTGTGAAATAACACGGTAGCCTGATGCATAGTATAAAAATTTACACATAATACCGGTTTGACATGTAAATAAAGATAGTGCCGCTAAGGCTTTAGGGATCCGTTAGGACTTCCAAGGCCCGCTAGGTCTTCACGGGGGGGATACCATTCTATAACACGGTATTTCTTCCTGTAAAATAACACGTTAATCTTGATGCATAATATACAAGTGTTGACATTTTATACATAATGCCGGTTTGGCATGTAAATAAACATAGTGCCGCTAGGGCTTTACGGTCCCGTTAGGACTTCTAACCCGATGCATAACCTGCAAGTGTTGACAAAATTCACATATAGTGCCGGGTTGTCATGTTAACATTATAAAGTGAAAATAGGGCCGCTAGGGCTGTACGGGTCCGTTAGGACTTTCAAGGGCCGCTAGGGCTTTACGGGTCCGTTAGGACTTCCAACCCGTTGCATAACCTGCAAGAGTTGACAAAATTCACATAGTGCTGGTTTGGCATGTGAATAAAAATAGGGCCGCTAAGGCTTTACGGGTCCATAAGGACTTTCAAGGGCTTCCTGCCAAATAACACGGTAATCTGATGCAAAATATGCAAGTGTTGACAAAATACACATATAATGCCGGTTTGGCATGTTAATAAAAATAGGGCCGTTAAGGCTTCACGGGTCCGTTAGGACTTTCAAAGACTGAAATAAGGCCGTGAAAGGCTTGCAATATTTCAAGTTATGGAGATTACCAGAGATTATCGGAGATTGCCGAGTTTGACAGTGAAATAAGGCCGTTAAGGCTTGCAATATTTCACGTCATGTAGACCGGAGATTATCGGAGCTTGTCGAGTTTGACAGTGAAATAAGGCCGTTAAGGCTTGCAATATTTCACGTCATGTAGACCGGAGATTATCGGAGCTTATCGGAGATTGACAGTGAAATAAGGCCGTTAAGGCTTGCAATATTTCACGTCATGTAGACCGGAGATTATCGGAGATTATCGGAGCTTGTCGAGTTTTGACAGTGAAATAAGGCCGTTAAGGCTTGCAATATTTCACGTCATATGGAGATCGCCTGCATTCACTCAACAAACTGATTGATAAACATAACCCGGTAGGGTTTTATGTGGGCCTGAAAAGGCTCTATATATAACATCAAAACATAATAAATTTGAACATTTGCAGATAACTCGGTACCTACTTGGGATGTACGCACTGTCAAAATTTCGCGGGTTTCAATAACCCGGAGGATTCCCTACTGGGGTTATTACCTTAGCAAGTCTGGCTGGCGTCCATTTGGTAAGCGTGAGGTCTTGAGTTCGACTCTCAACGAGAGCACCAATTGTTTCCGGGTGGCTCGCGGTCCCTTTAGCGGGTGGCACGGCTCCAGAAATAGCGAACTTCCTTGTATTCCGAGTTTTCCTGTGTAAAGAACAAACACGTCAAAGAGGCGTCCCCAGGTTTACCGAGGGAAGCCACTCCGATGCTTAAGTTAGACACTGTCAATTAAGCAGAAAGATCAAGAATAGTCAAGAAGTTCCCCCTTTACCGGGATGCATGTGCCGGTATTTATAGTAGCATTGAAGGCAGCATTCCTGTCCCTTTCCAATGTGGGAGTAGTTTCCCTTGCTTTACTTATCTTTATGGCGAATTGGGCCCAGACAAAGGGCCCAGAGTGGCTTCACATTTAATTGTAACCCGTTAAAGGTGAAATATTAGGTTCCACCTATAAACATGACACATGCTAGTTTAGCAGCATCGTCACTGATCGCTGGTCTTCCGCTTTCGGCTGTTGGAAGGGGAATCGTCTAAGATGGCCACTTTAGAGTTGTTGCTTCAGGAGGCGTGGCCCAAAAGTTTAATCTCTTAGAATATGTAATTTGATCGTTGTCGTCATTAGCCATGGAGAACTAATGTGTAGGACTTCTTATTCAGACTTCCCACAGACAGCGTCAATGTTGAAACATGTTTTATACCACTCGGCGATATGTGTGTGCAATGTGTGTTATGGTGATGCCCTATGACGAAACGCTATGGCGACACGTTATCTGTAGTGGTTCACTTCACCTTTGGTGAGCGAGGCTACGTCCACTTAACTTGTATTAAGATATGTATGGCGAATCACCTTTGTCAAGTATTACAATGCTATCTATTCTATATCCTGTTTATTTGATTCCAACATCCTCTTTAAGGAGGAGAGTCTCCTATTTATAGAAAGAGGAGACTCCCTCTATTTACATTTCTCTGATATGGGACTATATATACAAGATGTGTTTTGTGGGGCATGTTGGTGAGGCTGGTGATATGACTTTTCGATGTCAGGTCGGCGACTTTCGAGTGTCGCTGCGTAGCTTGTGCAGCTACCTTTGTGATGTATGTTGTAGTTGAGTCTTAATTATGACTTTTGAGCGCATATAAGTGGTGTTACTTATGCTTGGTAATGAAGAAATATAGTGCCTACTCCAACATGGTGAAATCCAAGTGCGGCCTCACACAGTTAACTAGCTGGAGCTTCCTCTCAAACTAAAACACATGATTATTATTGACAAATCAATTTAGTATTGTTATGTTAATCTATGGCTCGTATGATCATAATGGAGAGACATAAGTTGGAAAGAGTATTAGTTTATGATTGCAGTCAAATGATCAATATTCAGGTGTGGGGGTAGAGAGTTGTGGGGGATTCAAAAATCAAACTTGTCTAGGCTAATAAGATGTGCATACAATTTTTGGAGTGTAATTATTTTTATAATAAATATATTTAAAAATAATTATTATAACATCATTGGTGAATCTAGCTTCTCCTTCTCCTCTTCTCTCTCACTAGGTATAATTTACGAAAACTAAGATCATGGAGATGAGCAGGGCGTCGAGACGAAGTTGTAGACACAAGCGGTACGTCGGGAGACGGCATGAAGATGTTGGAAGCGACTGAGCTTCATGTTGTAAAAACGACGACATTCTAGACTGGGTTGAACTGATCCAGTTTGGCCTTTATACAGTTTCAGGAAACTATCAGTGCAAAATGTCGTTTTTACCTTCTTTAGATGGACCCAATCATGACCACGTCAACAAACAGACGATTTCGTAACGAAAATTGACCTCAGATCTTAATATTTAAATCAAAATTTAGATATATAATTTTTAAAATGGAGGAATCATTTGACCGATCCAAAATTTAGGTATCAGCCGTACATTTTACTCAAGATAAATATAAGATGGAAAATCTTTAACCTCGGGGCCTCGAAGAACAAACAAAACGGACAAAAGAGGCGAAGAGGGTTTCAGCTTCGCATCGACGATCCCCCATTCCATTAGCACCCAGGTAATCAATTCCCCCTTTTCTCCCAATTTCTCTACTTCAATCTCCGTCGCTCAAAACCCTAACCCTAGATTTTCAATTACCCTAGATTTCTGCTCAAATTAGGCGTCTTTGAAATCTTTTAGGGTTTCTTGAAGGGGTTTGAATGGAGATACAGACGAGCGGGAAGCCCATAGACTCGTTACTGGAGAGGGTGCTAGGTATGAACATTCTATCCTCCGATTACTTCAAGGAGCTTTACAGGTTGAAGACGTATCATGAAGTCGTCGACGAGATTTACAATCAGGTCGACCATGTCGAGCCGTGGATGACCGGGAATTGCAGAGGCCCGTCTACTGCGTTTTGCTTGCTTTACAAGTTCTTCACCATGAAGCTCACCGTGAAGCAAATGCACGGCCTACTGAAGCACAATGACTCTCCTTACATCAGAGCGGTACGCTGTGTGATTTGTTGTTTTGAATTTGATTTAGTTTCGTGGTTTTTTCGTGGGGTGATGTTTGGTGGTTTTGATTTTTTGGTGTGCAGGTTGGGTTTCTGTACTTGAGATATGCTGCAGACCCGAAGACGATTTGGAATTGGGTTGAGCCCTATATTACTGATGACGAGGTAATTGGAGCCCTTTTCTTGTTTCCTTAATTATTTACGTTGTTGTTTTGGAGCCGCATTGCAATACATTATTTGATATTGCTCGCAGAGTAAAATAAATTATACACTTTGCTGTTACTATGTGTTCAGTTGCATATGGAGAGTTTGATTGTGGTCTCATCTGAATCAGTAGTGTCATTGGTGAGTGGTTATCTGTTGCATTTTGGCATGATCAGGATTTTAAACAGTTCTGTGGGTAGACAGATGTATTTATCACTAATTTATGAACTTACCTGAAATCCTTTTCAAAGTCATTTGATATATATTTTTTTTCTTTTGAAAAAAGACTGTCCCGGTCAATCTTCCAGATTTTAAATCTCTAGCATTTAATGGTTGGTGTAGATCCAATCATTGTGTTTCTACAAAACATACTAACCATTTATCTTTCTGAATCTGCATCACTTGAAGTCGTGATAGTGGCGGAGTTGCTTAACCTTGATAGAAGATAACAATTAATGGGATTAGTCCTCGTAAACGTTCACCATAGGATCAGCGGCTGGGGCATCATGGAGTCACAATGTCAAAACTACAACCAGTGAGTTTTGGTTGACTTAGTCCAGCTTGATTGAGTCAACAAGAATGTTGTCCTAAAGTTGTAAATCTTTTTAATTATTATCTTCTTGTGGCTGATTATAGCTTCTTTTCGTTTTCTCTTACATTTTTTTTTGAAATAATTTAAGTCACCTCATAATTGAAGTTCTTCATTTTTGCTGTGTTAGAAATATTCCTAACCAAGTGACTGGCTTTCCTCCTTACCTTTTCCAATTGTTGTTTAGCTTATCGAAGAGATTGCAGCCTTATGGATGTCCTGCACTTGACGAACTTAAAAATTACTGAATCCTTATTTGAAGTTTGACCCATAAAATTGCCTATTCATTAAGGGAAAGCATATTTCATGGTTTTAAATTCATTTGTACTCTGTTTGGAACTGGGATAAGAAATATTCTTAAGTCACTATATGATCTGAACCACAGTGTGTCAATACAAGTTTAATTAGTAGGATTTTGACTTGTTCTGTGCGGTAAATGAGCTGTTCAAGTTTGCATTTTCTGATTCAATTCTGTTTATTGGGGTGATGTGTTTTAGTTGGTAGTGATTGCCCCTTTCCTATCTAGACATGACTGGAATTGTCACCCTTTTTAAATGGACTTCTATTACTCCATTTCTGTGTTTATACTTCTGAAATCCTTAACATCAAAGATCATCTTGATTCTTGACTATGTCTGGGATGTGATGGATTTTTTTGAAATTTGGTGTCTTTCTAGCTGTTCGAGGCCTCCAATTCCCACAATGGCTGAACTCTAGGAAACATCATCTTTTCCTACTATTTCTGCATGTTTTTACATATAAACATATATTTAACCTGTTGATGCAACATACATATTACATAACATTGGTCGCTTGTTCTCCTTACATTTATGGTTCATTAAGTATACTTTTATTCTTCTGGAGCTTAATATTTTTGTGTTTCTGTTTCAGAAATTTGCTCCAGGTTCTAATGGACGAATGACCACTATGGGTGTATATGTTCGTGATTTGCTACTTGGGCAGGTTAGTTTGCTTCCAACTTGCTTTTCATTTCACATGTTATGACTTCTTTCGCCTCTCTTTATTGTTTTCTTTCCCTCCCTCCTGATCATTCAGTCAATTTAGAAAGTCTTCTTAAGCATGTGTATATATTTGAAGTATGTATATCTAGACATTTAGAAAAAATTTACTACATACATTTCTAGATTCCAGACTATGACAAATAGAGGACTAAGATATAGTCAGTCTACGGAAGATTCCAAACTTGGTTTTCGTTATCCTGAAGATTCCTCGCCCACCCATTCTCTCAACAGAAGAGCTTTTTTGGCCTATTAATTCTCATTTCTCATGTTAAAATGGTTACGATTCATGGATTTTAAGTGCCGGTGCTATCTTAAGAATTATCAAACCTTTGGGAAATTGCAATGAATGAAGATAAAGCAGCCTACCCCCAACTGAGATCTATTGTGATGTTTCCAAATTTTAGGTTGGACTCTCTCTCTCTCTCTCTATATATATATATATATATATAGACACAGAGTATGTAGATTATGATCAGACTAAAGAAGAGAATCACAATACCATAAACTCTTTTAGTTATGATGAATAACACACACACACACACACACACATATATATATAGACACACACACACACAGAGTATGTAGATTGTGATCAGACTAAAGAAGAGAATCACAAAACCATGAACTCTTTGACTTATGATGAATAACACCCATTTTTATGCTCTGGAGAGTTTATAATGTGGTTTATGTAATGAGGCCTTCAAATCCCCACCAAAATTGCTAGATTTACTAGAAGGCCCGTTGTTGATGCTCTACATTTTGCATGAAGTTTAGAAACTGCCATTATTTACAATGTTGTTGACAAACTTGTGTGGCCCATATTACAGTTTTACTTGTTGAGAGGCCATTCCTAGTACTATTGAGGATCAGAGCTGAAGATGTTTCATGTACTAGAAAACATTGGTTGGTTTTTGCTGATTATTAACTCCTTGTGTTAATAAACTTGCAAGCACTCACACACATTGAACGTTGTGTATTGTTCTTGTCCATGCTTCTGGGCTAGTATCTTGAAATCTTCTACTTAATGTTCCACCGGTGCATCACATATTCTGCTTTTCAGATTGCAGTGAATTGAGATCTGAATACATGTTCTCCTTGGAGCTGTCAACACTCAGCATGCTACTGTTTAAGGTCCAAATTCAACATGTGAAAAAGCAATAGGCTTTCAAGAGTGTTATTGATTTTTAATGTGTTAGACGCTGAATTAGATCATGATAATACTAACTAATCACAGCCGATAATTTCTTCTGTTTGCTTTATTATGGGATATTACATAGAAGTGTCAAGCTTTAACATGCTCTCTTTTATAAAACTGTCGTGTTACTTTCATAAACTTTGTATACTTTGAATACTGATGTTTTATGTGTATTGATTGCAGTACTACTTCGATACACTTTTCCCTCGCATACCTGTTCCTGTGTTGCGACAGATTACAGCTAATCTTGAGAAGATGAAACTCCCAACGAAACTCTCAGGCACTACTGGGGAGGCTACCCGTCATGGATCAGATGACACTGCCCGTCGCCCACCATCTGTGAAAGCAGCACTTTCAGTCTCCTTTGGTCAACGTGCCCCACACCGTGCTTCAACGAGGGACTCATCACCTGTTCGTCGCACTTTACCACCACCACCACCTTATGAAAAAACTAGCACTGATGATTTACGAAGCTTTCGTAGCCAGAGCCATGCCTATTCTGACAGAGACTATTCGGACAGGGATCGGAATCGGGAAAGAGATGGGGATAGTGATCGGGACCGAGAAAGATACAAGGAACGGGAGAGAGGTTGCGATAGAGACAGATCAAGGGATAGGGAACGGAGTTCTGATTATGATAGGAGGCCAAGATATGGAAAGAGAGAAAGCCGAAGGGACTATTATGAGAGTGGCCGTGATGGTAGTAGACATTCCCGTAGGAGTCGGAGCCGCAGTAGAAGCAGGAGTAGAAGTCGGAGCTTGCAAGCTGGCACTGCTAATCATGTAAGCCCGCCGAGAGATGTAAACAAGGATAGGACATCTGTATCTAGCAATCTGGCAAAACTTAGGGATCTTTACGGTGATGTGAGTATCCAAAAAGGGGATACTAGTGTGGACAGGATTCCCAGGAGCGATACCGGTGCTGAAGATGTGATTAGGCTTGGTGGTCACCGATGGAAATAGTGAAAAGTGGTTGTTTATCTGTTATCAAATGTGTCATTCTAGTCTTCTGGCCAGATTCCCTTTTGACCTGGGAAAGATTGGAGGAAATCTTCAGTCATGCTTTATGTCTGCTGCAAAAGACATTGAAATGTGTTGATGAATGATATCCATTTACTTTCATCTTACAGTGCTGCCGCATGTATACTAACCATTATTCAGAATTTCGGTTTTGAAATCTATTAATGCTTCATTACAGGGCATATGTGAAAGTTTGTAACATTAAGATATTGCTTGCTGTACTTCAGCTCTCTCATCTGACATTTTCAAATTGTTTCTGCTCAATCTCAAATGGTTCATATGGAATGGCGAGTGGTATGTTACTGCTACCTTGGATTGCTGATGAGTATTGACTAGCTAATTGTATTAAATGAGTGAATTAAACAGCAAACATTCTGATGATAGATGGCAATTTGTTTCAGCAATTGAATATACGGATAGAATGAATTGCATATTTGTTTCATTGGACGTTTGATTCGTTTATTGCAGTTAATTTTGTTGGCTGGTGCCTGGTGTACTTGATAGGTTTATGGGTGGAAATCCAACCTAAAATTGTTGTGAAGCAACCCGAAGATAAACAAAACAAATTATCATTTACTATATTAGCAAGGTTTGTGTTAGATACATGTGTCTGCGTCACACAAATTAAAATACATGAAGTAAAAACAAAACGTTTTGACATAAAATGGAATTGTATTCTTAATTTGTTTTAGACCATGTCATTTAAGCCATGGAAATTGCTTGATGTTGGCACATCTTGTGAAGTTGACAACGCCCCAAATGGCTTAGTTGGACCATAGTTTACTTTAATCATTGAGCAGATACCATTACAAATGGGGGCTGCCTTCAAGAATAATGGATCCTTGTCCACACTCTAGAACAGGTGCTGGTGGAGTATTGGATTCTAGGGAAGGCTTTATCGATGTACTTTGTACAATTGTACTATCCCAAACCTTCATAGATACATTACCCTTTCTCCTTCTCACTCAAAATTTTCACCATGGCTCCTCAAGCACGCATCCCACTTTCAGGTTAGCGTCGTAGTGTTGGTATCTGACATGTTATGCTGCCAGATTGAGTTGCTAACGAATGTACACCATGCATTTTGATAGTAGTAGAGACTAATACAATTGGTATAAATTGATAGCCACTTGGTATGGTATACACATTGATAGTCCGATAACATAACATGCATGTGGCCGTGACGGAGAGCGTAATTCAGAGGAATTTGCCACTAAATATCAACTGAATTTTCTTTTTTGTTACAATATATATCCTTTTTTGTGCAGCAGAGAATGAAGAAGAAGAAGAAGAAGCAGTACTAGTAATCAATGATGGAGAAGCTGACGGCAACGTGAAGTTTCGGATACGAAATCTGACCAGAATATCAGACAGTGTAGGAGGAGGAGCTATCATACTGAACAAGCTGAGCGTGGACATCCCAAAAGGAGTGATCGTGGGAATCATAGGCCCAAGTGGCAGCGGCAAGTCCACTCTTCTCCGAGCTCTCAACCGCCTCTGGGAGCCGCCGTCCGGCACTGTCTTCTTGGACGGCCATGATATAAAGGACCTCGATGTTCTCAGCCTCCGGAGGAAGGTCGGAATGCTCTTCCAGCTTCCTGTTCTTTTTGAAGGTACCCATTTTCATAAGATCAATCATGTACCAACTAACAGTCACCAATGTCTCCCCTAAAGCTTTCAAAACACACACCCAACTTCTCTGTTCTCACATGTTCACCACCACTCACAATCTGGTAATGGCAGATTATTTTATTTGATAGCTTGTGAGTTTTGAGTTTATGTCATTGCTTGATTTATACACTACTGACTTGCTTGCAGTTTTAGTTTTTTGTTTTTCTGTTTTGCTGACATAGAAATGGCTTTTAGATTATTGGGATGGTTAGCTATGGTTACACACAAGCTCTGCTTATCAACCATTCCACCTTGTGTCTGTTTCTGTTGTCTTGGGCACTTTTAGTTTTAGGTGATCATTGTGACAGTGATAGGAGCTATAAAAACATTAAATGAACCTTTGTTCACAACATAATTGTTGAGGTACGGGATAGCCGAGCGGGACGAAACACTGACAGTCGTCCGATCTTTAATGAATTGATCTTGTCCGTTTGAGCCCGTTTTATCCTGTCTGTTTGATCAATTCATTAAACATCGGACAACTGTAACCGTTTTGTCCCGTTTCGTCCCACACGGTTATCCCGCGTCTGAGCGGGCTTGTTGTTCTCAGTGGTGTTAGCAATCCAAATGAGTTTTCTATTTAGACTTTGAGACTTTTCTTCTTTGTGTGTTTGGGATGGGGCTTGGGATCTATAGAACTGCTTGATTTTGTTGCATATAATACACAGTGAGTACTTTTAGGTATTTCCAGCCAGGACCAAAGTTTATTTTAACATGAACGACCTATCATAAAGTAGATCCCCACAACCAGCTGTTGCATTTCCAGTTGTAGTGGTTAAACCTAATGTCCTACTACTTGGATGGTATTGAGATTTCATATACAGATGCCTAAAGTATGAAAATGGGCTCAACATGACAGCAGGAGAACTGAATTATTATGCAGTCTGCTGTATTTTGATGTATTATACATTGAAATGACTGTGCATAGCAAATGCTGTTTGATAGTTGCATCGCATTTTGACCATTTTTTTGGTGTTGATTGTTTCTAAAACTCTATCTAAACTAGAAAATGTTTGAGTATCTTACATCCCTGCATGATCCCAAGCCAAGTCTATTGGATCTAAATTCTCTCAAGTTGCATGAACTCCTACCAAGTTGAAGATCTGAAGGGAGACTATGTCAGTAATCTGTTTGAATGTATATGTAGTTAAAACAACACTACATATCTTTCTTAATCTTCTAACTAAGCATCGAGGGTCAACTTTTCAGGTACTGTTGCAGACAACGTCCGCTACGGTCCTCAGTTGAGTGGGAAGAAGCTGACTGACCAGGACGTTCATAAGCTACTGACCCTTGTAGGCCTTGATTCATCGTTTTTCATTAAAACAGGTTCTGAACTATCTGTTGGCCAAGCCCAAAGAGTTGCACTTGCTAGGACCCTAGCCAATTCGCCTGAGGTAAACACGTAACTGAAACAACAAAGTTCCTGACCTTAAGTTTATTACCAATTTTCTGTCATCCATTGTCGTTTGTGCTTACATGTGTTGAGTCATCTAGTCTCATCGTATTTCTAAATGTCATACTGAAATTCTGAATGTTATGTTGTCGAACTGTAAAACTATCAATCTGTCTACCAAAGGACTAGTCATGTTGAAATATCAGGATGTTATGTTGTCGAACTATCAAACTGTAGCAAGAGAATGTTTTTCATTTTTGTTTTTGATGAACTGTTTGTATCACTTGGTAGGTTTTGCTGTTAGACGAGCCTACTAGCGCCTTGGATCCAATATCAACAGAGCACATAGAAGGTGTTCTGGAAAAGCTGAAGAACAAACGAGGCATGACAATCATAATGGTCTCACACAGCATCAAACAAATCCAGAGGATTGCTGATGTGGTGTGTCTCCTTGTAAACGGTGAGGTTGTTGAAGTTTTGAAACCAGATAAACTCTCAGAAGCCAAGCACCCTATGGCCTTGAGATTTCTTGAACTCAGCTCTTGATCATGTCTCTCTCTCCAGAATTGGGGTTTTCATGATTGTTGGAGAACATTCACTTAACATTTTCTTAGATTTGTACTATATATTGGTGAAGAGATGATCATACTTTTAAGAAGCCAAAAACTTCTTATATTACTCATGTCTCTTTTACTTTATATCTTTTATATCCCGGTATATACATTTGGCTACTCATGCATTCCTTAGTTCAAGATTGAACAAGCATTGGATTCTAGTCTAACCAAGACGCAGCTGTGTGGCTGGTCCAAAGAAAGTCCTGAAAGAACAAGGTCGTTGTCGTCTTCGTTGCTTCTGATTCGGCTTGGTAGGGGACTGATCAGTTGTTGCCATCATCTGAATCTCCTCCTGTTGAGCTTTGCTCAACATGTTCCACATAATTTGTACATCTTGGTACCCACACATTTGCACATCATCTTGAAGCTTTAGCAGACCACCTACTCCACCACACTGATCACCACCAGCACCACCTACATGGGTTCCACACTGCTTAGAAAAAATTGCGCCAAGAAAGTCTTACACTGCATTTTTTCTAGTAAAACCAACCTGTTACATAAAACCTGAATACCATATACCCTAAGAAAACCAGTTGTAGATGAAGCAAGAACAGATATTACCTACAGCTTTACGATGCTTGAGTCTGGCAGAGAAAGCAAGCAAAGCTCTCCTCAACTTGAGCAACCAATCCATAATCTAGAAGCGCCTGCAGGAACAGAAGCCTGAGGCTACTCATGAACCAGAGCTCAACTAATTAACATTTTGAAAAATAATTAATTAATATTTTGAAATATATATATAAATATAATTTAAAAAATTTCAAAATGTAAAACGACTTACAATATCCTCCTGGGCGTCAGAATATGTCTTCTCATACGTATAGACGTACCGGTTGACTTCTGAATATTCTCTGGCCGCTTCATCCATCAACGATGTGAACGGTCTAGAACCGGCATGATGGTTCCTTGTGTTGCGTTGCCGGTTCTGAGCGGTCGCCCGGGGAACGGCCTACAAAAGAAAAAAAAATTAGTAAAATATTTTAAAACGTACTAATTAATAACAATATAAGAAATTATTATTTTTCATTACCTGTTTATGAGGGTTGTTGAATTCTGATATCAGAAGTCAACGCCACTCGTACTCCCTGAACTGGAACTCAAGAGGGTACCAGTACGTTCATTCCCATGCGTAGTCCAGTGGGTCCGTAACTCGTTCTTCCACTCCTTGTACCTACAGATACCACAAAAAAATTATAAATATTATTAATTACACATAATTTTGTTTTTTCATTAACTTTCCAACGTACCTTCCCCCATACACAATGTCCGCCCAGGTGTTCCTCAGGTGTTGGGGAACTTCAAACCACACATGCATTAAAACGTTTATTAGTTTAGTTTTTCATAAATCAACAATGTAATATATAATATTAATTGTGAATTTTTATACTTACCGACATTGCGTTGTGGACCATGTCCTTAACCTCATGTGAGACCTCGCCCTAGTCTGACCACAACATAGAGACTCTATCCCTAATGAGCGCTCCCACGTGGCCGGAGTACATTCTCGTCTTCCCGCCCGATACTACGTTCTCATCCCCGTCAGTATCGATGATGATCCTTCCCGAGGTACTCATAGTCTTCTCGAGAGCCTTCCCTGTGACGGGGCCTCTCTTCTTCCTTGTCGGCTTGGCTCCGACGGTGCTTATCACAAATTGATTATTAATAAATTATTTTTATTATGACATTATAAGAAGAAAAAAATTATTTATATTTCATTACCTAAGGGTGTTGGGGAGATGGATACATCCAAGTATAGTGTACTGGACCAGGAAGCAACAATTGCTCGGGAAGATGGATCATCAGGTGCAACATGATGTTAAAAAAAATTGGAGGAAACATCCTCTCAAATTTACACAAGATATATTTAATGTCCTCTTACATTTCTCGGAGGTCAGATTTTGTCACTTTCCGTGTGCATAACTTCTGGAAGAATCTTGACAATGCTACTAACGGCTCCACCACCTGACGGGGAAGGAACAATTGAATGGAAATAGGAAAGAGACGTTGTAGCAGTATATGACAATCATGACTCTTTAACCCGTACATTTTATTTTCACGAATGTTTACACACCGGGCTATATTTTTTGCATAGCCTGAAGGATACTTCACAGAACTCATCCACCTAAAAATTACGTTCTTCTGGTCAAGCTTCACAGTGTAAGGAACTTGAGGCATTTTTTTCTTCCCTTCTTTCAACCACAAATGTCTTCGTATCTCCATTTTTTAAGATGAATGCTTCCCTTCAGACTGTCTTTCGTCTTTCCCTTCAAGTTCAGCACTGTTCCCACCACACTGTCGCACACATTCTTTTCAATGTGCATCACATCTAGGTAGTGCTTGATCAACAACTTACTCCAGTATGGGAGTTCCCAGAATATGCTCTTATGTGTCAAAAATTTATACATGTCGGGTCTATCAGGTATTGCGGCCATAATATTAGGATGATTACTGAGCTGTCCAAAATCATACTCATTAAGCACTGCTAAAATTTCTTCCCCTATCCATCTTCTGGAAGGCACACCGTTTTCTACAGTCTCATCAAATGCCTTGTCATCGAACTGTCATTCGTGATCATATGGAAGGAGAGTACGGTGACCCAATCTGCATATTTTGTTGGAATGACTACTGCTCCCCTCATCTCTAAGGCACTCTAGACAAGCCTTGTATCCCCTAACAACGTTGCCCGACAACATCCCACGGGCAGGAAAATCACTGATGGTAACAACAACCATGGCATGCATCTGGAATATCTCGTGCATGTACTTGTCATATGTAGGATGACCACTTAAACTCTTCAATCAAGGGTCTCAAATACACATCGAGACACTTCCCTGGATAACCGGGCCCCAGATTCAACAAACTCAATATATTGTATTCCTTCTTCATGCACATCCATGGAGGAAAGTTGTATGGTACCAAAATCACCGGTCATACATTGTATTGAAGACTCATAATGCCAAAAGGATTGAACCCGTCTGATGAGAGCCCGAGCCTCATAATTCGGACATCTGACGCAATATGAGGAAACTCATGGTCTATATGCTTCCAAGCCTCCCCGTCAGTAGGATGTATAATGGTATCTTCGTCATGCAATTCCCTATCAGCATGCCATCTTATAGCTTTGGCCTTGTGTGATGACATGTACAACCGCTCTAGTCTATCCCTCAATGGGAAATATCGAAGTACCTTAACAGGTTTCTTATTAACATGTTAAATTATGCTAATCGGTTTAAATACACACCAGCGTAGAAGTTAAACACAAAGAAGCACATAAGCATAGTAAGCCGAATTGGAGACATGTAACATGTAATAGCGTCACCTATCATATTCACATGCATGTTTTATGAATGCTTAGCCCTAATAGATAATCTAGAATGAAACAACTTAGTGTATGAATCAATCTAAATTTACCTTAGCATGTGAAATCGCAACCTAGAAAACTACCACAGCCGAGGCAGCCTCTAAGCATTAATTTTGATGCACAAATTCATAAAAACAAACTAAAACAAATACATAAGAATATCGAAACCTACTGCCCTAAATCATTAAACAAATTCGAAACAAGTACAAGATCATACAACACAACATAAACATCATCATTGAATCTGAAACATGTTCATTGTATAAAACCAAATAAAACCAAGAATTCATTACAAAATCGTAAACGATATGAAAAGTAAAAAGCCATGATAGAGTCACACTTTAAAAACCTTGGAAGAGGTTCGGCAAAGGTGGTGAAATCGGATGAAAGATGGAGGGAGATTTTTAGGGTTTTGGTGGTGGTGCGGCTATGTATTTCTTGGAAGTATTTTGGTAGGATTTTGGCAAGGCTTCTATGGTGGTGATATGATGTTCTTCTGCCCTCTATGTCGTGCTATATATAGGAGAAAAACTATAGGGGTCGGCCAAAGAGAATCCTAAACCAAAAAGGTTTAGGTTTCCCTAGTTTTTCAAAATTCGGCAGAATGACCTCCGTCTGATGATTACGTTATAACTTCCTCTAGAAAATAGATATTTAGGTGATTCTAATTGATTTGGAAACTAGACTCCCGTAGCTCTCTATTCATATATGACACGTTTTTTTGATTCGTTGTGAGCTATCCTGCAGAGTCCGTTGAAGTTGAGAGACGTGCACATGAATTGTTCTGAAAATAATCAGGGTTTTCAAGACTTGTATATTCCTTGGATATTCTGCCGAATTTTGATCTTCTTCTCCTTATTGGACTTGGTTTGGACCTCTCTTTTATAGATATGGTGACTTGGATCAGTCAAATTGCTTCCCTAGATCCATTGGGAACACTTCCTATGGGCGGCAACATGTTACCTTGTTTCGACAGTCTGACCTTCCGGTACTAATTCCTGTATAACTCCCTCTAGACAAACTAGACTCACACAGCTTTCTGTACATATATGGTATATCTTCTAATTCCTTGTGAGTCATCCTGGAGAAATTCTAGAAGTTGGTTGATATGCCTAGGAAATTTCTGCTTTCTGCAGAAATTGCATGCTCTCGGCTCCTCTGATGTTGCCACCTGTTTTGTTGCCTTCCATAGCTCCAACTCTCTTGATTCTTCCTCCCATGAACTCTTTTACATGTCACCTAAGTATCAGAGAAGTTAAATTAATTTATGACAATGTAAAAGCTTTACAGAATCAACAAAACATGTCAAGACTCCAAACTGAACCGGTTTCTTGTTATTTCATGTAGCACTTAGTAAAATTCTGTATAAATCTTCTATGTTTAGCACATTTTCATCCTTACACAACCAAAGACTCTTGACTCTATAATATGACTCTATTCAACGACAATAAGAGATAAACAAAATACAAATAGAGGTAATAACATATTAAGAATGTCGCATTTTATACTCCTATCAAGTGGTAGGAAGACGATGACCGTGGGGCAGCATTGAAGCAGTGTACTGTAGATAATCATCAACAGCCTTCACAGTCGATTTTGTCTCAACTTTAATCTTCATAACGTCCATCACACTTTCAAGAACCGTCTTTTGACAACCGGGGTACACAGGGGTCTGTTGGAAAACAAGTAGTTTGTTGTACTTGTTAATACTAGCAGTGTTGACAACTCTAGGGAAAGCTGCACCGGCCCGGGCATATACTGTCCTTGAGAGCATACACCGCTCTTATAAGAAAACATATTGTTGATAAAAGCCGTTGTTGGATCGTTGGATGTACTGCCCGTCTTAGAAAATTGTCCATGATCATGCAGACCCCCTGATGATGTTTCACCATGATATATCCAACATGTATACTTTTTTCAAAACCCGTTACTCTTCAAGTGCTGCCAAACCTTGTCAATTGCAAATTGATGCATATCTCTGCGACACTGACATTTAGTGCATGAGCAATAGAAAATTGTATTCCCGTTAGCATTATCCATCACATATTCAATAAAACTAATAACTCATTTACCATATCTTTTGTCATATTTTAGAAGCGAAATTCAACTCTTATCCATATCCTGAAAAGATAACATAATATATATGTATAAACTCTAATTAATTAATTAAATTTTCAAAACATTTAGTATTCTATCTACAGTTAACGTACAATTAGTTAATAACAAATTAATAATTAACACACATTTATATATATATATAATAATTACTAATTATATAACAATATTATATATCAATTAACATCAATCATAATCAACATATTAATTAATTCATACTATACATCAACGCAATATTATAATTAAATTAATATATATATATATATATCTATATCTACTACTTATTAATAACAACAACTTCATATATATATTATCAAATCAAAATCGATCAACTCAATCACACTCAAAATCCAATATATATTTCAACTTAAATTAAAACTCATAATCAATATATATAACTCAAATAAAACTATTGAATCAACTCAAAATCAAGATATATACACATATACGTACATATATATAGCTCCATAAACTAATTTTGGATAGATTTCGATAACACCCAACAATTTCTACAACACCCAAACTTTTTCTCCCGTTTTTTTTAAATGAGCTGCTGTTTAGATCTGGAAATATAAGGAATTTTAGCAGACGAAATTATATATTTCGTCGGCTATAGTGTACAGACTATAGCCAACGGATCAAATTATTTTAGCCGACGACAATATATTTCGTCGTCTAAAAGTCCACTACATCAATACACCAAATGATATAATGTTTTTTCGTCGGCTATAATGTTTATGCTGGTAGTGTATGGACATGCAGTCCTCTACATCAATACACCAAACGATTATTTGGTTGGTCATTACAAATGCAAGGTATCTATGACCAATAGGTCGTTCTCAAATTGGTTATGCATACACCATTTGAAACACAACGATACCTTGTAATAAACAAAGAAATGTGAGGACGTTCCAAGCACCCTTGATTAATGTAAAGATCAAGGGAAGTGTAGACTTCAGGGGGAGTCTAACACATACACTATCATAGGTGCGTTGTGCTCTTTTTTTCTTTGACTATGATTTATTTTGTCTCATTTGGTTTTATTACTTGGCAATGTTTTTAATGAGGAAACACCTCATGCACCGTTTTAAATTGGACTTGGCACAAAAGGAGTGTTGAAGAAAAAATGTTTGAAATGTGTCTTTGTCAAAGTAACCGATGAAGAGTAAATTAAGAAGTTATTAATCAACAAATGTAATGGCTCAATCAACTATCAATTAGTCATTATTATCATTATGTATGATGTAATTACGTTTGTAATCTCACCTCTATATAAAGAGGAATATCAATGAAATGAGTAGACCAATTTTGATTCCCATTTTACTTTAAAAGCGGACGTATTATTGATTTTAGAGGAAATTACAGAAAAACCCCAAAAATAGAGGTTCATTTAAGATAAACTCATTCACATATTTTATTTTAATTTGCACCTAATTCAAATCATTTAACATGTCTCTTAGGTTTTATTTTTAAAACTAAAATTTGTCACCATTTTTCACCTGACGATTTGCCCTTCCGATATTAATTTTGTTTTTCAGTAGTTTTTTAAGTCAACCATGCATTTTGTTTCATACCTTTAAGTTATGTTACAAATAGAGGAATTGAGTTTTAAATTTTGGGTAACGCGTTTTAGGTTAAGGGTTAGGGTAGGGTTTATGTAGGAATTGGGTTTGAAGTATAGGGTTTTAGGGTTTAGAGTTAGGGTTTAGGGGTTAGGGGTTAGGCTTTAGGCTTTAGGCTTTAGGCTTTAGGGTTCATATATTCATGGGATACCATTTCATTAATGATTAGAGATAATGACAACTTCTGTAATTCTATAATAAAAATGTTTTATTATTTATCCTAAATAATTGGTTTATTTTGTTTAGACAAACTTAATTAATAAGAGTTTAGGTGTATTTTAACACAATTTTAAATATGAGTGTAATTTAAAATGGGTCTATCAAATTAGGTGTAACATCAAATACCCCTTGATTTTATTTGACATGTGGCACATGTCAAAGTGATTTTCCATATTATGGAAATTTCTTTGATAACGAACAAATATTTCAAGACAGATGGGAATCATACGTTGTACTTCTGAATTTGTCATTTGGGGAAGTATCTTAAATTTCATATTAAATGTTTTATCTCACCATATATGGGTCGTTAAACATATACATATTATTACTAGCTAGCTATAGCGGCCCTCACCTGGAGAAGTGAGCTAAACGCTAAGATATAGCCATTGGTGAAACTTTGAACGAAATTTCTTAGGTGCCAAAATTTCCGGAGGGGCTAATATATACTAAATTCTTGAACTTAATATATAATTACATGTAATTAAACTAGGATTAAGGGGTAAATTTGAAATTTCCATAGGGGCCACAACACCTTCCCGCCCCAACTGTGTTCCGTCACTATAGCACCCCTCATCTGAAGAGTCTGCGAGGCTCTGAGCTTAATATGAGATGCTAAGTTTGTTGGTCATACCATTTTCTCTTTGATTATGACTTTTTGAACCGATCGGATTGACTCATTATATTATACTTTCCCTTGAAATTTTTTGAACCCATATTCTATTGACCAAATTAATAGAATGAGAAATTATTTAAATCTAAAACACAACATGCGGTATGTGCATATGGTTGAAACAACAAGCTATTAGAAACATTAAAATTCAGCAAGCTAGTTAGAAACATTGAAATAACAAACTACTTAGACTTTAAATCACATATATGAATTACAAATAATGAAATAAATATATAAATAAATAAAATAAATAAATTAAACCGATGTGGGTTGGTTTAAATGAGATTAACATTTTCTTAATCTTAATCTAGTCCGCTTTCATGCAGGTTGAAGTTTTCCTAATCCTAATATGATCTACTACAACCGGTGCAATTTCTATTAAGGTTTGAACCGATACGGTATGGTGCAGTACTGCATTTTGATGTGAAGTGTCCACCCATACAAGTTATCAGGTTTTAACAGTCTTCAAAATCGATTTTTTCGGTGATATTTCTTCATTTCGTTTTTTCATGCAGTGAAATACCTTTCACCTCTCCTTACATTTTTGTCTGAAAATTTTAAAATCTCAAGATATTTACCGAAAATTTTGAAATATCATCGATATTTCTAAATTATTTTAAAAAAATGGCACATGTGCACTCTCACGCGGCCAACTTTTATATTGAAAGAGGTGCCAAATAGCCAACTTGCCGTCCTTGTCGCCATTCTCCCATCCAAAATTCAAATAAAACCAAATCTTTGCTACACATGTCTCAAACCCATGATTGGGTTGATACAAGAGCAATTCCATAACTAACCTTGCTAAGCATTCAAGTTGATTATTTTTGCATCTTTATGATATATATCTCGTTTTCTAAAAATCAGAAAATTATTTAACCTACAACTTATAGCTATTTTTACCTACACTTTTTAATTCCTACTTATAATTATCAGCCCTTTGAAAAAAAATATTCCAATATATTGTCTCATTTTAATCAGTTCTTACCCATTTTATGATTTTCTATTTTCAATTTTCATTATCCTCTTAATAAAGTATCATTTTCATAATATACACTGAAGACACTGGTCTAAACAGAGAGACAATGTACCTCATAGGTATCCTACGTGGTTAGTTCTAAATTACTTATGTAATTCTATATGAAATGTATCATGTGTAAAATACATGATGACTTAGTCTTTATTTGAGTTTTTAGTCATAAAAAAATAAAAATAGTTTTTTTAAGAATTATCATAGGTTCAGTACTTACTCTTTTTTCTTAAATTACTAAAATTTCATATAGATAATATTTATTCAAGGTCATATTTTCAAATATATTATATAATATAGAAAACAAACATTTCTCAAAGTTTTATTTAAGATTTTCTTATTTTTTTTTCAGATTTCCATCAATTTTTTTATTGCAATCGATATTTTCTTAAAATTTTTATCAAAATTTCCATATTTTGAAGAATCAAAATTTTCAAAATCGACGAAATTTTAGTCATTGGATTTTAGAGTTACAACTTTCTTCTGTGGTAGTGTCGCTAAAGGAGATTTATTGAAAATGCAGGTGTATTGAGTGGGCCTAAAAATTTGATTCAATCCAGTCCTCAAGGTGGCCCAATCCTTAATTTTTTTACCCTCTTAGTCTAGGGTTCGTTCCCGTTTGTCATCTTCCTCCTCTCTTCTTCTTGTGCTCACCGTCTCCCTCAAACCCACCGCAAAACCCTACCCAAATGGACGCCGAAATGGCATCATCGGAATCCGGCCCAGCTCTCATAAAGCAGCTCGCCTCCTGCAACCAAGGCAGCCGCGGCCGTGCCCTTAGGGTTCTCCTCAAGACCTGGCTCCCCACCCAGCTCAGCCTCTCCGACGACGACATGAAGAAGCTCTGGAAAGGCCTCTTCTACTGCGTGTGGCACTCCGACAAGGCCCCCGCCCAGTCCCAGCTCATCGATCGCCTCTCCTCCCTCCTCCACAGCCTCCACCTCCATCTCGCCGTCCAGTATTTCTCGGCGTTTCTCCTCACCGTTCGCCGCGAATGGTCCGGCATCGACGCCCTGAGGTTAGACAAGTTTTATCTCTTGATTCGCAGATTTGTGAGTTGCTGGTTTGGTTTGATGAAGAGTAATTCGTGGGATTTGGAGATGGTCAGAAGACTGATGGGGGTTTTGATGGAGGGGACGTTTTTCGCTTCCGATAAGTTTCCGGGGAAGGGGGTGAATTATCATGTTGCTAATGTGTTTCTAGATGAGCTTAGGGCGTTTATGCCGGTGAGGAAGGAGGTGGTTGAGGTGTTGCTTGTTGGGTTTATTAGGGTTATGGCGAAAACGGATGATAAGGTATTGGTGGGAAAGGTTAAGGGGGGTGTGTTTGATGTGTTGCTGGCGAATGGGAGGAAGCTGTTGGAGGCTAGGAAATCCGG
The DNA here is from genome assembly GCA_951800085.1 of Comarum palustre. Classification (NCBI taxonomy): domain Eukaryota; kingdom Viridiplantae; phylum Streptophyta; class Magnoliopsida; order Rosales; family Rosaceae; genus Comarum; species Comarum palustre. The sequence goes on along the minus strand of OX637584.1, from coordinate 20,551,857 downwards.
GGAGGATGTTGATTCAGGGGACGATGTGGTGGTGTTTGGGTCGGTTGCGCTGTGCTTGGGATTTTCAGGTAGGTTTCATGAAATGGGGGAGTCTGAGGAGTGCTGGCAGGGGAATAGGAAGGTGCTGTTTGGGTTGGATGAGGAGTTTCTGAAGTTGGAGAAGGAGTTGGCGGCTTCTGGGATTGTGATTGAGACTGCTGATGCTGTTCAGATTGAGGATGAGGAAGTGCCGAGTTTGATTCCGATTGTGGTTGATGGTATGGATGTTGACAACTTGGAGCCGGCTGAGTCTGCTAAAAAGCGATTGAAGAAGTGTAAGAAGAGTGAGAAGGACCCTGGTGGTGCCAATGTTAAGGCGGAGAAGAAGAAGAAGATAAAAAAGGAGGAGAAGAAGAAGAAGATAAAAAAGGAGGAGAAGGAGAATGGGACTTTGGATTCTGACCCTGAGATGAGCCATATGGATAGGGAGATAGATAATGTAGCTGCAACTGGTGAGAACCCAGATACTGAACTGATTACTGATGGAGATGAGTTGAAACTCGATGATCATGCAATCTCTAACCTCCAGTTGCAGTTTGATAAGATTGCTGCGGAAGAAGGCTTGGACCATGATCTTCCAAGTGCCTGTGAATTGCCAATGGCTGCAACCAATGGTACTGTCTCAAAGAAGAGAAAAAGAGTGAAGAAAGCTGAAGAAGAAGTTGTGCAGGATGGTACCAAGGGAAAGAGTGGGGAGAAGAGTGCAAAGAAGGTAAAGTTTTCCATGAAAAACAACTTGGTCTGGAAGCCCCAAAGCCCTTTGCCCCCTCAAAATCTAAGATTGCCACCATCTGCTACACCTAGAGGAAGTGCACTTAAGCAAGGAGTTCCTCCAGGTCCCATTAGAGAAATGCCCCCACCAACCAAAAAAGTGAAAAGAGTAGTCAAGACTCGGAAAGTTGTCAAGCGTGTAAAGAAGTTAAAATCTCGTTCTACTTAGTAGGGGGGTTTTTACGTGGTTATTTTAGCTGAAATCTTTGTTCTATGTTAGTTGTTACATATAACAATTTCCCTTGTGATCTTCCTTATTGCCCCTCTTGTGTTGGGTTTTTGATTTTCAACATTTGTATTCTTATATTCATGAAATTGAACTGGTGCTTTCTGACAGATTTATTTTTTTTGTGAAGCTACCTTACTGATTGATATTGATAATGCACTTTTTTTTGTCATGCCTAACTTCCTAAAGGTACTGATCTTTTCTTTCTTGACATCTCAATTAATTAAGGTTTGTGGTCTCATGTTTTTGTTTTGTCATTTTACTTGGCTCAATATACTGGCAAGCTTGTCTACAGTATCTGATAAAGCAAATATTAGCTGCTGGAATACTAGTTCGCTGCATATTTTGTTGATTATGTTGATAGGACTCATCACACATTGTCACAAATTATCGTCATTTAATATCACATTCAGCACATGTTGAGCTCCTTATAAGCAGCTTGCCATTGTATTTTTACATTCAACAGCGGTTTAAAACGGGTTTACAGGGTTGTGAAACACACATGAGTTGGTAGAACATGTTAGTACAAATGCAAGAAATATTCTTTCCACTTTGTATGTCATACTGCATATATCTTTCAAATGCAGATATATACAGTTTTTTTTGAACTATTAGCATGTTTATTTTTTAATCTGATCATTCTACATCTAGGAAGTTATGACTTGGTATGATTATTTTTAGTTCTGTAATTTTCCCTGGTGATAAAAATGATCGACAATTCTCCCTCGAAGATTTACTACAATTTTAGACTTGTGATCATCATTAATGCATGGTTTCCCTAAAAAAAATGACCGCATGGTTTCTATTTTTCCCTTCTAAAGCAAGCAAAGATATCCATGACTGGAGTATCTGCCTGCTCTGGATATAATGCCAAAGTGATCATGTTGAAAACTTGATTCTATGATCTTCCAAATGTATGGTCCAAATTTGGAAGTACAACCTTCATTGTTTTCACTGTGTCTAAATTACTAAATTATCAGGACTATTCTGATTGTTGAGTCATTAGAAAATGTCTTGGAACGTGGATGCCAGTAAACAGAGTCCTCTGTTGTTTGTGTTCTTTTAGGTGATGTGGATCCAATTTTCAGTATTTGATCCGCTGATATTTTGCACTATTTGTTGATCATGGGGTTGCAGGCGTGGGCACCTTGTTGAAATTTAGTGTTTGAAGTTGTTCTTTTTCTTTGGCCTTCTGTTTTTACAGCTTTCATTGTTGGTGCGTGTTGTGGCTGTGTATTGATTCTATTGAATAGCGTTTGGAGGAGACAACGTATAGGGGATGTTTGATAGATGGGATTGGACGGGAGTGGATTGCTTACAAAAGAAAATAAGAGCTGTTTTTGGGACAGCTCTTACACCTTCTTACATAGCGGCCGCAAAATTAGAGGGATTGTCGAAGCATTCAGTCGATCTTCGCTCCACATCGCTCTCACATCCTCAGCCTGTCTTTCTCTTCATTCTCAGTCGCTATAACCCAGTCGCTCTTCGCCAGGGAGCTTGATTCAACTTCTCTTATTCAGATTTGGTTTCTGAGTTTTTTTTACTTGGTTTTTCTCACTTCAACAACAAACCAACAACAAATTTGGTAAGATTTGATCAATTTCTTGACTGGGTTTTTTCTCTCCCATAAAGTATGTGCTTTTCTGGGCTGTGATTGATTCGACTGAAGTTTATTTGGATATGGGTTATTATTTTCGGGTGGTAACAGATTGGGGATTCGCTAGATCAAGCCAAAATTGGTTCTTGGTGATGCAAGAATATTGTTTCGTCAGAAAAAAAAATGGATTGATCGTTGATTCGCTGATTTACAGGTTTTTGAGGTCAAGAACAGAGTAGGTTGCAGAACCATGTAAACCACCAATTACATTCCAATTGATTGAACGTATCCCTAGGAGCAATTGTTCTTCAACTTGTCTTATGAATTGATTATTAATTGCAGCACTACCAGCAAAAATGGAAATTGAATTGATGGATAACACAAGATCATATTCAATCTTGTTGATATTACGGGGACAAGAGAAGCCATATATGAATTGAAAAAGAAGATGATTTACGTATGAAACTGATGATCCGAGATGGCGAAGATTTTGTAGGTCGATGATAGTAGTCAGGTTTATTTTATAGTGCTGTTGGTACCAAAAACGGGTCGAGGCATCTATAGCATAAGCCGAGCTTATGGATTGCAGGACTAATGAAGAAAATAAGCTTAGCTTAGACAGTCATTCGAAACAAACATACCCATACTATATAGGGTAGCTCTTACACCTTTCAAATCTTCCCTTGGTAACACTTAAACATCACTTGCCTTCATAATGTTAAACTTGTTGGAATCCTCTGTCACCTAGTGATTGAATGAAAATGATGGTGTAACCTCTTAAAGATGATAGGGTTTATGAAATGGTTGTTTGGTACATTGCTAGCTATGTGACAACCAACAGTGTAAAGATTATTATTTTGGATTAGTTAGAATAATGAAAATGATTACATGCACTTTTTTTTGTCATAATGATTACATGCACTTTATCTATGAATGAAATATAGGGATTAATAATCAAATTGTTAGTTGGTAGCTAGCCAATAAAGGGTTTCCTTGAACGATTTTTGGCTCTATTTTGTGCATTACAGCAAAGGATGTGGTATATATGCTAGCAAGTGTCAATGTCAGTTTCGCAAAACCGCAGTTTCGCAAAACCGCAGTTTCATCAATGTGTCGTCTTACGTTCCTTTCGTGCAGACCTGGTTCTTTGGGCCTGAACAAGATTCATTCCTTGGTTTTTCTTAGCATGCATGCATTAGCGTGGGCGAACCTGAAATCCCGGTCTGAAAAACCTAAATAAATCCGATTCAAGTCAAAACCCTGCTGATTCTGGTAGTGATACCAAGTATTAGTTACTGAGAAGTAAGATGGATGTACTTTGCAATATATCACATGGTAAACTCATATGGTAGTGCGTAGCCACGTAGGTGCACTCATATGGTTGAACTAATATTACTCTCACTATTGGGAAAAGGTACTTAGTCTTTCGTAGCCTAAGAAGCAAATTTTGTCTCCTAAAAACTTAGGAACCGTGAAGTAGATAATTAGACGACGGAATGTAAATTTTTGTAGTTTAAGAAGCTCTTAAGAGACGGAATATAATCCATCTACTAAATTATTAGTCTACAAACTCTATTCCGTTGCCTTAGATCTTACGCGACATAGGTAAAAAATTAGATTTTCGAGGTACGAACTGGAAATCTGGATTATACAAATTTAGATTATAATTAATTGATTAATTATAATTAATTTGGATTATTCAAATTGATTAATTAGGCAATTACACTGCCAGGATCAAAACTTTAGCCGACCCTGTTAGCCAAATTCATCAGATAAGATCTTAGCCGACGAGTTGTCGTCAGATAAGATCTTAGCCGACGAGTTGTCGTCGGCTAAGATGTCATCGGTAAAGACTCGTCGGCTATAACTTTAGTCGACGAAATAAAAGCGGTCATCGGTTATAGTTTAACACTTAGCCGACGACTTATTTTTCTATTTTTCGTCGGTTAAGCTAAAGCCGACGAAATATATTATCGTCGGCCTGTTAGGTGTGACTTTGGCTGACGAAATATAAATATTTCGTCAACCAAAGTATTTTATAAAAAAATTTAAAAAATAACTATAGCCGACGAAATATACTATAATTCGTCGGCTTAATATTGAAAAAAAAAATATAGCCGACGAATTATAGTAAATTTCGGCTAAATACTACTATACCTGACGAAATAAGTCATATGTCGTCGGCTAAACCTTGAAAAAAAATAGAAAAGTACTATAGTCGACGAATTATGGTAAATTTCGTCGACTATACTACTTTTTATACTAAAAAAACCACAAAATTTATAAATTACCATCCAAGCAAGCTGTAAATTACACAAACAATTTCATATAATAACCAACAACACCATCAAAAGTGGTCTCAACGTTTTTCATTAAATTATTTATTAATTGTTCAAAAACCCATAAAACTATATAAAATCTATATCATCTAAATCTATATCTACGTCAGGAGGAGGTTGCTGTTGAGGAGGTTGCGACTGCTGAGGTAGGGGAATAGGCGTAGGCATGGGCGGAACCGGAAGTCTCTAAAGCTAGGCAGCTGAAAACTCTTGCAAGGACTAGAACATCTACTGATGTTGTGCCTGCTGGCTGGCATATACTGTCGCATTATACTCCTGTAAAGCGGCAGCATCTGAACTTCCGCCTCTAGCTGAGTTGTTCTGCTGCTGGTCGAGGCTAGCTGCCTTTTTTTGAAATCCAGGAGTGGTCTTCAGTACCCCCTCGCCCTTCTTTCCTAGACCCAGGTAGTAGAACTTATTTCCCCGAAGTGTCGACCCGAGACATGGCTTCCTCCTGCGTGTCCGGCCATGCCTCCCTCACTATATCAGTCATAACCTCGTCACTAGTCTGCCTCACCTTCGCCTAATTGGATAGAAAAAAATAATTAATTATCATTTTGAATATATATATATATATATATATATATATATATATCAGTGTGTGTATATATAATTTAAAAAAAATTGAAAACGTAAAATGACTTACAATATCCTCCTGGGCATCAGGATATGCCTTCTCGTACGTATAGACGTACCGGTTGACTTCTGGATGTTCCTTGGCCGCCTCGTTCATCAACGATGCGAACGGTCTAGAACCAGCATGATGGTTCCTTGTGTTGCGTTGCCGGTTCTGAGCGTTCGCCCGGGAAACGGCCTACAAAGAAAAAAAAAATAAAAAATTAGTAAAATATTTTAAAATATACTAATTAATAACAATATAACCAATTATTTTTTTAATTACCTGTTTATGAGGGTTGTTGAATTCTGAAATCAGAAGCCAACGTCATTCGTACTCTCAGAACTGAACTCAAGGGGGTACCAGAACGTGCGTTCCAATGCGTAGTCCAGTGGGTCCGTAACTCGTTCTTCCACTCCTTGTACCTACAGATACCAACAAAAAATTATAAATATTATTAATTACACATATAATTTTGTTTTTTCATTAATTTTCTAACGTACCTTCCCCCATGAACAACGTCCGCCCAAGTGTTCCTCAGGTGCTGGGGAACGTCAAATCACACATGCATTTAAACGTTTATTAATTTAGTTTTTCATAAATCAACAATAGAATACATAATATTAATTGTGAATTTTTTAAAATTATCGACATTGTGTTGTGGACCATGTCCTTAACCTCTTGTGGGACCTCGCCTCAGTCTGACCACAACATAGGGACTCTATCCCTAATAAGAGCTCCCACGCGGCCGGAGTACATCCTCGTCTTCCCGCCCGATACTACGTTGTCATCCCCGTTAGTATTGATGACGATCCTTCTCAAGGTACTCATCGTCTTCTCGAGAGCCTTCCTTATGTCGGGGCCTCTCTTTTTCCTTATCGGCTTGGCTCCGACAGTGCCTATCACAAATTAATTATTAATAATTTTTTCATATTATGACATTATAAGAAAACAAATTATTTATATTTCATTACCCGAGGGTATTGGGGCGGACGCGACGGATTCCGACTCTGTCGCAGAAATAAGATCCGTACCAAAAGGCACGAACTGATACGCCGTTGATGGGATCACCTGCGGGGGCAGTGGATAAATCGGCACCCCTGAGTAATCAACTGCCGGTAATACCGGTATCAACCGTGGAAAGTAGAGAAGATGCGGCGGCATCTGTACCCCAGATGACCCACCCTCCGAAACAGTAGAGCCCGGAGTCAGTGCCCTATGTATCTCAGGCATACGTGGTGTAGACACCTCAGCCTGAGTCGGAGGCCACAGCTGCCTCGAGGAGTGAGGGACACTCGGCTGCCTCAAGGAGTAGGGGGCGTCCGGCTGTCTGGAGGAATGGGTGACGCCCGGTTGTCTCTGCGTCGGCTCCAGAAGGGACGTACGTCGGGTTGTCATGGGGCCCTGAAACGACGCTTGAGGGTTGCTAGCCGTTCCCTCTGAAGATTCAGACCTTTGGCCCTTTGAACCCTTAAGTTATCTAAACAAGTCTTTCATCCTGTTTAAAATATTTATTTATTAAATTATATGAATTTTTAAATTTAATTGTAATTTTAAATATTTTAATTAACACATGTTAACAATATATTAATTATCTTAGTCAATATATTAAGTAACCAATTATATGCAAACAATATATACATCAATTAAACTAGTATAAGCAAAATAAAAATTTTGCAGCAATATATAAAAATTTGCAGCAATATATACAATTTTGAAGCAATATATATATATATATATACATACAAAAATGTATACAAAATAATTATTAATAATTCAAAACATTATATATACAAAAATTTCAAAACAATTATTAATAATTCAAACTATATACAATATATACAAATAATTCAAAAAAAATCAAAATAATTCAAATAATTCACAATATATACAATTATATATATACAAATATGTATACAAATATATATATATATATATATATATACATCAATAATTCACAATAAATATATAAATTAATTCAATATATACAAATTCGAATTTCTTACCTTAAGTTTTTGAGAATTCGAAAGAGAGAGAGGATGTGGTGGAGGAGGCAGTGGAGGAGCGAAGGAGGCAGTGGAGGAGAGAAAAGAGGCGAAGAGAGGAGAGAATTGAAAAAAAATAAATTTTAGGGTTTCTATCACTGAGTTTTGTTTATATAGGCAGAAGTATAGCCGACGAAATAAAAAACTCATCGGCTAAACCTATGATTTTCGTCGGCTATAGTTCAACTTTAGCCGATGTATTTTTTACATAATCACAAGATTGCAATATATTCGTCGGCTTTAGTATTTTTATACTAATTTATTTAAATTATTTGTTAAATTATCTTTTTTTGTTATTTATCCATAGCCGACGAATTTTCAATATATTCGTCGGCTATAGTACTTTTTATACTAATTTGTTGGAGTTATTTCCAATTTATGTGTTTAATTATCTTTTTATACTAATCCGGCCATCAGATATCATTATTATGTTGAACTATGTGTATGGGTAAATTTTTATTAAGATCCGACAACGTTAAGAACTCGACCCGGAAGATCAATCCCGTTAGTCAAACCTCTAAACGCAAAGAAACGGTAATTTGACCGTCTAAATTACGTATTTTGCCCGAACTTTCAACTGCAAATAATTTTAAATCGATGAGACGCAATCAATGGTATAAAAAATTTTATGAAAAATAAACATCAGAGATTGGGCTACCCCTAGGGAGATAGAATGAAAAAATGAATTGACCGCAACTATCGGCACCGAAACTTTATCGGAATTACGTAATTTTTCAACCGTTGACATATTTCATCATTCCGGTCATATCTTATTTCACGACTTTTTTTCGTTTGAAACTTCTACGTAAATTTTGTTTTTGAAACGGAACATATATTTAACACTTGGTAAACAAGTTATACAACATTAGTAGAAATATTGTGATTATGATAATCAATCTTGTGAAACAAAAATCCGACCGCCATATCTCATCATTATGTTGAAATATGTGTATGGGTAAATTTTCAACTTGAGCCGACAACGTGAAAGACTCGATCCAGACGGTCAATCTCGTAAGTCAAACCCCTAAACGCAAAGAAACGGTAATTTGACCGTCTAACTTACGTATTTTGCCCGAACCTTCAACTACAAATAGATTCAAATCGTTGAGACGCAACCTGTGGTATCAAATAATTAATTTATTTATTTAACTATAGCCGACAAAACATTAGGGTATTCGTCGACCAATTTTGTTTTAGCTGACGAAATACATCTTAATTTGTCGGTTAAGATATCTTTAACCGACGAAACATGATATAATTCGTCGGCTAAAACAATATTAGCCGATGAAATATGGCCTATTACGTGGTTAAAGCTGAAAAATACAAAAAATAGGCTATTTACTCTAAACTATACCAATTTCTTGTTCATATATCACCAAAATTAAACAAAAGTATGAATTCAACAGCTGGTAGCATATAAAGCACACTTCAATTTGTATTACAAATTCAAACTAAGAAGACTCGTAATCGGAATCATCCGAGGAGTCTTCTTCGGTGTCAGAATTAATTTCTGGCAATATATGCATTTCCTCATCACAATAGTCTTCGTCTGTTTCTTGATTTGGATCAACATCAATAAGCCTTGCATGTAAATCACGAATTCAAACCGAACGACCCGCTTTAAAATTATTAAGGCGAATTGTAGAGGAGTCAGGAATACCTATTGCGCTGGGCTCTTGATACGCAACATCTTCATGCTCTGCAAGCTGCTAGTATCAAACCATCTACACTTAAACAAGTGCGCTGTCATGCCTTGCCTATAAACGAGTTCCACCACTGAATCGAGAACACCGTAATAGTCAACTCCATTCCGCCCACCATGCGCCATCACCCTAGAATTTTGTGTTCTCCATCTGTTGTCTCTTTGTTCACATATAAATTGCACGCGATTCACCTTGCACATCGGATAAACTCTTGACATTATCGGCTTCATCGCTAGAAGTCTTAGTTTGTGCGACCAATTTGGATGACCATCGAATTGAATATGGTTCATCTGCAACCAAATATTCAATGTATTGTAAATATAAATAATTATGTAATGAAAGAGTCATGAACAAAAATAAAGAATTACATACTCAGCTGCCAAAATAGTTCGCAAACTCCTTGTTGTGGTAATCGAGATCACCTTGAATGTCTGGACAGTATAAATGGATGTATTTCCAGTATTCAACTTCTGGACAATTAATCAATTCCCACCAATGGGCTATGACTAGCTCATGTGGTTGCAACTTGTAGGAGTCTGGCAAAATTCCATAAACTTCAACATCATTAGTGACTATGGAAAGGTTTAACTTCGGTACATCTACCGGTATAGTTTGTGGAGTTTTCTTCATCGCTCTTAAATACAACTTCATGTAGGTGACACACTCGTGCGCAATATATGCTTCAGCCATACATCCTTCAGGCGCAGATTTATTAGCCACATAAGCTTTGTAGTCTCCAAGTTGCCTATAAATAAATTGTTGTAATGTGTTATGATTATATATTGAACATGTAAATTATAAATTTAAGTGTAAAAAACATACCTTTCCATGGGATACATCCAAGTATAGTGTACTGGACCAGTAAGCAACAGTTGCTCAGGAAGATGGATCATCAGGTGTGGCATGATGTCAAAAAAATTTAGAGGAAATATCCTCTCAAATTTACACATGATATAAATAATGTCCTCTTGCATTTCCCAGTGGTCAGATTTTGTCACATCCCGTGTGCATAACTTTTGGAAGAATTTTGACAACGCTACAAACGGCTCCACCACTTGACGAGGAATGAACGGCCGAATGAAAATAGGGAAGAGACGTAGCAGAATATGACAGTCATGACTCTTTAACCCGTACATTTTATTGTCCCGAATGTTTACACACCGGGCTATATTTCCTGCGTAGCCTGAAGGCTACTTCACAGAACTCATCCACCTAAAAATTACGTTCTTCTGGTCAGGCTTCAGGTTGTACTGAAGGCTACCACAAATGTATTCGTATCTCCATTTTTTAAGATCAATACGTGCCTTCGGACCGTCTTTCGTCTTCCCCTCAAAGTTTAGCACTGTTCCCACCACATTGTCGCACACATTCTTTTCTATGTGCATCACATCTAGGTAGTGTCTGATCAACAACTTACTCCAGTATGAGAGTTCCTAGAATATGCTCTTATGTGTCCAAAATTTATACCTGTCAGGTCTGTCAGGTATTGCCGCCACAATATTGGGATGATTGCTGAGCTGCCCAAAATCATACTCATTAAGCACTGCTAAAATGTCTTCCCCCATCCATCTTCTGAGTGGCACACCGTTTTCTACAGTCTCATTAAATGCCTTGTTATCGAACCGCCATTCGTGATCATACGGAAGGAGAGTATGGTGACCCAATCTGCATATCTTGTTGCAATGACTACTGCTCCCCTCATCGCTAAGACACTTTGGACAAGCCTTGTATCCCCTAACAACGTTACCCGACAACAGCCTACGGGCAGGAAAATCACTGATGGTACCAACAACCATGGCATGCATCTGAAACATCTCGTGCATCTACTTGTCATCAGTGGGATGACCAACGTCCTAAAAAAAACTTAAGCTCTTCAATCAAGAGTCTCAAATACACATCGAGACACTTCCTTGGATAACCGGGTCCCAGAATCAACAAACTCAACATATTGTATTCATTCTTCATGCATATCCATAGAGGAAGATTGTATGGTACCAAAATCACCGACTCATGTTGCCAAAAGGATTGAACCCGTCGGATGAGAGCCCGAGCCTCACATTTCGGACCTCTGACGCAAAATAAGGAAACTCAAGGTCTATATGCTTCCAAGCCTCCCCGTCAGCAGGGTGTATTAGTGTATCTTCGCCATGCAATTCCCTATCAGCATTTCATCTCATAACTTTGGCCATGTGTGATGACATGTACAACCGCTCTAGCCTATCACTCAAAGGGAAATACCGAAGTACCTTCACGTACAGGTTTCCTATTGCCTGCAGGAGTCAGCTTATACCTGCCACTCTAACATACTAGACATGTGTCAAGGTCACCAAGGTCATTCCCTTCTGAATCTTTACCCTAGAAGAGAACACAGTCATATCTGCATAGATGGATCTTGATATAGAAAAGCCCAAGATCTTTTAAGATACATCGGACCTTATGATGAGTGGTGGGAAGACGATGACCGTGGGGCAGCATCGATGCAGTGCACTGTAAAAAATCATCAACAGCTTTCACGGTCGATTTTGTCTCAACTTTAATCTTCATATCGTCAATCACACTTTCAAGAACCGTCTTCTGACAACCGGGGTACAGAGAGTCTGTTGGAAAGCAAGTAGTTTGTTATACTTGTCAATACCAGCAGTGTTGACAACTCCAGGGAAGGGCTGCATCGGCCCAAACATATACGGTCTTTCACAGCATACACCTCTCTCATAAGGAAACATATCGTTGACAAAGGCCGTTGTTGGATCATTGGATGTACTGCCCATCTTAGAAAATTGTTCATGATCATGCGGACCTCCTGATGATGTTTCACCGTGATATATCCAGCATGTGTACTTATCCCAAAACCCATTACTCTTCAGGTGCTGTCAAACCTTGTCAATTGCAAATCGATGCATATCACAGCCACACTGACATTTAGTGCACGGACAATCGAAAATTGTATTCCCGTTAGCATTATCCATCACATATTCAATAAAACAAATAACTCTTTTACTATATCTTTTGTCTCATTTTGAAAACGAAATCCAACTCTTACCCATAACATGAAAAGATAACATAATATATATATATAAACTCTAATTAATTAATTAATTAAATTTTCAAATAATTTAGTATTCAATCTACAGTTAACGAACAATTAATTAATACCAAATTAATAATTAACACACATACACATATATATATATATATATATATATGTATATATATATATATATATGTGTGTGTGTGTGTGAATACATGCATATATGTACTAATTACTAATTATATATGACAAGACCCACCCTGATTTTTACCCTAATTACCGAGGTAAGTCCTGCGGGAACCACATTCAAAGAAGATTTTACCGAAAATTCGACAAAATCTCCATTGAAAATGAACAACCCTTCTTAACTAGACCCCTGCAAAATGCTTCTAACTCAAAACTCCAACCTTACTCGTGGAGCCTTTGGGCTCCCCAAATTCACAACACCTCCCAACTTAACAAATTTTTAAAGCTAAAACTACATTCAACAATCATAGGCTCAGAGCAATTCTAATGTTTGAGAAAGAAATAGAAATATACAATCAATGGAAGCTACATTATAATTATCGACTATTCCTTGACTCCATGTACGCCCGATCTCAACTAAACTAACCTGCAAACTGGGCATTTAAAACCGAAAGGCCTAGGGAAAAACATGTTAGAGTGAGTGGACACAAAAAATAAGGTTATGAGAATAAGTAATTAAATAAAGGGGAAAAATTCACCATCAGTGCCTGAACTATAGTGACAAGGCCAATGTGATACCCACACTCGCAAACGTACCAATGTGATGCCTGAACTAACATTTCACTACCGATGAGATGTCGGAAACCATATTCCGTTAAGGCGTCGTCAATTTGATGATGTCATGCGCACGTGGGCTCACAAAAGACAAAATAAAAAGGGCAAAAAAGATATTTGCCAAACCAAAACCTAATCGAGTTAAAACTTGCTTCGAAGATCTCCGTGCTTGCCTTCTCATCCGCCTCTCTTGCCAGTTTCACCTTCACTTTCGCCTCCTCATAGAGGTAACCGGCATAGCCCGCGATCCGTTTGAATAGGCTTTGCTGAATCCCAGTGCTGCTTTGCTGAATCCCGCGATCCGGTCGACTCCTCTTATTGGATTTGTTGATAAAGACTCCAACACTATCTTCGAGAGGTCATCTGAACTCGTACTCCGTTGAACTCTGGAAGAAATACCGGCAAGAACTTCTGCAATACTATGATGAGCGTCTCCCAGCAATCTCACACAAGAACTTCTTGTGTTTGACAGTCACCGAATCTTCGACAGTAGAGTATCATGGCGGAGAGAAAGATGTGGGGAATTTTTAGGGAAGCTGGACCACCACCCCCAGTAAGTTATTCGAATCTTCTTAGTTTGACAGTATTCTATATCGCATCTTCTCCATTTTCACCTTGAATACAACAGTAAAGATGAGTTTTTTAAAAATCTGGGTTCGATCGAGGTCAAGGGTTTTTGCGATATCTTACTTTTAATTGAGTTCATGGTGCTTATGTATTAAAGAACAAGAGTAGAACTAATCGATTTCAATGTGTGGGTTTAATAATTGTTTAGGGTTGCTAGACGTACTGTGTTGAACTTCAATAGATGGTTTTAAAATTCTGAAATCCCCATTACAAAATTGGGAATTTAGGGTTTTTAAATTCTGAAATCCCCACCCAAGTTGTCGAATTAGAGTTTTTAAATGTTGACTTCATATGTTTGTTTAGTGAGTTGTTCTTTGAGCATGTAATTTATTATTGAATGAAGGATTATATATTGATTTGTTCTGATATGTTGGTATCTTATAGAGAATTTTTTTTCTTTACCAGTTCTAATGGACCACAAAATATTCTAAAAATACACGGGATTATATATACTAGGATCAGTAGGATGTTTATTGGTGATGAAGGTTAGTGAGATATTTCCAGTGAACTACATGGAGCGTAACTGACTTTGTTTTTTTCTTCTTCTTTCTTTTTTATGGATTTCAAATTCAGTGGCTGAAGGTTTATATACTATGGAGATTTTTCATGGAGGTTATTTTGACAAGCAGCTTGATGGGACGAAGAAGTATAAGGTGCCTCGGTTTAACAAGTTGGGTGGTCCTGCAAGGGGTGCATCACAGCCTACTTAACCCAGCCAACATTCCTCCGAGTATGCAGGGTTTTAAACCATTGTGGGTCATGTTATCTTATCTATTTTGCTAGGCTTGTTATTTAAGGACAAATTGTGGGAATGTGTACTCCCTTGGTGTTGGATGTTAATTTCTAGCTTTTGGTTGGAACTGGATGTTAATCTGTACCTTTCGGTTATAACTGGATGTTAATTTCCAGCTTTTGGTTGACAAATTATGGAAAAAGTATCTTAATGAGTAGTTTCATATCAGCTACATTATTCCTAAATGCTCAGGTCCCTAATAATTTCCAGTTTTTTGCTGATATTAATTTCCAGATTTTCTTGATTATTTACTTGTCAATTAATTGGTGTCATGAGATTGGTCTTTAATGAGAAAGTTAATTTGGAGGGAAATCAATACGAACATGGAGGGATAAAGAAGCGGGCTTATTTAGCCTTTTGAGGCAAATTGGTTTTGGAGGGAAATTGGTCCGTGAAGGAAACATATTGGAGGGAAATCGGTTCTCAAACAAAGCATAAGGTTATTTCAGTAATTCCTTCTTTTCTGTCAGCCCACGTGAGCATGACATCATCAAATTGACGGCACTTTAACGGAATATGGCTTCTGGCATCTCATCGGTAGTGAAATGTTAGTTCAGGCATCACATTGGTACATTTGAGAGTGTGGGTATCACATTGGCCTTGCCACTATAGTTCAGGCACTGATGGTGAATTTTTCCCTTAAATAAAGACTATGTTCCCAAGTTATTCATCTTAGAAAAACATGTTACATGCTCTAGTAAAACAAATACCCAACTCTGGAGTAAAATTCAATAAACTCCGACTCTAGCCTCGCTAGATAAAATATAGAAAATGTGATCATAAACGTGACTAGCCTCGCTAGTTAAAACCCTGAAATAAAGTGAGCCTCGCTCAAACACATGATCACACATATATCCAAACCAGGCTACGACGCTGCTACGGCTAAAATAGCCTCACAATTCAACCCTGCAAAAGATTTTCAATTGTAGTATAATGTAAGCAAGGATCGTTCATTGCCAAAGATCGAGGGTATTTAACTTCACACACCAAAAACAATGTCACAAAAACGTCTACTGTTCCTAATGAACAGCAGACGAAAATCTAATTAACTACCTAACCTAAACTACTCAGAAAATTATGAAAATTTACAGACCTATACTAGACACACAGACGAACTCGCATACAAAATTTCAAAGGATTCGGAGTTCGTTTGCTATACTAAATAAATCACGAAATACAGAGAACAGAAGGAGAAAAACTAGGGAGTTTTGAATGTTTGAGAAATAAGATGAACAAACAAGAAATAACAAAAACACTTTAATAACGGAAAAGAAATCAGATGATAAAGATGTTAGAGACTAAGGTTTCCACCACCAAATATGTTCCAAAACATGTGAATCAATCTAGGTTTCAATTATCAAGTCAAGAAAACGGTTTCAATCAAAGACAAACCGTGAACACACTGCATAAATCCTTACTACTTCCCTTAACTACTTAAGCAAGATGAACGCACCGTTACCAAGCCTTTAGAATAACCAATCCAGGTATAGACACTATCCTTTCAATGAATTATCCTAAGCATTGAACTCATTGGAAGTTTGATCGAAACAAGTATGCAAAACTAGTGTGGAACGCCTACCTAGCATGCAATTCTTTCTATTTGGTTTCACCTATCGTCCAATAGGTTTTACTACCTTGAACTGAGCCATACTAACCATTTAGGAGATTACACAACTCAGTCCTAGCCCTACTTACAAGTTCATAATGCCCTATGTCGCGCTCACACGAACATAAACAAGTAAGTAATATCCATAAAACAAAACCAAATAAACGTCTTCAAAAACTGAATAATATTGAAACCAAGAATCAAATCGTCATGTTTATCACATAATTGGGGCTTCTAACCTCGCCCCTAACTAAGAGAAACTAGCCACACATAGTTCTAGCAATCATACAAGAAGAGAGTTAAGGATTACAACAAGAAGAGAACTATGGAGGGAAGAGGAATCGATGATGTTTTTCGCCGCTTCTCCCTTCGTTGTTTCTCTGTGTCGTCCAAGTTGTTTCCGCTCAGATCACGTCTTTAGGGTTAAAAACCCTTAAATCTCGTCCACGGGCTAGCCATGTGGGTCGGGCCTTGACATAAGAATTTTTGGTCCAAGTCAGGATTCGGGTAGACTAACCTTTGTCCACTAAAATGGTCATAACTTCTTCCTCAAAATAGGTATTGCCGATCCGTAAAAATTTCTGGAAACTAGACTGATGTAGCTTTCCAATGATATATAGCACACCTCCTGGATCGTTGTGAGCTGATCACAATCTTCTGTCGAAGTTGACTGACAATTTCTGGCAGATTTTGAACTTCTTTCCTTGCACGACTTGGATTCCTTTTCCTTCAAGATTTCCTCTCTTTCTCCTCTTTTGTGCTTCTTGGCTTTATTTGTGACCTAAAAACATACACTTAGTTATAATGATCATTGTTAAAGGAATTACATAGCTAAATAGGGTTGGAAATACATTAAAAACGTTACATATAATGCACCTATCAGATGCTCACGTCACGCACATATTGGCAGCAGGAATGGACAACACCAGGATGGCGAAGTATACTCCCGATAAGAATATAATGTATATTCATGATTTGACTATATATATATACTCATACGGGGCTACGACGCTTGCGCCTCGCGCTCACGTCACCGTTTATAATGGCGGTCATTAAATATTTACTATAACATTATGACGGAGTATACCCCGTAGGAATATAATATATTTTCATCACAACACGTATATAAAGAAAATATGCACATGCATGTGACCAAATAATCCACCAACGAAAATCCCATAATCCTCAAATCAAAAGAAATACCGGATAAAAATGGATGATAAAATAATCTAGTAAATTAGAAAATCTCAAAAGAGGAGCAATGCATATATATTTAATTAAAAACAAACGTCCACTTACAGTGTTATGCTTCAGCTTCTCAATGTTTGAGACCCCAAGTCAACACTGCACCAGATGGTAACCTGGAATTCGAGATTTGACTCTGACGCTAACTAAAATTAGTAACATGGCGACTTGTGTTCTGAAATCCTTATCCTTCTGCTTTTGAAAATGACAAAAGTCATTCAGTCACTGTATCGAATCTGTATTCTCCTTTGGTGATTTCCAAACGTATTTCCACCCTTTAACCTCTCGCTTGAAGTTCCACTATGCCGTGGGAAGACATGATGATTTACTCTAACACCCAAATCCTCTTAAATACTTCACACCATTCCACAATATCTTCCTTGTAGGCCCAACAAACAAGCCCCTACACTTGTTCACGATGAACATGTCCAAATATACGAGTACTTCCATACATTACATAAATTAAGATCATTCATCTACTTCCATAATTCTCTCAAATATCATACCATAATAGTGGTAATAATCAACCTTAAAATCATTCCCTTTTCTCTCTTTTGAACGTTCAAGCATCATCAACACCAATCAAATTATGCTTCCAAGTAACTATCTAACTCTCCAGAATTACTCTGGACACCTGAAGTCTTCACTTCAAATTACAAGTTATAATTAAGCCTTGATCTAAAATCTTCATTCTGCTTTCTGTAAAACCAATTGGACTTGTTCAACCCAAACAACTTTACACATTAGCAAAACTGAAACCAAGTACTCACAAGTTTAATCAATCAAACTGTTTCCCAGCAACCCAAATGAATTCTTCCATTCTAGTCTTCACGTCCTACACTATCTGAAATGCTAATCTCAATTTACTATATTCCTGTCTTGAAATTAAACAACCATAATACTCAAGTTGTTTTGTTCTTCATAAACATATCACAACAATGACAATGATTCTATCATATCACCATCAATCATTATCATCAACTTTGCCATAAAAATAGAACCAGACCCAGAAATATATATAGGCAATAACACTGCCCAGAATCCAAATTCTCCATCTCTCAACCAAACTCAAGTTCAAGTATTCAAAGAGGTAGAGCTCGAAGAGAAAATCAAGTTTCATACCTTACTTGTTTTCACCGGTGGCCGGAGAACATAGAACCATGGACAGAAAACCCAGAAACCTTCCACCATTCGAATCTCCCTCCACATAGCTCCTTTTGGAAAACCAAGACCACATACGTGTCCAAAAAGTTGATGCGAAGCTAACCATACCCCTCACTCGCCGAGAAACGATTGGATTCAGAAACCCGATTCGAAACCCAACTTCCTTCTCTTCTTCAATTCTCACTTGTCCGAGCTTCCTATCGAAAACCTAGATTGCAGAGTGGTCATGGATGCCAAGACGAAGCTCTGGCCAGGGTGAAATGCCGATAGACGGCATGAGACGGAGGACTCCTCCGAGCTCTGCCGCTGCAGAGCAGCTCGAGACTGACGGGGTCAAGCAGGATTACATAAATCAGATAATTTACCATACTAACTTCACATAATACATACATAAATCGACAAATTTTTAGTAATGTCCTCAATAATTTCTTTTAAAAAAACTTTTTTGAAAACATCATTCTAGCAAGAGTTATCACTTAGTTTCTTGAACGGCAAAACTATTTCGAGAGCAGTAAAATCCAACGTAAAATAATCAAGATAGCTAATTAAGATTCGGGATGTGATAATATAACAATATTATATATATATATCAATTAACATCAATCATAATCAAAATATTACTTAATTCATATTATATATATGCATCAACACAATATTATAATTAAATTAATATATATATATATATATATATATCTACTACTTATTAATAACAACAACTTCATATATATTATCAAATTAAAATCGATTAACTCAATCACACTCAAAATCCAATAATTCAACTCAAATTAAAACTCAAAATCAATATATATAACTCAAATAAAACTCATAAATCAACCCAAAAACAAGATATATACATATAAACGTAGCTATATATAGCGCCACAAACTAATTTTGAACAGATTTCGACGACACCCAACAATTTCGCCAACACCCAAACTTTTTCTCCCGTTTTTTTTCGAATGAGCTGCTGTCTAGATCTGGAAATATAAGGACTTTTAGCAGACGAAATTATATATTTTGTTATAGACTATAGCTGAAGAAAATAAACTATAGTCGACGAAAAAATTATTTTAGCCGACGAAAAATTAACTTAGCCCACAATTTTTTATTTCGTCGGCTAAAGTGGACGTTAGCCGACGAAAAAAAATTTCGTCGGCTATAATGTTTATTCTGATAGTATTATAATGAGTGATTAAATATGAATTGTGATTAGAGTTCCTCTACCGTCTCTCACTCTCCCTCTCTCGGACAGTGTCTCTAACTTCATCTCCACGCGCCATCGTCGCAGTAACCTCCGCTGGGTCATCATTACCACCTTCTCCTACTTGCCACTTCTTACACCACCTTCGCTTTCAGCATCTTATACACAGCCAACAAAACCTAGATCGAAAC
Source organism: Comarum palustre (assembly GCA_951800085.1). Classification (NCBI taxonomy): domain Eukaryota; kingdom Viridiplantae; phylum Streptophyta; class Magnoliopsida; order Rosales; family Rosaceae; genus Comarum; species Comarum palustre. The sequence continues at coordinate 20,531,865 of OX637584.1, read as the reverse complement.
CCACCATCATCAAGATGACCACCATCACCCTAAATACCATAACAATGAAAACACAAAACTAACACCAATCTGGCGCTTCCAAACTTGAATCTACAATCCCTCGACCCGATCTGGAACCCTAAATTGAATAACCATCAACAATCCAAAAATTAATAAATTTTGAAGTAAAAATTTTATTTAAAAACTAGCCTTTCCTGATACGAATTATAACACCCTATCCCAAAATTTACCTTTTTACCGGGATCAGGCGGGTTACAGAGGGTTGTAACCGTGTTGTTAGTCTTTCTCGAACTAATATTCGAGTCTAATATCAAGATATTCTCGATTCTGGGGGAAGATAGAATTAATGTCCCGAGTTGGTAGATTATGTTAATACGAGTCCTCCGGTATGTCCGGAATATTTTCCGGAGCTACGAGCTATTTAATATGGATTTATTCAGTTTATGGAAGTAATAAATGTTATTTACTTTACCGTAAAAATGTGACTTTACGATAAGTCGAGAATTTAGAGAAACTTCCTTCAAGAAAGTTGTAGAGGACGTTAATACGAACTCGTGTGTATGTCCTATGAATTAATCGGAGTTCGTATGCGGAAGTTATTCATGATAATGTGTTTTTATTGTGCGGTAAATAGTAAATAGAAAAATATCTATTTACTGTTCACAGTAACTTTCTATTATTAAATCTGGACTGTTGGATCTTGACAGATTAAATATGGGTCATCTATTTTTGTTTAAATATATGGGAGAGCGTTGACTTGGGTCAAACCCCCCGATTCTCTCTTCCTCCTCCTGCTCCGGTCGCCCTCACGACAAAGCGCCGCCGTCAGGCTGTCTCTTGGCACACTGGAGGTGCCCACGGCTTTGTCTCGCCCTCCTCAACCTCTCTAAGGTCTTCATGGAGTGAGAATCGAAGAGGAGAAGAGATTTCGGGGTTCGCCGGCCAACTTCGGATTCAAGCCACGACGACGAGCCCGACTGGTATGGGTAGCTTCGTCATGGTCCCTTGATCCTTCTTAGGGTCTCAGTTTCGTCGTAGGAGTTTTGAGGAAGGAGAATCGATCAAAAGAAGGTCCAACGTTTTTCTGGCGAGTTTTTGAGTTCTTCAATGAGTCTCGGATCATGTTCTCCTTCATATTTTTTGGTGGTGGAATGGGAGGAATAAGGGGTAGAATAGCCAGAAATGGTGGGGATCGGCCGGCAGGCCGATCGGAGCTATTCGAGGTAAAAAGATGCACTAACATTTCGTGCACGGGCAATAGAAAATTGTATTCCCGTTAGCATTAGCCAACCCATATTTAAGAAAACTAATAACTCATTTACCATATATTTTGTCCCATTTTGGAAGTGAAATTCAACTCTTATCCATATCATGAAAATATAACAAAAATATATATGTATAACTCTAATTAATTAATTTCATATATAAAATCTCAAATTATATAGTATTCTACTAAAATTAATTAATAAAAAAATTAATAATTAATACACACACATATATATATACATATTTTTTTGATCAAGGGAGGTCAAGCTTTATATTAATAATGAATTGTAGAAGTATAGCCAGGGGCGGATCCAGCCCGGTGTTGACTGGGCTGGAGCCCAGATGAGGATTTGAAAACCAAAAAAAACCCAAGTTTATATATAAAATTAAATAAAAGTAATGAACGATTAAGCCATGTTGCTACAGCGGAGTTGTGGTGTTTTGACAAACATGTGGTCCTCAGTTTGAAACCTACTGACATCTCTTTTGGTTTTTATCATTTTCTATATAATTTTTGTTTATATTCCCTTTGGTTTTTAACATTTTTCATATTGCTAATTTTCTACATAATTTATGTTACTAATATAAACCTACTGTCCTTTCGTCATGTTTATATATTCTGTTTATTTTCCTTTGAGTTTTTCGTGGTGGAAAATGTTAACACCAATGTAAATAATTCTAAAATTCATTTAAATATGTTGGATAACATTTGACGAAACCATTTTATTAGAATCTTCTGAAACAACTGTAACATCTCCAGTGTCATCTTACTTCAAATCTTCAGCGAGCAAAATTAACATTCAAATATATGTGTTTAAAGTTTAGAACCTACAAACATCTCTCTATGTATGTGTGTTATTTTCTAATTATCTACAATTTTTCAAAATGTCAAGCAAAATTTTTTATGTTACATTTAGCCCAGGTGACATTTTCATCCTGGATCCGCCACTTTGTACAACATACGAAACTACCATACGAAACTACCTAAGAAAAACTTAAGCAATCTCAATGTTGCAAACCCTAGAATGGAATCCTTAAAGTAACCAAGACGCAAATCGCAATACTCAAAAAAGTAAGAACCATGATAATGGGCCTCTAATCTATGTGTAAATCAGAGCCCAAAGTAGCCATACCCAACCACCTGGATCCCATATTTGAACCCGAAAGAGTGGGCTTCAGATCAGCCCAATTCATACAGCCCGAAAGAAATTTTCAGTGATGTAAAAATGAGAAGTTGTGAGATATGAGAAAATGAGAAATTGAAAAATTATCATATATGAGAAAAAAGAAATTTTCAGTTATGTGAAAGTGAGAAATTGTCAAATATGGTAAATTATGAGATTGTACGATATGAGAAATTGAGAAATCAAGAAATTAACATTTATAAACAATTGAAAAACTAAGAAATTGCTAGATATGAGAAATTGAAAAATTGAGAAAATGAAATTTTTTCATATATATGAAATTGAGAATGTACCAAATATGAGAAACTGCGAAATCCAGAATATGCCATATATGAGAAATTGAGAAATTGTTAGTTATTAGATATTTAGAAATTGAGAAGTTGCTAGTTATGAGAAATTACCAGATATGAGAAATTGAGAAATTATCATATATTAGAAATTGAAAAATTGTCGGATATGAGATATTAAGAACTTGAGAAATAACATTATATGAGAAATTGAGAAATCTAGCTGCATCAATCTCGCTTTGTAAGTGAAAGGTCATGAGTTCGACCCACGATAGACTCGTTGTAGCATTTCAGTTATATGTTGATAAAAAGAAGATGACGAAAGAAGTAAATTAAGAGAACTAAAAGAAAGAAGAGATAAGCTTCCTAGAAGTACCAAAACTTACTGGGATATTATTTTTCAGTTACAACTAAGGATATACGAATCAAGAGAAAAAATTGAAGTTCTTCATGAAATTTTTGAACTAGACCAAAAACATCTTGATATTTTGAGCATCGGTTAGATCCGCCTAAACTGGTATCAGAGTCTGCTTAGCTCAAAGTAGGTATTATGGCTTATGCCACAGTTGGCTTCTCTCTTCTAGCAAAATAGAATCTAAGCCTAAAAATTACCAGACGATTTGTACTACAAAAGGTACTGATAAGTTGCAAGTGTGCTTTTATTCAAGGAATATTTAAGAAAGCCAATACTTGATAGAGTATATCTGTAGAGTATTAAATTTAGGGCTGGGGATAGGACGAGATTCACCTAATCCTGTCCCGTACTGAAAATATATTATCGGAACGCAGGATCGGCCCTGAGGTTTCGAAGGTTCAAGGCGAGTTATAAAATGAGGCTCGTGACGCTCATAAACTTGTTCATATTTTTAATAATCATTTTAGTTTCTTAGGATTCATTTTAAAGAACAATTTAAAATTACATTGCGTTATAGCATAATTTAGTCAAAATATTTGTAGAACCTTAAATTAATTTCACATCAAACATGATTTTAAAGACAAAAATGAGGAAAAAAATCTTATATTTATCGACAACAAGGTGTTAGCAACGAAACCAAACCTGGAATTATATATATGTACATACTAAAGAAAAATTTGTTGAGTTACTAGTTATAGATGCTTGAACAGTCACTATCAGGATCAGCACTTTAGCTGACGAAAAATATTCGTCGGCTAAGATCTTAGTCGACGAGTTGTCGTCGGCTAAGATGTCGTCGGCAAAGACTCTTCGGCTATACCTTTAGCCGACGAAATAAGAGTGGTCGTCGGCTATAGTTTCACACTTAGCTAAAGTAAGACTAAAGCTGACGAAATAATTTGTCGTCGGCCTTAACCTGAGACTTTGGCCGACGAAATATTAATATATTCGTCGGCTAAAGTATTTAATAAAGAAAATTAAAAAATAACTATAGCTTACGAAATATACTATAATTCGTCGGCTAAATATTGAAAATAAAAATAAAAAATATAGCCGATGAATTATAGTAAATTTCTTCGGCTAAATAATACTATACCCGATGAAATAGGCCATATGGTAAATTTCGTCGGCTATAAGTCAATTCCAGTCAAAAAAACCCAAAATTTCTAAATTACCATTCCAAGCAAGCTGCAACACGTTTCATATAACCAACAACACCATCAAAAGTGACAACACGTTTTTCATTAAATTATTTATAAATTGTTTATAAACCTATATAAAATCTATATCATCTAAATCTAAATCTGCGTTAGGAGGAGGTTGCTGTTGAGGAGGTTGCGGCGGCTGAGATAGGGGTATAGGCGTAAGCATTGGCAGAGCCGGAAGTCTATGAAGCTGGGGAGCTGAAAACTCTTGCAAGTACTGGAACATCTGCTGTTGCTGTGCTTGCTGGGTAGCATATACTGCCGTATTATACTCTTGTAAAGCGGCATTATAGGCTGTCTGCGGGGCTTGTTGTTCCCGTAGCATCTGAACTTCTGCCTCTAGCTGAGTCGTCTTGTTGCTGGTCGAGATCCGAAGTGTCGATCTGGGACATGTCTTCCTCCTGCGTGTCCGGCCATGTCTCCCTCACTATAGCAGTTATCACCTCGTCGTTAGCCTGCCTCACCATCGTCTAATTGGATAGAAAAAAAATAATTAATTATAATTTTGAAATATATATATAATTTAAAAATTTTGAAAACGTAAAACGACTTACAATATCCTCCTGGGTGTCAGGATATGTCTTCTCGTACGTATAGACGTACCAGTTGACTTCTGGATGTTCCCTGGGCATCTCGTCCATCAACGATGGGAACGGTCTAGAACCAGCATGATGGTTTCTTGTGTTGTGTTGCTGGTTCTGAGCGTTCGCCCGGGAAACCGCCTACAAAGGAAAAAATAAAATATTAGTAAAATATTTTAAAACGTACTAACTAATAACAATATAACCAATTAAATTTTTGTAATTACATGTTTATGAGGGTTGTTGAATTCTGATATCAGAAGCCAACGCCACTCGTACTCCCTGAACTGGAACTCACGGGGTACCAGAACGTGCGTTCCCATACGTAGTCCTGTGGGTCCGCAAATCTTTCTTCCACTCCTTGTACCAGCAGATATCACAAAAAAATTATAAATATTATTAATTACATATATAATTTTGTTTTTTCATTAACTTTCCAACGTACCTTCCCCCATGGACATCGTTCGCCCAGGTGTTTCTCAAGTGTTGGGGAACGTCAAACCACACCTGCATTAAAACGTTTATTAGTTTAGTTTTTCATAAATCAATAATTTCTATACATAATATTAATTATGAATTTTTAAACTTACTGACATTGCGTTGTGGAACATGTCCTTAACCTCCTGTGAGATCTCGCCCCAGTCTGACCACAACATAGGGACTCTATCCCTAATGAGCGCTCCCACGCGGCTGGAGTACATCCTCGTCTTCTCGCCCTATACTACGTTGTCATCCCAGTCAGTATCGATGACGATCCTTCCCGAGGTACTCACCGGCTTCTCGAGAGCCTTCCCTATAACGGAGCCTCTCTTCTTCCTTGTCGGCCTGGCTCTGACGGTGTCTATCATAAATTGATTTTTAATAAAATTAGATATTCTTATTATGACATTATAAGAAAACAAATTATTTATATTTCATTACCTGAGGGCGTTAGGGTGGACGCGATGGATTCTGACTCTGTCGTCGATGATGAAACCCTCGTAGAAATTAGATTCTTACCAAAATGCACGAACTGGTACACCGCTGATAGGGTCACCTGCGGGGGCAGTGGATAAATCAACGCCCCTAAGTCATCGACTGCAGGTAATGCCGGTATCAACCGCGGAAGGTAGAGAAGAGGCGGCGACATCTGTACCCTAGATGACCCACCCTCCGAAACAATAGGGCCCGAAGTCGGTGCCCTATGTATCTCAGGCAAACGTGGTGCAGACACCTCAGCCTGGGTCGGAGGTCATAACTGCCTCGAGGAATGAGGGGAGCCTGACTGCCTCGAGGAGTGAGGGGCGCTCGGCTGCCTCGAGGAATGGGTGGCCCCTGGCTGCCTCGAGGAATGTGTGGCCCCCGGTTGTCTGGAGAAATGTGTGGCCCCCGGCTATCTCTGCGTTGACTCTAGAAGGGACGCACGTCGGGCTGTCATGGGGCCCTAAAACGACGTTTGAGGGTTGCTAGACGCTCCCTCAGACGATTCGGACCTTTGGCCCTTTGAACCCTGTGTCGATCTAAACAAGCCTTTCATCCTTTTTAATCTTAATTGTAATATTTAATATTTTAATTAACACTTGTTATCAATATATTAACAATATTTATTAATATATTAATAAATTATATGAAAATATAGTAACAATTAATAACTATTAATATTTTAATACGCAACAAAATTCCTAGAATTCTTTACTAACAATTAAACTAAAACTGTTAAAACCCCTAATTCAATTTCAATTTTTAATTTCAATTTCAATTTTTATGAATTTCAATTACCAATTTCTATAAATCAATTTCTAACCAAATCCAAATCTACAACAACATTATCCATTTTAATATCAATTTCTATAAATATCAATTTCAATATCAAAAATAATCAATTTCAATAACCAAATCCAAATCTACAACAACATTATCAATTTCAATATCAATTTCTATAATATCAATTTCAATATCAAAAATAATCAATTTCAATATTATCCAAATCTGCAAAAATTCAAAATAAAATTATAAACAAAAATCTCACACCTGTGGAGGTAGAGGAGCAAAGGTGGCCAGAGGCGACATGGTGAAGGGCGGTAAAGCTTGGTTGGCCGACGAAGGAGAATGAATCAATAGAGTATGAAAACTTAAAAGGTTTTAAAGTCGCTTATTCTGATGAAGAGAATGAATCATTATATTCTCTTAAATACCATGAGAGAGTGAAAGTGAGAGTAAATCAGAAAGTTCTGAAGAGGAAAAAGACATATGACATCGTCCAATATTTCTTTTAAAAGTTAAAAATTGGAAAGAAGAAAATATTGACATTATCAGTGCCTTCCATCATAATCCAAGATTGAAATGTGACTACTGTAAATGTAATGATAGTAATTCAATTCCCATGTACTGCGAGAGTATAAGTGAAACCAAATATCGAGAGTGTTTCACTGCAGAGTTAAGAAGAAAAACAAGAGACAGTGAAGCTCACATCTTAGTAGAACATGAATACAAAGAATTCCATGAGTCTGAAAAAGAACAAGAGCAAAACCTTGAAGAAGATATGAACAAGTTGAAGTTAGTGACTTTTTTAAGCCAGAACATGAAATTAAAAGAATCTTTTGATTCCATCAAAAATCCATTGGAGAGACAACTTGACGATCTCATCGTAGATTCACTCATACGAAAGGTCAGCCCCTAATAGAATTGCTGACATCCCTAGCAGATAAAGAACAAGTGAATCAAACTCCAAACAAGTTTAGTAATTATATCACCATAGGATTGAAGTTTCCCAAATACAAGAAATATCATCTACATGCATTTGTAGATAGTGGTTCATGATATACTCTTGCAAAGAGATATGCTATTACTGAAAGATTTAGGGAAAGAGCTCCAAACTCTGTTACTGTAGTCATTATGCGCAACAATGAGATCATCATGGATATTATGGCTCATAATGTTAAAGTTTTCTTAGGGGAAAAATTTTATCTTTAAAATTATTAGAATATGTGAAAGTCAAGACCCTGATGTGTTGATCAGAATTGATTTCCTTCTTCAACAAACAGTAATTCAGAACCCTAAGATGATTGGTTTTTAACAGAACAATAAATTCTTTTGGGAGTCTCGCCTTACTGACGTTGTAAGCGTTACAGTTTAAGGATTTACTGATCAATATCAGAGATCGTCAGCGAATAATGGTGATTATAAGCTAGATTTAGAATCCGTTATACTATTAAATGATCAATTAAAGGGTCACAGTGAAATATTGATAAATAAATGGACCTATTCAAAAAACTCTGAATCAGAGGAAGCGTATGAATCTACCTTATGCCAGTCTGAATTAGACCAAGAAAGTTCAAGGATGAAGAGAAAGAATATATTAGACAGCACAATCTAAAAGTTTATACTAATAAGGTTGAACAAAATAAAGTGTCGACTGTTGCAGAGAAAGAGAATTTGTTAAAGCCAATAATTAGTGAAGATCCTCAGAAGTATAGGGAAAGAGATCCAGTATATGGCCAACTCAAAATGCATGATGCAAATGTCATTTTCCATGTCAAGGCTATTCCTCATTATAGGGAAGAAGATAGGAAAGAAATGGAGAGCCATATTCAACAGTTGCTTGAAAAGAAGCTGATAAGATCAGCAAATAGTCCTTATCATGCTTCAAATTTCTTAGTAAGAATTCATGCTAACCAAGTGAGAGGAAATGTTAAAATGGTAATTGATTACAGAGATATAAACAAATATATAGACCGTTAAGGACAATTATCAGGTAGCTTAAGTAAGAGTTTTCATCAATCGACTCAAACTCAAAGGAGCCAAGATCTTCTCTAAATTTGATGCAAAGTCAGGCTTTTAGGATGTTGAAAATGCATCCAGATCTTTTAGAACACCTCAAGGGGCATTATGAATGATTAGTCATGCCATTTGATGTCAAGCAAGCTCTGTCTATTTTCCAAAGGAAAATGGATAATACTTTCATGTCTTATGCAGATTTTGCATAGTTTATATGGATGGCATTCTTGTCTTCTCTCGAAGTATGAATGACATGTGAAGCATCTTCAGCAAGTTTGCAAGCTCATTGTCTAAAAAGAAATTATCTTTGGACAAAAGAAGATTCATCTCATAAAAGTAGAAATTGACTTCTTTGGCATCCATGTTAAGGATTGAGAGATTCGTCTTCAGAATCATATTGTCAATAAAATTAGTTAGTTTCCAGACCATATTCTTGATGCAAAGTCTTTGCAGAGGTTTTTGGGAATTGTTAACTTTTGTGAGAGATTTTATTCATCAAGTCAATAGTCTCACTGTTCTCTTTTCTCCAAAAACAAGTTCCAGAAAAAAGTGGTATTTTACAGAAGAAGATAGTAATACTGTACAAAAGATCATAGAAATTAGAAAAACCTTTCTCTTTTACAGTTACCAGAAGAAAGAGATTTGATCATTTTGCAAATGATTGTTGCTGGATAGGAGTAGTCTTGGTTGTTGCCCCATATACAAATCATGAAAACTTTAACGCATCAGAGTTAAACTATTCAACTAGAGACAAAGAAGTCGTTGCTCTGATTAAGAGTATTAAGCGTGCTGAGGCATTCTTAGGAATTAAATTCGTAGTTAGAACTCATAATAAAAGAGTTAGAAATTTTAAAAACTACAAACTAACTGATGCTTCATATAGAGGAAGAGTGCTGAGTTGGCAAATGTTTTTATCTCAGTATGAATATGATGTTGAAATGGTTACATGTGACAGGAATTTCTTGTCTGATGCTCTTACCAGAGAAATGAAAATGTTTGAAAGAGATAAAAGTCGCAATCCAAGAAATCGAAAACCAGAATTAAAAGAGAAAAATCTTTGGGTAAGATTCAAGAGCGGTGATAAGACTGTAGGTCATCTGCATGACGAATCAGGTTATCAGTTCATTGTGTCTTACAAAGTGATGGAAACAGGTCAGTCTTCTGGAGGTAACAAGCCTTAACCAAATAAATGGGATAAGCATTCAGAATTTTCCTCAACAGAGGAAAGTCAGTCTGGGTTTTCCCAGGATGAAGAAAGCTCACGAAATAGTTTTTGATGTCCTAAAGGAACAACCTTAACTGAAGGGGAAAGTCAGTCTCATGGTAAAAGACCGGCTAGCCTTTCTCAAAAGGCATACGGTAAAGGCATATCAAGTCCGTTAATGGCTGTTGTTTTACCAAAAAGTAGGATTTCCCCTTTTAAGACTAGCAAGGTTCCTGCAATTACTAGGAAAAGGATTATTCATAGTCAGCATTTGAAGATTTTCAAAATCCAGTGTTTAGGACAGAAAGGCTATTGGCCTTCAAACACAAGATCATCATAGATAACATTCTTTATACTTTCTGTGAAGAAAATGAAGCTCATTTGATTCAAACACTCCATGTTTTGATAGAAGAATTGCATAGAGTCCATGTAAATGATAAAGAACTTCATAAGGAAGTAGTTCCAAGTGGTGTATCTAGAAAATCCTAAAAGTGCTAAAATCCATATTTCAGCATTAATGAAATCTAAGTGGTACAACTTTCATAATCACCTAGGAAAAGGTAAATTTGAAGGTAAAGAGGTGCCTCACCAACTGTATCAATAGTTTCTGACCCATATTATGAGAAATATCTGGTTAATGTTCAAGCAGAACGTACTTAGAAATACAAATTAAGTCTCATAGAGAATGATTTTATTCATAATCTTTAGACGAGATCTAATGAAGATTTGAAAGGATTTCCAGAAATAATAGCTCAAGCAGTCAGACATATTCGCCCTGATGGAGATTTAAATTAATATCAACTACACTAGAATGGATGATGATAAATAGACAGATGAATTACATTTATCCATATCATTATGTTAGGATAATTCAAGGTCATATTAAAAGTTCAGTCATTGCAGAAGGAAATGGTAGACCAAATAGTAGCATTTCATTAATGATAGCTATGGTTATCATATGCATAAAAAATACGGTCCGAAGTGATTTTGATTCAAGTCTTTTGGAAAGTGAGGAAAATATAATGGTCACTTGCTATAATTATCCTCCTCCAGAAAAATGTGATTTCTTCTCAACCATTATAAGGAATGATATTGATTGCACTCTAGCTACTACCACGTGGTTAGAAAAAGATTGAGAAAGATAAGGGGCATAAAATTCCTTATCACATCCTTATGATTTAGATCTGGACAATGAAGAAAAGGATGACACAACACAAGGAGAAAACTATGAAGGCCAAGATTCATAGTTTTGACTACACTGAAGAAGAAGAAGAAGAAGAAGAAGAAGAAGAAGAATAGTACATCATAAATATGATGGAGAAATAAATGGTAGCCGACACATCATGACAAAAGACTTTTGTTTTGTCAAAAGATAGTGTGTTTTCTTTTGTGGTTGCCGACGCTAAAAGACATTCAACTTTACTTTGCTAACGTAAAGTTCAGATTCCTCATGTCGTTCAATTAATTCTTAAGATGTCGTCCAGTTATTTTCTTAGCTATTTTTATTTTAGTTGGGAGTTTGCTTCCAATATAAGGAGTTTTAGTCGTTAATAGGAAGACATCAGAAACTTGAGATAGAAGTTCTCTCAAACTTTCTCAAGTAAGACAGCCAGAATACAATCCCTCTAGTATAGTCTAAGAAGTGTGAGTAAAGTGTGTTTGCTGTGTGAAAGTGTTCTTAGCTGTAATCTTCTGGTGTGGTGTGCTATATTTCAAGTAAGTGTCATTACTTGTATAATTATGGATAGCTAAAAGCTGTTTACCCAAGATTGAGGCTTTGAGTTTTGTATTTGTATTTATGTTGAATTAAATAAATTATATCTTGTGCCTCATAATCCGTCGCAACAATATTTAAGTTTTTTATACATATTTGCTTCTGTGTTGATTTATGTTTATCTTTACAACTGCTTTATTTTGTAAGAAATTAGGTTATTTGATACTAAGACATCAATGATTTCGCCATGAATAGTAACTATTAGACATAAGGTTGTTAGATGAAGTTTTGACATATTGAAGGCTATTTCTTAGGAGGGGTAAGCTTAGTTGCTTAAAAGTAAGGTGTTTTAAGAAAAATTAACCGAAAAACAGTTTTTTTAACGGAAGATTTTTACAGAAAGACATTTTGAGTTAAAAAATTTTAACCTCAGAGACTATTTAGATGATTTTAAAACCTTTAGGACTAAACAGATGACTTGTTAAAAAACAAGGACCAAACAAATTTTCATTATATATATATATATATATATATATATATATATGCTAAGCCGTACGTATCTTTTGTCATAATGGTGTAGCATATATTCTCTTCCATTATGGTATGATGTGAGCGTGAGACGTGAAAGTAGTAGCCCTGTATGAGTATATTTATATTATATATATATATATATATATGTGTGTGTGTGAACTCCCTGTATGAGTATATTTATATTATATATATATATATATATATATGTGTGTGTGTGTTCACACACACACAAATTTATGTATTCTTACAGGGATGATGAAGCATGTATATACACCTGTATTTCCCCCATAATGGTGCAGCGAATATCCATCACTATTATGGTGTGACATGAGCTTGGGACACAGCCGTAGTAACCATGTGTAGATTCTTAGATTCATATAGGGGTAAAGACACATGTGTAATACATATTTACATACTAGAGCATGAGAGACTCAATATATTTGATTATTTTTTACTAGCGGAGCTAGTCTCGTTTGTTATGATGTTGTACTGTGGAGTTTGGTATTTTTTTCTACATGAGCATGCACCACGTTTTCTACAGAGATTAATTTGGGAAAACATAAAGCTTTATTTTTTAAAAAACTTTATCATAGTCCACTCATATTAACAGTTTTCAAATGCTTCTTTCCTATACTCTTGTTTTTAAATGCCCAACGTGCATGTTAGCCTAATTGAGGTCGGGAGTATACGAAGTCAAGGAATAGTCGTTAATTTAGCTTATGCTTATTTGTATACATTTTCCTTTCTCTCCCTTCATTATTAGAGACGCTCTGATAACCTTGTGTTAAAATGTTTGAGATTTTTTGTTTTGGAAGTGTTGTGAACTTGGGGAGCAGAAAGGCTGTAGGTGTTAAAGATGAATGTTGGAAGTGTTGCAAACTTTTGTATTAGGAAGGGTTGTCCATTTTCAAATGAGGTTTTAACGAATTTTCGGTAAAAGTTTCTTTGGAGGTGGTCCCCACAAGATGTATTTTTGAATTGTCAGTTATAAGAAATAGAGAAAATTCTAGTGATGGGAAAGTGAGAATTTGTCAGATATGAAAAATTGAGAAAATGAGAAATTGTGAAATATGAGAAATTGGAAAATTTTCAGATATGAGAAATTGAGCAAGACCCAATGAATAAATTGTTGGAACTGATATGGACACAAACACATTCTCAGACATAAAGATCAAATCAGTGTTTCATGTTAATTGAACTACAAGAGGTATTAGACTTAAACTCATTTATGTATAAGAAATCCGAGTTGTATATCAGTTGGACTTCTTAAAGGTTGATTGCATTAAACCTGTAATGCAAGAGAGTTAGTATTGTGATAGGATTAGGCCTTTACAGTTGTTAACATTGAGTTCATAAAGGATTTGGTTATGGGATTAAATCCGGCTGTGATCATTATATATGCAGGAGGCCATGTCCCTGTGTTCTACACCATTAAGCATCAAGGAGCATTCCCATTGTGCTTGCTGTTTGGTTCAGAAACACAGAAGACATTGCTCTTCCATTCCAGAAAATCAGCAGCAGCAGACTTAACAGAAACAGGAGAATTATGGTGGCTTCTAGCAGCAATGGGATTAAGGCTACATGGAGAAGCAATGAAGGTATGCATCTGCAGCTCTTCATGCTGTTCTTGGTTTAAATAAATTTGTGTGTTTATGACCTTGTAATAAGATCCAAAACTTAAGTCTAGATGATTAAATTGGATTCTGTAAATCATCTAACAGTGGTATCAGAGCTACAGTGTTTTTTACAAAAATCATAAATCGCAAATTTTTCAGTTTCCACAAGAACAGGTTTTTCTGGAAATTTATTTTCTTAAAACCAAAACTTAATTAACACACCTAAAAGCATTAAGTTCAATTACATGCTTTTAAATTGGTGTTGTTGGTTGCTGTAGCAGAGGCAAAGGTAAGTTCTCTAGAATCTAATCTTGTCAATTACAATTCTGCATTGTGGGAATGTTCATATGGAGAAGTGCGAGCATAATAGATATATTCCGATGCATGTATTGTTTGTGGATTGACGTGTGTTAGGTGAAGGAGGATGGATAGACTTTATTTTCTGCTGTGATATTGTGATTGCAGATATGCTGTTGATACTTGATGATTTAAAACTCCCAATTTTGTTGACTTAAAATTCAAAAGCATGTTCACAATATCTCAAGTGTTTGATTAATTGCTGTTGGTTCATGTTATACACAAAGTGTACCTAAACCTTAAGACACAGATTTAAGAATCCTAAAGAAAACACTAAACTTGTGCAGCATTATAAAGTTGTGCTTATTGTGGCTTCAAAAGGAGTATTTCAAGTATAATTTTGTGGTGTGTGCGGTGATATATGTATGTTGCAGGAACTATGAGGATTTTTTGAAACTTTTCTAAGTCCTAAGACTGAGATTGTTTTCACCAAATAATTGTTTTGCAGACTGCAGTATATCAATATAGGATTTATGAAAGTTATATGTCACAAAGACATTGGTTTTCTTTGATATGGGATTTATATACATATATATGCAGTATGACATTATGAGTGTATGAACTAGTTCTTGACTGTATTTTTGGTTTTTTACTTGTATTCTGTGAAAACTTAAAATACTTGAAAACAACATATAAGAAAAATTCTAAAACAGATTCTCTCCTTTCTCGATTAGGCAATATGGCTTCTATTGGAGAGGTTGTGGAGCTGAATGGCAACAACTACAGGAAGTGGAGAGATGATGTGGAGTTCTACATGGGGATGCACCAGAATATTGACTATTGCATGCTGAATGATAAACCTCAGAAGAATCTGACTGAAGATAGCTCAGAGGATGACTCTTGGCACTATTATGAATGGCATAGGACCAATAGAATGGCTAAAAATATTCTTAGGAGGACTATGTTTGAGGTTGTTAGAGGATCAATTGAAGAACCTGAGGATGCAGTAGACTATATGGCTGCAATTGCAGAAAAGTTTGAGGAAAGTGAAAAAGCTGAAGGAGCCAGGCTTAGTATGGAATTTCATGAACTTAAGTATGATGGAGCTGGTAGTGTACGAGAACACATAATGCATAAGGTTCTCCTGAATGGCAAGCTCAGAGACTTGAGGATGGGAGTTTCAGATGCACAATTGGTGCATGAAGCCCTATATTCCCTCCCAGCCTCATTCAGCAATCTGAGGACTACATATAATGCTCTTGAAGTTAAATGGACAATAAATAAGCTGATCTCTGTCTGTGTGGATGAAGAGAACAGGATCCGGAAAGAGGCTGTTCCAACCACTGCAGTGAATTTGGTGGAAAAGCCTAAATGGAAGAAGAAGAATAAGAACAAGGTTAAGCAAACCACCAGCTTTAAGGCATCTGGCAAACCTGCAGAATCCAAGAGTGACAAGTCCCTTAAGCTTAAATGTTTCTTCTGTAAGAAGATGGGACATGTTAAGAAGGAATGTCTAGGATTTAAAGCCTGGATGATTAAGAAAGGTGAGAGTTTTCCTAATTCAGTTTTTTCCTTAGAGGTCAATTTTTTAAATATTAGTCCACATACTTATTGGCTCGACTCTGGTTCACCAATCCATATTACTACTTCATTACAGGGTTTAACAAGGAGGAGGGCTCCCAGGACAAGTGAGCAGCGAGTCTGTGTTGGAAACGGCCAAAGAGTTTCAGTCAAGGCCATAGGATGCTTAAGGATTGATTTAGGAGCAGAAAATTTTTTAGTTCTAAGTGATGTCTATTTTATTCCCTCATTGAGGAGAAATTTAATTTCAGTGGCTCTTTTAGTTGACATTGGTTGTAGTCTTTTTATTGATTATCAAGGAATAAAACTTTTCAAGGATTCTGTTTACATTGGTGCTAGTTCCTACTCAAATAAATATCTTAAACTTGACTGTTCTACTGTTAAGAATGAGATTTTGGTTATAGAAAATAATTCAGGAACCAATACTGGCAGCAGTGTTACTGGAATTAAAAGAGTTTTATTCAACAACAAGTCTGCAAACCTTTGGCACAGGAGAATGGGGCATATATCTAAAAATAGACTTAAAACACTTGAGAAACTTAATATATTGCCTGCTCTATGTTATGATGATTTGAATGATTGTATTGAATGTTTTAAGGGAAAATTAACCAAACTCAGAAAATTTACAGCTACTAGATGTCAGAAAGTTTTAGAACTTATACATACTGATATCTGTGGACCTTTTAAGCATAAAACCATGTGTGGAAATATTTATTTCATTACATTCATAGATGATTACTCAAGGTACTGTTATATTTATCTTCTTTCAGAAAAATCTCAAGCATTGCAAGCATTCAAAATTTATAAAGCTGAAGTTGAACTGCAATTAGAGATGAAAATTAAGTCTGTGAAATCTGATAGAGGGGGTGAGTTTTATGGGAGGCATACTAGTGCAGGCCAGCAAAAGGGACCATTTGCAATGTTTCTGCAAGAACATGGTATTAAGGCACAGTATACCACTCCATATAATCCATCTCAAAATGGAGTTGCAGAGAGGAAGAATAGAACCTTACTCAATATGGTTAGATCTATGATGTGTACTTCAGGCTTACCTATATTTTTATGGGGTGAAGCACTTAAGACAGCAAATTATCTTTGCAATAGAGCACCCTCAAAAGCTGTAGAAAAGACACCATTTGAATTATGGTGTGGTAAGCAGCCCAGTCTACATCACATTCATGTATGGGGATGTAAAGCTGAGGCAAAAATTTCCAATGGTTTAACTGAAAAATTAGGCCCTAAAACTGTTAGCTGTAATTTTATTGGTTACTGTGAAAGATCTAGAGGCTACAGGTTTTATACACCAGAAAACTCGACAAAACTGATGGAAACCAATAATGCCAAATTTTTGGATGAAATTGTTGGTAATGCAGATTTTGAGGATTTAACCTTGGAATTTGATGAAGTTGTTGAGGATGAAAATTTGGTAAATACATTGCCTTTTGATACAGTAATGACAGATACATTCAATCCAAATCAAAATTTAGGTGATACAGGAGCAGCAGCTCCTGAACTTCACATAGAGAATGCAAATCAAAATTTAGAACCTCAAGCTAGTCCAATGCAGGAAGCTCAGACACAAAATTTAGAACCTCAGGAACAGGAACAACCTCTATTAAGAAGATCAATAAGACCAAGAAAACCTGTATATGGAGAAAATAGTGATTATCATGTATATCTGCAAGAATTCGATGTACTTGCAGAAGATGATGATCCATTAAGCTACAGGGATGCTCAAAGTTCAGATGAAGTTGATAAATGGAATATAGCTATGCAAGAAGAAATAAACTCGATGTTCAAGAACCAAGTTTGGGATTTAGTAAAACCAGACCCTAATCATAAAGCAATTGGTTGTAAATGGATATATAAGACAAAAAGAGATGCTAAGGGTAATATAGAAAGGCATAAGGCTAGGCTGGTAGCTAAAGGTTTTACACAGAAAGAAGGCATAGATTACAATGAAACTTTTTCTCCAGTATCATCTAAAGATTCATTTAGAATTATAATGGCACTTGTTGCTCATTATGATATGGAACTTTATCAGATGGATGTCAAAACTGCATTTTTAAATGGAGAATTAGAAGAGGTCATCTATATGAAGCAGCCTGAAGGCTTTGTGAAATCAGGGAAAGAAGATCATGTATGCAGACTTAATAAATCAATCTATGGTTTAAAACAGGCCTCAAGGCAATGGTATAAAAAGTTTGATTCAGTTGTTACCTCTTTTGGCTTTACAGAAAACATAGTTGATGAGTGTGTATACCTTAAGAGCACAAAACATGGATTTATTTTCTTGATTTTGTATGTTGATGATATTCTGTTAGCTAGCAGCAGTGTTAAATTGCTTAATGAGACTAAATCTTTTCTGTTCAGTAACTTTGATATGAAAGATTTAGGTGAAGCCTCCTTTGTTTTAGGAATTGAAATTAAGAGAGACAGAAAATTGAAGGTTTTAGGCTTGTCACAGGAAAGTTACATTGAGAAAGTCTTGAAAAGATTTCATATGGAGACTTGTAACTCGGCTGACGCACCTATGACCAAAAGTGATAAACTGTCCAAAATTTCTAAAAATGGGGGGAAGACAACTCCTATGGAAAGCAAGCCATATGCACAGCTCATTGGCAGCCTAATGTATGCACAATGCTGCACTAGAGCTGACATAGCATTTTCAGTAGGAATTTTGTCCAGATTTCAGTCTGCACCTTCTCAAGAACACTGGATTGCAGGTAAGAAGGTTCTTAGATATTTACAGAAAACCAAGTCTTACATGTTAACTTATAGACAAGTCAAAAATTTAGAGTTAGAAGGATATACAGATTCTGATTTTGCTGGGAATTATCCAAACTGCAATAAATCCACCACAGGTTACATTTTTATGTTAGCTGGGGGTGCTGTGGCTTGGAAAACAGAAAAACAAAAATTAATTTCAACTTCCACAATGCAGGCTGAATTTATTGCTGCATATGAAGGTGTCTGTGAAGGATTGTGGATTAGAAATTTTTTGTTGTATACTGATGTATTGAAGCACATTGTGTCAGATCCAATAAAAATTTATTGTGACAATGAGGCTGCAGTATTTTTTAGCAAAAACAGTAAAAGATCTAATAGCTCTAAGCACATTGATTTAAAATACTACAGTGTAAGACAAAGGGTGAAATTTGGTGATATAGAAGTCATAAGCATAGATACTGAACATCAGTTGGCTGATCCATTTACAAAAGCTCTTCCAGTTCATAGTTTTCAGAAGCATGTTGAAGATATGGGGATTCTACAGGATTTAAGTTTTTAGGTTCAGTGGGAGCTTGCAGAAGCTCATTCTGGCTGAAATCTTTTAGGTATACAGTGATTTGTATTAGGATATTTTTCTGATGTAATCTTCAAGTTTCAAACAAACTCTTGTAATCCATTTTTCAGTGATCAATAAAATCTCGAGGTATTTTCAGATACAAGATTGTTTATTACTTGAAATTTTTAATAATGTGTTGTAGTTGAACTAATAAATAAATTTATACATATACATGTAGCATAATGTCATTTCAGACAGCTTATACCAGTTCAAGTCCATTTACTGGTGTTATTGCTGCTTCAGGATTTTATTAAGTCTTAAAATCATTAATTTTTTGGACTGTGAGTTTTGACATCTCAGGGAGATATACAAGTCAAACTTTTCTCACTCTATCACTCATGTGCTTATGTGGATGCAGTGGTTGTTGTATGTGATCTCTAACCTGGTAGATATGCATTATTTACTAAGGTTCTTGGTTCTGCAACAGTTGCTGCATTTTGACCAAGCTGAATTAACCTTGAGTTTTCTTTTACTTCTAGCGCGCCTTTAGTTGTTGTTCAGTTCTTAATTATACATTGATCAGCCTGAGACTGTGTTGGTCCAAGTGGGAGATTGTTGGAACTGATATGGACACAAACACATTCTCAGACATAAAGATCAAATCAGTGTTTCATGTTAATTGAACTACAAGAGGTATTAGACTTAAACTCATTTATGTATAAGAAATCCGAGTTGTATATCAGTTGGACTTCTTAAAGGTTGATTGCATTAAACCTGTAATGCAAGAGAGTTAGTATTGTGATAGGATTAGGCCTTTACAGTTGTTAACATTGAGTTCATAAAGGATTTGGTTATGGGATTAAATCCGGCTGTGATCATTATATATGCAGGAGGCCATGTCCCTGTGTTCTACACCATTAAGCATCAAGGAGCATTCCCATTGTGCTTGCTGTTTGGTTCAGAAACACAGAAGACATTGCTCTTCCATTCCAGAAAATCAGCAGCAGCAGACTTAACAGAAACAGGAGAATTATGGTGGCTTCTAGCAGCAATGGGATTAAGGCTACATGGAGAAGCAATGAAGGTATGCATCTGCAGCTCTTCATGCTGTTCTTGGTTTAAATAAATTTGTGTGTTTATGACCTTGTAATAAGATCCAAAACTTAAGTCTAGATGATTAAATTGGATTCTGTAAATCATCTAACATAAATCTCTAATAGACACAATCTTGCATAGAATACAATACATAGTGCAGAAGGCTAGAAACCCAAAATTATCAATATTGAAGATGAATCTTTTGTTCTCTATCAGATGCTTATCAATCTCATGATCAATAAATTGCTACGGAAAGTGAGATAAAACAAAAGAAGAAGATGGAAACAACAAATTAGATTGCCACAAATACCCTCACTTGGTTTATATGAAGTGAGCTTGCACTTGATTAAGTCAGTGAGGAGAAATGGAGGATCCAAAACAAAATTTACATATCAACGAAAGCCAAATTGTTCATCTCAACAACAATCACACCACTAATGTAGATTGATGAGATGGCATAATCATTCAAAACTCAAAGAAGCAAAGCGAGAGAGAAAAATGAACTGAATGAGACGAAAGGAAGGGAAAAATAGAAGAAAACACAACAGACTCAAGCTAGCAGCCAACATCGTCATTCAACATAACTAATAAACAGCTGGCAATCAATGATAATAATGTAAATAAAGACAAATTTAGGACTATCATAAAATTGCATGGTTCTTTGCTACGGTACACACCGAATACTCAGATATGTTATATGATTAATTAGCTACAAGTTAATACAGTGATCTTCGTGCATCGTCATACTTTTGAAATTCATTTTTCCTTTCTATTTTTAGTACAATTTTAGAAAAAGAAGACCATTTTTGGTATTTGAGACAGCGCTTGCCATGTGTATTGAAGGAAAGAATCATTCCTAGTTAATAGGTTTCCTACTACAACTAAGAATTGTATACCGAAACCCTATCCCTACAGGGTTTGCACACCTAGCTGTCTCTATATAAGACACCTCTTGTATTTGTTTTTCATTCAAGTAATACAGAAGCTTTTACACACAAACTTCTATATGGTATCAGAGCGGGTTGCCCACGTACACGTGTGAAGCCCAAAGGCTACACGAACTCCACGACCACCCAAGTTGTTGTCCACGTGTTAGGCTTAAACATTCGCCACACGTGCGGGGGCGTGTTGAGATATATATCCCACATCGGGAATATGAGACCTTGTCTGTGGGTTTATAAGGGTTTGGGTTACTCTCTCTATTGCCAATTGGTTTTAGAGTTGAACCCCAAACTACTTTATCAGAGGCTTTAGACGAATTTTTATTCTAGACCTCTATAATAAATATCCAAATAAAAGAAAGACAAAAAATAAAGAAAAAAATAAAACTAACAATTCAACAACTTAAACTCTGATTTCTGAGTAATGACAAATGCTTACCATCAAAAACAAATTACTAATACTGTTTATTAACAACAGATTTTATATATTAAGGGCTAAAGGAATTTGAGGTCCTAGACTTAACTGGCTCGTCTTGCCTAGGGCCGGCCTTGATTTGATGTGATATGCATGCATACGTATGCGGGAAAAACAAAGCCTTGCACGAAAGCAACGTAAGACTAGAACATTGGTGTTTGGCAAACATCGACATTCACACTACCTAACACTTCATATCATCCCTTTGCTGTCTTACACTAACTCATCAAGACCTAAAGCAACGTCACGTCTTAGACCTTCCTGCATTCTAGTACAAGTTTATAAATTAAGCCCGCCAGAAATAATTGAACACTTTGGCTAGCTACTAACTAGCAATATCGATCATTAACCCCATTGCCATCTCCAATAATACTTTGATTAATCCGAAACCAGAATCTTAACATTATTGGCTGACACCTACCTAGCAACCCAATAAATTGGAAACCAGCTGCTAGTTTTACTTCGCAGATCACCAAGCTAGTATTATTTTGCCAATAGAAAAGTGTCACGTATTCTCGTACTTATAGAATTTGGGACGATATACAGACTGTAATACAAGAAGTTAGGCGGGCCAATGAATTATCATTGATATGATCAAAACGCTATCATTTTACGTTAATCGTAAAATTCGGGTATAATTAGGTATGATCCATCTAGATACATATTATATTTTATTTATCAGTTTTTTGAGACAAATCTCAAAAGGAATCATATTACGTGGTATTTAATGTTACACTCAATTTGGTAAACCCATTTTGAATAACACTCACCTCTAAAATTATTTTAAAATACACCCAAACTTATTAATTTTGTCTAAACAAAATACACTTATTATTTAGGTTAAATAATAAAACCTTGTTTATAGAATTACAGAAGTTGTCATTATCTCTAATCGTTAATGAAATAGTATCGCATGAATATATGAACCCCAACCCTAAACCCTAAACTAACGCAGCGGAGCATGATAAAGGATAGGTTGATTGGAATCCATTAATCGGTTGTGACATGAATCCACCAATCAGTTTTGACATGAATCCACAAGTCGAACTCAAATCCACGAGGTTATTTTGAGAGAAACTCAAAAGTTTTGTTTATAAAAAGATAAGATATATCAAATACAACTGATAGAGACTCCTTATATGGGAGCAAAGAACCCTATGGCTATTAACAACAAATTCTAAAAGCCTAAGGATTAAAACATAAAAGAAAAAAAAATCTAAAATAAATACTAAATGTCGAATCCGACAGTTAAGACGACATTTTTTGGCTAAAATCTGACGAGAAGTGAGTCTTGTAGATCTCGCAATTCCCTTTTTAAAAATGTATCATGCGTGCCAAACGAGCAATCTGGCCAAAATATACTTTAATTCAGATTTAACAGATTCTGCACGACAAATCCTAAAGACAAAAACAACAACTTCTTGAATATCCTAACGGCTAGCATCCTCATGACACTAGAATTACCGATTTTCAAATCATTCTTTTTGATTATTCGTCTCTTCCTTACTTTTATTATTTTGTGTCTAAATCTGGCCCATGCATGTTCTACATCATTCTCCTCCACCAGAAAAAACTCGACCTCGAGTTCATCTTACATGAAAAATAAGAATTTGTAGAACACAAACTCAATAATAAATTCAACAATTGAACATGTGGGTTAGAAGTCTGAGATTCTGCAAATTCTGAAGGCGCAACCACGAATTCAACGCCAAATATAAGTTTTTCATATGCATCTTGAGAGTATTCTTCTTGATTCCCAAAATTGCATTGTTGAATGGCCTTTGGTTCTGGTTCTGGTTCTGGAAGATTGATCCTAGGTGAGGTTTCTTCAATACAGATAACCAAGTCAACATGAGCAAATTCTTCTTTAATCACTAAAGTGACTTCTTCATCATTCTTTTCACACACTTCAAACTTTACATGCTTGATTTTAATCTTGTTCGACTCCTTGTATAAATATGTCTCATCTTTACAATAACTATCATTGACGCTTTCATGTCATGGTTTTCCAAAAAACACATCAC
Source organism: Comarum palustre (assembly GCA_951800085.1). Taxonomy (NCBI): domain Eukaryota; kingdom Viridiplantae; phylum Streptophyta; class Magnoliopsida; order Rosales; family Rosaceae; genus Comarum; species Comarum palustre. The sequence goes on along the minus strand of OX637584.1, from coordinate 20,508,407 downwards.
TATCATCCATATCAATCACATAACAAGTAACCTCATCATTATAAAATTCACCTATAGAGATGAGAACTTTACAAATCTCTGTCATATGTGCACGATCATCAATCCAAAATAGATGGTTCAACTTCATTGTTAGTAACTAAAGGGAATGAACAACATTGCTTGTAACAAAATTCTTGTATAGATCACTATCAATTATTATGGATCATACCTTGTCTTTGATGAAACACGTTGTTCTGAAGTCGTCGTAATCTGGTGAGGTGAACATTCAATGTTCCATGCTAGCTTCCTTCTTCCTTTTTCTCTTCTATTCTTCTTCTTCCTCCTTTTCTACTTTTTTTTTGTTTTTTTTTTCTGTATCGAATTGATAAATCACTCACCAGGAATCCACCAAAGGCTCTAATTACCAATTGACGCAACATAGTATGATAAAGGATTGGTTGATTGGATTCCACCAATTGGTTGTGACATGAATCCACAAGTCGAACTCGAATCCATGAGGTTTTGAGAGAAACTCAAAAGTTTTATTTATAAAAAGATAAGAGATATCAAATACAACTGATAGAAGCTCCTTATATAGGAGCAAAGAACCCTATATGGCTACTAACAACAAAACCTAAAAGCCAAGGATAAAAAAAATAAAAGAAAACAAAATCTAAAATAAATTAGAAAACCAAAACAAATACTAATTGCCGAATAGGACAGTTAAGACGACATCTTTTGGCTTAAATCTAACGGGACCCTCTTCAATGAGTCTTGTAGATCTCGTAATTCTCTGTTCGGAAAGGTATCATGTGTCCCAAACGGGCAATCTGGCCAAAATAGGCCAAAATATACTTCAATTCAGATTTAACAGATTCTGCACGACAAACCCTGAAAATCCAAAACAACTTCTTGAATATTCTAGCGGCTAACATCTTCATGACACGAGAATTACCGATCTTCAAATCATTCTTTTTGATTATTCACCACTTCCTTACTTTTATTATTTTGTGTCTAAATCTGACTCATTCGTGTCCTACATCATAAACCCTAGCCTAAACCCTAAACCCCAAAACCCTCTACCCAAAACCTTAAAACCCTATACCCAAAACTCAATTCCTCCATAAAAACTAAACCCTAACCCCTAACCTAAAACCATATACCCAAAATCTAAAACTCAATTCCTTTATTTGTAACCTAACTTAAAGGTAATTAAAAAACAAAATACATGGTTGATATCTACACCATAATCACAAATTAAAATGTAGAAAACAAAATGAATGGTTGACTTAAAATATAATAAAAAACAAAATTAATATCGGAAGGGAACCGTCAGGAGAAAAATGATGACAGATTTTAGCTTTAAAAATAAAATCTACAAGGCATGTTAAATGATTTTTTTTGTTTTTTTTAAGATGATCAAAGGATTTCACTCCTACCCCCATGGTGACTCAAACGCATGACTTCGTCAATAGGTAGTGGATGCGCTTACCACTGTTCTATAACCACTTCGTCCATGTTAAATGATTTGAATTAGGTGTAAATTAAAATGAAATATGTCAATGAATTTATCTTAAAAGTGCCTCAATTTTTTTAGATTTTTCTTTAATTTCCTCAAAACTTAACTAGTCGTAGAGGTCAATTAACAGCAAACCACAAAGATTTCTACAACTGTGATCAAGGGCGTAGCTAAGGAGGGAGCAATAGGGTCAATTGTTCACTCTTAATTTTAAGAAAAAGTAATTAATCTTAATTTGTATCGGATATTAAAGAAAATGAAACATAAATTGATCCTTCTCCTTTAAGAAATCTTTGATTAGTCTTTAATATTCTTCAATAATAATAAAATGAAATAAAAATTTATACTATTTTAAATACTTAATCAAATTAAGACAAACCGTGTCAAGAGTTTCTTACCTTATTGATCCCTACTAATATATAATTTAATGCTTTAAATTTAATTTATGATTTTTTATTAATAAGCTAAATGGAAACAACACAATGATGTTTATCATATATTGACGTATATTATGTCTCAAAAATAACATATTGAAATTCTGAAAATCTAAAGTTTATTAGAGATGAATTAATGGTTTGTTTAATAGTGCATTTTCATTTTGAATTGGTATAAAGAACATTGTTGAAATTAAGTTTGTGTCATTTTTAAGCAAAATCGTGTTGTTGCTAAAGAGTAACCGAATATCATTTAATTTTTCCGTTAATCAAATTTAACTCTTTTAAATGAGATGTCTGGCTACGTCACTGGCTCTGATGTAGTAGGAGTGGAACCTCTCACAGATCGAGTCTTCGAGGTCTCAAGCTACGTAGCTTCTCATATATACCTTCATGCCACACCGTGTGGATTGAAGAACGATATTATCTATCCCAAATAGCCATCATATATATGGATGGCCATGCGATTTGCAATTCGATAAAATGTGAACGTCATCGATCACCATCCTTATTAGGTGTCCTTGGTCCCAAACTCCCTAACATACAACCAAGTCGAGTCAACCCAAATCTCTTCCTGCTGCGTGCATATTTCCCAACCACTTCAACACCACCAGTACTGCTACTATATAAACCCTCGCCGTCTCCATGCATACCATACCATCCAACACTTCCCACTCTTCTGTGCCTTACCATTTCAGTATCTGACTGAAACGCCATGGCTAAGATATATGCTCTAGTTTTGGTGATGTTCTTCAACATCTTGGTGGCTGCGTCGGCTGGTAACTTCAACCAAGATTTTGATATAACGTGGGGCGATGGCCGCGCCAAAATACGCAATAACGCGCAGTTACTCACTTTAGCTCTTGACAAGACATCCGGGTCGGGATTCATGTCCCGGAAACAGTACCTGTTTGGAAAGATTGATATGCAGATTAAGCTCGTGCCCGGTAACTCCGCCGGTACCGTTACAGCTTACTATGTGAGTATACTGATCGAATGACCTCTCTCTCTTTTTCGGTTACAAAAAAGTTTAGGTGAGAGAGTTGGTTAAGTACTTACGCTACATCACTATCGTTAGAACAAAGCTATAACCTTAAACTTTTGTCGCGTTAAAACTTAATTTGAACGACTATCCTGTGTTACGTAATTCGGACATGTCCTTACGTTTCTGCTGTGAATTTTCAGCTATCTTCGTTGGGGTCGGCTCATGATGAGATAGACTTTGAGTTTCTTGGCAACCTAACCGGAGATCCTTATATTCTACACACAAACGTTTTCACACAAGGCAATGGTAACAGAGAGCAGCAATTCTATCTCTGGTTCGATCCTACCAAGAACTTCCACACCTACTCCATCTTGTGGAACCCTCAAAGCATCATGTAAATATTTACATACAACTCCATCTCTCTACATATATAGCTGCCTGATGTTTTATATTCTTCACGTTCATAACTAATATGCAAATGTTCTATATTTGGCATCAACAGATTCTCTGTGGATGGAACACCTATTCGAGAGTTTAAGAACTTAGAATCGAGGGGAATCCCATTCCCAGATAGCCAAGCCATGTGGATCTACTCGAGCCTTTGGAACGCCGACGATTGGGCAACACGCGGTGGAGTTGTGAAGACAGACTGGAGTAAAGCCCCATTCATAGCCTCGTACAGAAACTTCAGCGCGCAAGCATGCGTTTGGTCTTCTGGTTCTTCCTCTTGTTCTTCTTCTTCTCCTTCGAGTTCTTCAAATCAGGCATGGTTCACCCAGTCACTGGATTCCTCAGGGAAGGGAAAATTGAAATGGGTTCAAAACAACTATATGATCTACGACTATTGCAAGGATACCAAGCGCTTCCCACAAGGAGTTCCTCTTGAATGTACAGTTGCTACTTGATGTCATTTCTTGTTGTAAAATTAGAAGGACGTACTGGCAGATAAAATTACTTCTCTTGTTTTCTGAAAGGAATTATTTCTCTTATTTAACAGAGTGAAGATTGATCAACTTAATTAGTAGGAAACTAGGAATTAATCAATTAGAACACAATTAGAAGAAAACCAACAAAGTATTCCACATGATGGGGAAGGTCATGCATGCAATTCCTGAAAGCTTGGACATCATCATCATCTTCATTAGCCGTCTTTGGAAATTTGGATACCACAAAATGAATAATGACAAAACTAAGCCAAGTCATTAATCAACTAAGATAGTTCTTTGGCATGCAAATTCGAGTAGATTAGTTCTTTTGGCGTTTTGTAACAATTTTTGGGGAAATTGGAAATTATAGCTACATTTCAATGATTTCATCATACTCGAACGTACTCTACCCTAGCAAACCTGGCAGCTTTTGATTAGCTTACGTACGTAGGTACACCTTTTTGATGGATTCATAGTATAAATTGGTCATCTTATTATTAATTTTTTTTCTGGGAAAAATTCCACAATATGCCTTTGGAGTTGATTTTAGTCGGCGTATGATTAGAAAGAGTAGCAGAGTGCAGGATCAGAAGAAATGAAAATAGAAGAGAAGACTGAACAGTAGAAATAGTTCAATGAAGCTAGAAAAAGCTTACGCATTCAAACAAAACAATTGGTTTAAAAGGCATTTCAATTGGGGCATGTTTAGAAATTAACCCGAACCCCCAGCTGGCTTAACACGAAATCGATATTTTATGAGGACGTTGTTTATTGATTATGACAAACTGATCGAACATAAAGAATTGTTAGAACAAATGATTGGCTCCTTTGGATGGTGCTTCTTTATGTATCAGAATTCGAACACACTTGATATGGATTCTATCTTATCCCTTTGAACTAACCTGGTCTGTATATCTATGCTCGTCTAATGATATATCATTGCTCTGTATAGATAATAACTATGAAGTATGTATGAACCGGGGAAATGATGACGTGGATGATATTTCCGGTAGAGTAAAAAGTGATCACAATAGGAAGCCACCTGCAATGTTATAATAAAAAATGATATAAACAGTGTCTGTCTTGGTAGATAAATAAAATCTTAATATCTCACGTTTTAAAAATTTTATAATAGTATATCACATTTTTACCTCGACTGAAAAATGTATTTGGAACTGTTAGTTCCGTTAAAAAACTAACGGCATACAGTTACATTTTAAAGGGTATTTCATCCATTTTCATTTTTTTCAGAAACCTTTTTTTTATTTTTTTTATTTTCCTTTCTCTTTTCTCCTCTAGCGGCGTCTCTCTCTTACTTCTTTCTTTCTCCGGCGTCGGCGCTTCTCCCTTTATTTCTTTTTTCTTTTATGGAGATGAAGATGAAAATCCTTATTCTTTTCTTTCTATTTACACTCTTATTTTTTATATAATTAATTATTGTTCTTAGTTTTAAAGACATTAAGTTTTTGAGATAAAAAAAGAATAATTGGGAATTATATATATATATATATATATATATATATTGTTTTTGTATTATTATTTGAAGATAAATAGAAAAAAAGGTCCTTAAAAACAAAAGGCAAATCAGTCATTTTACATCAAAAAAGTATGTCGTTAGTTTTTTTAACGGAACTAACCAGTGGCGTAGCTAGACATCTAACTAATTAAGGGTCAAATTTGATTAAAGAAAAAAATTAAATTATTTTGGTCACTCTTTAACAACAACATGATTTTGCTTAAAAAGTCATGCAAAATTAATTTCAACAATATTTTTTATACCAATTCGTAAATGAACATTCATTCATGAAAAAACAATTAATTCATCTCGAATAAACTTTGGATTTTCAGAATTTCACGCACGATAAATATTGAAACATATGTTATTTTTTAGACATAATGTACATCATTGTGCGGTAAACATCAATGTACAGTTTCTATTTAGCTTATTTATAAAATAAAAATACTGTAAATAGAATTTAAAATAATAAATTACATATTAGTATGTATTAGTACGGTAAGAAACTCTTGACATGGTTTGTATTAATTGAATTAAGTATTTAAATAATATAAATTTTTATTGTATTTCATTATTACTATTTAATGATTTAAAAAAATAAAAGAATGGCCAATTTATATTTCATTTTTAATAATATCTGATACAATATAATTTAAGACTAATTACTCTTTTTAAAAATTGAGAGGGGACAATTGACCCCCTAGCTAGCTACACCCGGGAAACTAACGATTTCAGATACATTTTTTCAGTCGAGGTAAGAATATCGATACCATTCTGAAGTTTTTGAATAGTGAGACACAAAGGCTCTGCTTCTCTAAATGATCGGACACTGTTTGGATCATTTTTCCTATAATGAAAGATCAATCATCATATAAATAGAGATAAGACACTACTGGAAAAAGATACTTACACTACCAGAACAACTACTTTAGCCGAAGAAATTTTTTCGTCGGCTAAGTACACTATCAGGATCAGCACTTTAGCCGACGAAAGATTTTCGTCGGCCTATTAGCCAAATTCATCGGCTAAGATGTCGTTGGCAAAGACTCGTCGACTATGACTTTAGCCGACAAAATAAAAGTGGTTATCGGCTATAGTTTAAAACTTAGCTAACGATTTATTTTTCTATTTTTCGTCGGCTAAAGTAAGACTAAAGCCGACGAAATAAATTGTCGTCAGCCTTAACCTGTGACTTTGGCCGACGAAATGTAAATATTTCGTCGGCCAAAGTTTTTAATAAAAAAATTAAAAAATAATTATAGCCGATTAAATGTAATATAATTCGTTAGCTAAATATTGAAAAAAAATTAACAAATAAAAAATATAGCCAACGAATTATAGTACATTTCATCGGCTAAATACTACTATAGCCGACGAAATAAGTCATATTTCGTCGGCTAAACCATGAAAAAAAATGCTATAGCCGACGAATTATGGTAAATTTCATCGGCTATAGTACTTTTTATGCTAAAAAAACCACAAAATTTCTAAATTACAATCCAAGCAAGCTGCAAATTACACAAACAATTTCATATAACCAACAACACCATCAAAAGTAGTCTAAACGTTTTTCATTAAATTATTTATAAATTTTTCATAAACCCATAAAACTATATAAAATCTATATCATCTAAATCTATATCTGCATCAAGAGGAGGTTGTTGTTGAGGAGGTTGCGACAGCTGATGTAGGGGAATAGGCGTAGGCGTAGGCGGAGCCGGAAGTCCCTAAAGCTAGGCAGATGAAAAATCTTACAAGTACTGTAACATCTGCTGCTACTGTGCCTGGTTGTGGCATATACTGCCGCATTATACTCCTGTAAAGCGGCAATATAGGTTGTCTGGGCGGCTTGCTGTTCCCGTAGCATCTGAACTTCCGCCTCTACCTGAGTCGTTCTGCTGCTAGTCGAGGCTGCCTTTTTCTGAAATCCGGGAGTGGCCTTCATTACCCTCTCGCCCTTCTTTCTTAGACCCCAGCAGTAGAAGTTATTTCCTCACGGTGGGAATGTTGTGCCCATGATCCTCGTCCCAACCCTGAGATCCGAAGTGTCTATCCGAGACATGGCTTCGGACATGTCTTCCTCCTACGTGTCTGGCCATGTCTCCCTCACTATAGCAGTCATCACCTCATCACTAGCCTGCCTCACATTCGACTAATTGGATAGGAAAAATAATTAATTAACATTATGAAATATATATATATATATATATATAATTTAAAAAATTTGAAAACGTAAAATGACTTACAATATCCTCCTAGACGTCAGGATATGTCTTCTCGTACGTATAGACGTACCAGTTGACATCTAGATGTTCCCTAGCCGCCTCGTCCATCAACGATGTGAACGGTCTAGAACCGGCATGATGGTTCCTTGTGTTGCGTTGCCGGTTCTGAGCGTTCGCCCGGGCAACCAAAATAGTTCTGCCTGTTTCACTGCCTCGTCGGAACCGTCACAGGATTCCGGTCAACTTGCCAGAATTTCGGTAAAGTTTCCCTCGTTTCTTTGCCTCCAAGTTATCGACAACAAACAACAAAAAAACATCAAATTAATTCTCCAACAACAACGCAGTATAACAAAAACAGTAACATAGAAGCTCAAAATCATCACTCACCCCTGCTTTGCCCAAACCCAAGAACCAGCAGCTCAAATCCACTGCTTCTAGCCTCACCGGAGTTCGAGGAACTCGCCTGAACCTTAAAAACACGGCCGCCGGAGAGAGGAGCAAGGAAACCCAGAAAATCTGAAAACACATGGAAAGAGGGGTTTTCGATTAGGGCTCGATTTCAGGGGTTTAAGGGCATGGAAGAAAGAGAAGAAAGAGAGGAGCAGGAATCTGACCTTAGTTTGTCGAATAGCCGCCTGGAACACTGAAATTTTGTCATTGACCGCTGAAATTTTGTCATTGCCTGGAACTCTCGGTCGATCTCCCTCCACAATGGCTGCCTCGGTGAGCTAAGGGTAGGGATGAGTAAAGGAGAAGGAGGCGAGTCGAACAGTAGTGGTCCGCCGGCCAGTGGTGGCCAGATGTCGGAGAGTCGTCGAGGTCGCCGGTTCGGTCGTGAGGAGTCGAGAGGGAGAGAGAGAAAGAGAGGGGAGATTTTTGACCAAAACAGAAAACAGAAAGCCGTCCAGACAACCTACACTGCCGCCGTACATGACCATAATGCCACGGTATACGCCGCCTAGCAGTTACAGTAGCAGAAGCAAATGTTCTAGTACTTGCAGGACTTTACAGCTTCCCAACTTCAGGCACTTCCGCTTCCGCCCATGCCTACGCCTATACCACTACCTCAACCGCCGCAACCTCCTCAGCAGCAGCAACCTTCTCCGCAGTAGCCCCCTGACGTGGATATAAAATTAGACGATATAGATTTTGTGTAGTTAAATGATTATATAGTTTTATGTGTTTATGAACAATTTATAAATATTTTAATGAAAAACGTGTTGTCACCATTTTTGGTGTTGTTGGTTATACGAAATTGTTTTGGTGTATTTTGCAGGTTGCTTGGAATGGTAATTAAGAAATTTCGGGGGTTTTTCTACTGGAATGGACTTATAGCCGACGAAACTTGTCATAATTCGTTGACTATAGTATTTTTTATTTTTAAGGTTTAGCCGACGAATTATAACAATTTTCATCGGCTATGGTAGTATTTAGCCGACGAATTTAGCTATAATTCGTCAGCTATAGTTATTTTTTATTTTTTTTATTAAATACTTTAGCCCACGAATATATTAAATATTTCGTCAGCCAAAGTCTTAGACTATGGTCGACGAAATGATGTTTCGTTGGCTATAGTATGAAACTTTAGCCGACGAAACAGATAAAATATTCGTCGGCTAAAGTTTTAGACTAGCTGACGACAACTTCTAGTTTCGTCGGCTAAAGTCATAGCCGACGAGTCTTTCCTGACGAAACCATAGTCAACGAAGACTCTTTGGTTAAGATCTTAGCCGATGAATTAAATTAACAAACCGATGAAAATTTTTCGTCGTCTAAAGTTCTTGTCCTGATAGTGAATGTTGCTTTCGTGATAAGGCTAGTGGTTCAGGTTTCCAAACAAACACATACATTTTTTTGTTTGAGAACTAAACTCAATTACATTCTAACAATGCATTTCAAGCCTAATGATTGGATTGAATTTCATATGATTCGTACTTGCTATAGCTTCGATGAACTATTTCTACCGTCAATAATAGTTAATTTGCAAAACCTAACCCTAACCTTACTGCCAGCTATCGGCCTAGATGATCCGAACAGACAGTTGCGTTAGATCGAAGACAGCGGAATCTACCACGGTTGTGGCTTGGTTGTCCATACTGTACTGGTGGTCTTTATAAGTAGCGGCGGCCCTAGTAGGTGATCTGGTGATGGTGGCGGTTTCACTCAAGGTGGTTGTTTTGGTGGATCATCTCTTAGTTGCTCGGTTGTTTTCACTTGTTAGTGTGGTATGCTCGGAATTTGGGTTCAATATAAGCCGATTTCCTCCTTAATTTACGTCTTTGCAATGTTGCAAAACTTGTTCCCATGCGGCCATGCCACTGCATAGAGCGCTTTGATTTTGTGTACGGTTCGTGAAAGTGAAATCGTTGTATTTAACAGGAAGAGTCAAGTAATGAGGTTGACGAAGTGAGGAGGCAGAGCAATTTGGTTGACGGAGGCAGACTGAACTGTGTGCGAATGGAATTTGTGCGAACTGTTGAGGACCCAAGCCTTCTATTTTATCGAAACGAGGTCGTTTTGACATCTCATGAAAAAAAACATAAGCATCTGCCTAGAAAGCCTCAAGTGGCGCCTTGCCTTGGCTGCCTTGTGCAACGTCTTTGGCACCTGTGCGCCTAGGTAGCTAGGTTGAGGCTGTAGAATGACCGCCTTGAGCCTTTAACTCCTTGAGCCGCGCTTTTTAAAACACTGGTGAGACTGATGAGTGCACAATGCCAGCAAATAGGATCAAAGAGAATTCAAAGAAAATAAGGAGTAGGTCTCATCTTGATGCACATTCACTTACAATTTTCTGTGTTCTGTATAAAATTCAATTATTCAATTCGATATGGCGAGGTAGAGACGGGACATTTCAAAATAGGGAGTGCAAACATAGTTCTACTAAGTAGATTTGGGGACCTCATTTTTTTTTTGAGAAAATAACATCTTCTCTTTGTATGAACTCAAAAGGCAATATCAACATCCAATCACTTGGCAAAGAGCATTCCATAGATAATGTTTAGCAACCTACATTCAGCTGGTTAGCTAGCTTGCAGAACACATTGCATAGGCTAATTCGTGCACTCACAACTGTAGTACAATGAGTATTTTGGGGACTTCCAACCTCAGTTCTAAAAGAGTGGTTAGGCACTTCAAACTTCAATTCACATAGAAACTGTTCAAGAAAGTTGTAGTGTCACTTCATCTCCAACTATGTCTAATAATTCTAGAAGAGGAACTGGCATACGAGCTTTAGTCAGAAACATTTGTGCATGTACGGACATCAAACCTTGTAAAAGCACGGGTGAAAACTCTAAAAGTTACTCTGTATAGAAAGTTATAACATACAAAACCCCCCAACCAAACACCTTAACCAATGGAAGATATCTGCTTCAAATAATTGCACAAAATATTCTAATAGCTCATAATAGAATATGCTGATACGTTCTTCATAACCTGGTAACTAAATAGGCACCTTGATTTGGATTAGAAAGTTAGAAGTCACAAGCAAATTCCAGCTCCAGGACTATAACTTGCTGAACAAATAATCAGACCTTCTGTTCTACATCCCATCCAGCCAAAGGGAGAAGATCCAAGGAGAACACAAATGCTGAGAAAAGTACATATAGATATCATTTTGGTTTACTTGAATCGCCTCTATTCCAACGAGACAATGCCACATGAATGATAAGTTCTCACATCATGTGTATTGTTGTGGCCAGAACAAATAGTTGGCTAGCAAACTGAGTTGAAGTGAAAAGAGGAATATGAATTTCATGATTGTCCTGGTAAGCTAATTCTCTACTGTACAGCAATAAAGACTATCATTCATAAGCAACTCCAGTGCTAACTTTCACCGACTCCAATATCTTTAAAAATTTAGAAATCAAAACCTTTAGTGTGTCAATATCGTGTCTTATGAGAAATGGTCTCTTGGTGGTGATCTAGTACTTATGATCCCCCACCCTAAGATACAAATCAACAAACAACCCAACCATATTCGCTCTATAGCCTTAACACTTAGATTCATATAAAATACACAAAGAAAAACAAAATAATGAAGGAGAGATCTGTACATGTGAAGAGAAAAGGAGCTGCTACACAGGCGGTATGTTGGAGAAAGAGAAGCCCTTGTAACCTTTGTAAGCATAGTAAGCAATCCTTGTGTAATATGAGCCCGGTATGAACAGGATCCCACCAAGAATCGCAAAGAAGAAGCCTGAAATTCCAAAACCCAGAAATCAGAAAAACCGAAAAATCGTGAGAAGAGTAAATGAAGGGTACCGTGAGCTTTGTCACCGCCGACGTGGTTGTATGCCATGAGGCTGCCGATGACAATGCCGAGGGTTCCGGTGACAAGGAGGGCGATGGCGAGAGCGATCTCTTTGATTGGGGGCTTGTTGTTGACGGTGTAAGAGCTCTCCATCATTATGTCTTCGTCTGTGATCGAGAACGCGTGATCCACATAAGCCATGGTTTGGGAGATCTGGGCGATTTGGGGCGTGTGGATTTTAGGGTTTCTGAGTTCAGCTGAGGTGGTCTGTGTTGTGAGATTTGTATTCAACTTTGGGTTCCTCGTCAAAGAACAAGAAAGTGGACAACTTGCGACACATTTATAACACACGGCTTTGGAGTTTAACTGTGTGCTGCCACGTGTGGGGGAGTATCATATACTAAGTTTTTGTTTTTATTTAATTATAGAAAAGGACCTAGGAGAAGGTAATGCAAGTCTTCCTTAGATTAGATACAAAGTCAAACAGTTTGGTGAAATATGCTGGTTTGTGAGCTTCGTGCTGCGGCTAAATATAGAGCAGTTTTAGATCGTGTTACTTGTGGCTCTTGTGAAATTATTAATGATGCAATTTTTCTAACTAAACAAAATCACTGGATTGATAATCTGCATGAATTTGGGATGCTTTGCCTGAACTCATCTGATGTACTCTGAAGAACCCTAGTGTTCTTAAGCTGAATTTGAGGTTTACGTCTTTGATTCGACCCTTCATACACATTATCTAAGCTCGTCTTTGATTTAATACACCCTAGTGTTCTAAATCTTCAGCAGAACTTCTACTGTCCATTTATAAGCTAAAACGGCAAAACCTAACAGCTGAGAACTTAAAACAGGTAAAATGTAACTACTCTGCGAGACCACAGCATTGGTGTTTTTCTATTTTCCAAAGACTAAGCTATACGACATTTCTATCACTTTCTAACAGCCTGCAAGTTGAATTTACAGTTTGAAATCATTGGAGAGTGGCATTACATTAAGCATTACTGAGTATGCTGCTCTCCAGAATTCAACTGCTGTGAGGGGGCAAATAAGTTGAATCCCTGTTCATGTCTAAACATTGCCTAGTATAGGGAATGAAATTTCAAAAACGTAATAGAGTTAGAGACCAACCAATGCAAACAAGGTTCCCCACTATAACTAGGAGAAGATGATGATTGACTCCAAGTGCTATAGTTCAATACCAAACACAAGTGAAATTAACTGGGAAAACATAATTGGAAATAAATAGTTTGATAAAATTAAAAGTCTGGAAAGCCCTTCCAATTACAGCAGCATCATCTAAAACCCTAATTCTTCTTCCCACCACCCAACAAAACCCCCCAAATCCTAAAGCAATATGAACCCTAAAAAGACCCCTAATTTGAATTCCATGCTTGAAATACACAAATTTGCACTGCCCTGCACAAACCATCCATTATTCTTGTTCCAGCCAAACCTTAGTTAAATTCTAACCCTTAAAATCTACTAAACCAAAGAAGAAGAAAAAAATACTCACTCACTTCCCTAAAGAACACACAAAAGAAAAAAGCAGGAACAGAAGGATCACATATTTATATATACCAGCAAACGCACCACCAGTAGTAGTAAACTAGCAGCAGCCATGAACCCACCTAATCGGGTCGAATCAACGCGGGTCGTCTTCCCTCCGACCCGAATTGCCGTGCCCGCCCGATAAAGAAGCCAACAAATTGAGATGTCCTGGAAGGTAATTTCCCACTCTGGCCGCCGACGCTTCCCCCATCGGCTGCTGCTGCAAGAACAACGAATGCTGTTGCGACACCGACTGCTGCTGACTCATCATCTCCGGCGGCGGAGTCGCCGCAAAGCTCCAGACTTGGCCGAAGTGCGGCGCCCAGAACCCTCCCTGGGCCGCGGCGGCGGGGCCCAGCATGGAGCTCATGGAGTGGTGACCGACGACCGACACCGCTCCTCCTCCGTCGTTGCCACCGTGGTGGTTGTCGGCGTCCTTGCCGTCGTCGTCGGTACGCATGCGCTTGCCGAGGATGAAGGGGGTGGGGCCGCCGCCGCCGAGGAGGGGCTTGTGGTCGGAGGAGTTGGAAAGGGAGGTGGTACCGGAGGCGCCGCCGCGGAGAGAAACAGAGACGGTGGAGAAGCTGGCGGGGGTGGTACCAGTTCCGGTGGCGGCGATGATGGAAGGCTCGGCCTGGCGGAGGAGCCACTCGATGGTCTGGCCGTCGGACTTGTGGCCGAGCTCACGTGTGAGCTGGAAGACACGCGCGGCGCAGATGATGGGCATGCGGATGCGGCGGCCGCGGCCGTCGACCTTGCTGTGACGGTCCTTGGACGGCGGCTTCTTGACGGCCAGGACGCCGTTAGAGGAAGGCTGCTGCGCCGTTTGCTGGGTCTGCTGCCTTTCCATCATCATGGCCGCGGCTCCATTGGAGAGCTGATCGTTATTGGGGGCCTCAGAATTTGACATTGAGACTGATCGAGGGTGCGCGGCCGTGCGTGCGGTTGGAAGAAAGGAAGGGTCTAGCTCTGTGTGGGGGATGGAGAGAAGAGCTGAGGAGGGAGTGAGGGGCTGAGGGAAACACAGCTCTTCTCTAATCATTGAGGTCCAGACAGGAGCTGGTGGAGACAGAGGAGGGGCACATGGGAGGTGGGGCCCGCCTTTCATACACCCCACTCTTACACTTCACACTTCTCATTCACTGTGCGCGACACGCGCGACAGACAACGGTGACACAAGAAAAATACTGACAATTTCTCTACGAGATAATAAAATACATTATTAAACTGGTTCTTTACGATTACTTTTTAATTATATTTTTTTATCTTAATCGTTTAGTTTATAGATCTATATAAGTAGAGTATTTTTATAAATTGTTATTTAAATTGATGATCATTAAGACATCGATTCAGATCAAATCAATAGATTGTTTAGTTATGCCAAACATGAACCGTTTAAGTTTATAATAGGTGAATCAGATTTATGAATCCCTTAACGATTTTTAATTTGTATGAAAATTTGTAGAGATAATCTACTTATATTTATCTATAAACTAGATCATCGAGATATGAACATGCGATCGAAAATATAGTGAAACGAAAATGTCATCAACAAAAATGTCCTAAATTGAACATATCCATTGCATTTCAAAGCGGAGATCAATATTAATGTTTTATAAGTATACTATATATGAATAAAAACCCTAAGCGGCGATCACATTTTTATTGGCTCTAAACTCTGCCGTCAACCAAGGTCAAGCCTTCTACTTTTATAGATAAGTCGATCGAAGATGCCACCAAATTATTTGTCGCCTCGCTTTCCCTTTAGAAGAATGATACATAAAGCAACACAATCATACCTATTCGCATAAGTAAAGAGGCATTAGCCTCCATCACCTACAAATTCTGCATTCGTCTCTGTTTAAATCTTGTTTTGATCAAGTTTGAGAAAGACATACGAAAAGTTTTTTCGAAACTTCGGGGAGCTCCACAAAACTCAGACTAAGGTTTTGAAAAATCTGTTTTATCTCCTATCCGGCTGCGCCGCAACGCTGGTGGCTGGCCTTTTGGTTGCTCCGGCGTTTGTTTTGGAGTGGTCGGACAAGGTTTCGTGTGGTTGGTGGCAGCAGAAGGTGGGAGTTAAGTTGTTGAGGTGGGTGAATCGGGACCTGATGGCATAATTGGATGTAGGGCGAATTGCTCCTGTAGGGTGTTTGTGTTGTTGGGAGAAGCGATGGTGTGGGGCTGGAGGTGTGTTGGAGAGGCAGAGGACGTGAAGGTGCAGGTCTAGCCGGATGATCTGATATGGGTTTGGCCTCGCTTTTGCTTTTGGTTAGATCTAGTTGAGTTGTCACATCCCGGTTTTAGAATCAATTTACGGTCGGTTACTTCCAAAGTTAACTTAATCTTTAACCATTTCGTAGTAACCGTTTTACCGTGAGATGTCACAAAGTTGACTTTTTCGTTAAGTCGGGAATTTGGGAAAACTTTCTTCATGGAAGTTGTAGAGGGCGTTGATACGAATCCGTAGACATGCTATGTGTCTTAATCGGAGTTCGTATGTGAAAGTTACGGTCTAAAAACGAGAATTTACTATTTTAGGAAACCCTATAAAAAGGGGAAAGTTACTGTAGTTAGAAAGTGAAAAATCAAAACTTACCGGACCTTCTCTCTCCTCTCCCCCGACAGAAACCCCTGTCGGACCTTGCGCGCGCCACAGCGCCGCCATCCGGCAACCACTCGCCGCCGCACCGGTCCCAAAAGCTCGGCCTCCGAGTCTACTTCATTCCTAAGTAAGTTTTCTGACCTAACTCACCGTAAATCAGGAGAAATTCCGAATTGTTCTTCATGTGTACAGTGATTTATTCTTGATCGGATTTCTCCCTCCCTGGATCACCAATTGTTGAGTTCTTTATATGGATAGGATGGGTTTTAGGAGTACTATAATTCCCTAGAATTTGGTAGCTTGGTTTGGAGTGTGGAGGGAGAATTGAAGGATTGAATTTTGAAGTGTAATTTTTTCAGGTTTTACTATTCATCACATAATTGACCTAGTTAGAGGCCGATTTAGCCTTCGTGTTGAACTAGAAAGTTGTTCGTATTGATGAGAGGAACAAACTGTGAAATTTTGGTATCGATTGGAGGTGGCCGGAGTTTGGCCGGAAATCTCTGCCGGCGGCAGGACCGCCACCTTTTGGGTAGTTTTTCTTGTCCATTAAATTGTAAAAATTAAGAGAAGACCATTGAAGGGCAGTTTCTAATTTTTAGAGATTTATTTGATACATTTAGTATTTTTGAAGATTTGGATTTATTAATTGGATAATTAAATGACAACCGGTCATTTAGGAAGTACCGGCTAGGCGTGAGGGTGTAATTAAGGGTTTTTACGCTAACGGGGTATTTGAGGCCGACTCCCCACGTTTTTCTAGAGGTGGTTAAGGATGAACGTTAAGGGTAAAGATTTATTACTGTTGCTCTTACTTTAATTGTGGGATTTTGACCTAATTGTGTATTTTGAACAAGACGTGGGGGAGCTCGAGCTAAGCAGCCTTTAAGTAGCCGGCAGACTTAGCGGCATCTTGTGAGTGGACTTTTATTTTAAATTTAATGCATGCAATAGATTTTATTTAGTTTCTCATTTATTTATG
Organism: Comarum palustre; assembly: GCA_951800085.1. Classification (NCBI taxonomy): domain Eukaryota; kingdom Viridiplantae; phylum Streptophyta; class Magnoliopsida; order Rosales; family Rosaceae; genus Comarum; species Comarum palustre. Next base: position 20,491,436 of record OX637584.1, on the reverse strand, counting down.
AATTTCCTCCATTTTAAGTTTTATGGTGATTTTGGGAAAATGAGAATTTAATACTTTTTGAAGATAAGTGAGCCGGGGAAGAGGTTCCTACCTTTCCTGTGATTTTAAAGGATTTTTCCGGAATATGGTTTTTAATTGTTATCACTATTTTGGGTTATGGAGGGGGATTATTTTTAAAAGGGGAAACTTGGCTCTTGGATTTAATGATTTTAAAGTACAGTCAGGGAACCAGTTTCGGGTTCCTGGAAATGTTTTAAATCCAATGTATTTAGGGTAAAGTCATGGGTTTTTTGACTTGATTTTCGATTTATTTTACCACGAGGTTTTTAAAGGATTTTCAAGGATATGGTTATATGTATTGCATGCTAGCATGGACCCTCTCCAGATGGAAATGGTACCCTCTCTGGATAGTAGCTGGTCTGACCCTCTTCGGTGGTAGCTGGTCAGTAGGACCCTCCCGGATAGAGCAGGTCAGGACCCTCTTCGGTGGTAGCTGGTCGGTTGGACCCTCCCGAATAGAGCGGGTCATGGGACCCTCTTCGATTGAGCCGGTCAACAGACCCTCTCGTGCTAGAGCTGGTCGGTGGTTTTCTCGTGGTTATGGTTAATACCCCACATTTAAATTATTGAGTTGAGCCAAGGGATTTGCTTTATGAATTATCTATTCTTTTTCTATGAATTGCGTGCATAAGGTATTTCTTGGAAAACTCCAAGGGCATTAAAGAAAATAGTCTTTTTATATTTGATTTTTGTCCACTCACGTTAATATTTTTCAATGTTTCTCCGCTGAGCCCTTCGTTTTTAATGCCCAGATTGCAGTGCTCGATCCGACTAGTCTTCGTGGAGGCCAGGCATAGTTACCGCTATTTTTCAAACCAACAGTAGGTTCCGGGTTTACCTACTTGTAATTTTCTCTGCTTCTTCTTTTCATAGTCGCTCTGATACACATCGGGTTGTATTATTTGTCGGTGAACTCTTAGGGATCTAGAACCCCTTGTAGGATTTAAATCTAGAACTGGTGTGACTTTGTTGTGTTAACACTTATTGTGATTTGTTATGAACTTATTTAGATATGTATCATGTGGATGATGTTGGTTATGGGAGCAGGATGGCTCCAGGAGTTTTAGGTTGGGTGTTGGTTTATAGAAGTGTTCATTTGGGTTTATTGCAGGTTAAGGGTTGTCCACTTTTCAAGGGAGACTATGTCGAAATTTCGGCAGAATCTTCTTGGGAGGTGGTTCCCGCAAGACTTACTTCGGGTTAAGGGGGTTAACTCGGGGTGAGTCTTGACCTGAGTTATTGTGTTGCTCTGTAGTAGTGGCGAAGATGGTGGAGTTCTTCTGACGGTTGTGAGGCAGAGCTTCGTGGTGCGTTTAGCTGCCGACATGGTTCTAGGAAGTGCTTCTGGGCATCTTACCTTTGAGGGCCATGGGTATATGGGTGGGTTTGGGCCTTGTTGGGCTCAGGCCTAGGGTTGGTTTGGGCCTAGGTCCATGGTTCTTGTTTTATGTTTTCTTAGTTATTTTTGTTATCCGTCCTCTTTGAGCGAGGGTTTTGACATCCTCTTTGAGGAAGGGTTTAGGATTTGGTAAGTTGGTGTCGTTCGTCGTGGGGTAAACTATGGTTTGGTGTCATTTTCAATGACTATTTTAATGCCAGTTAGTTCCGGTCGTCAATGTAATGGGGAGGTTACATATGCATATATACTGGTAGTTTTGGCATGTAGTGTTTGAAATAGTTTTTCTTCGTAAGGTTGATTGTAAAGATGTATTGGTACTTCTAGATAAGGTTAGGTTTCGGCTGCTTACATGTGAGTTTTTCTTAGCTGATGCATAGAACAAATCAACACATTAACTGCATATGTAATATTTGGCATCGACACAGTCAAATATATTAACCTGCCAACCAGCCTCCTATATCGACCTTGATCTTTAAGCAAATCACGTTTGTCACATAATTTCAATCCTCGTTCCATAGATGTATCAATAGGAGCATCTCCTAACAGTCTTGCATCCTCAATAATCTCTAATGCATACTTACGTTGTGAAATATAAATCCCACTTTAAGAAGTAGAAGCCTCAATACCAAGAAAATATTTCAAATCACCAAGGACCTTGATGTTAAAATGATTATGCAAAAATTTCTTAGTCACAACAACACTTTAAGGATCATTTCAGTAATCAATATATCATCCGCATAGATCAAGAGGGTAGTAAAGGACTTGCCTTGTTTCCTGATGAAAAGTGAATAATCTGCACAAGATTGTACATAACCCGCAGAGCGAAAGCTTTTGAGAACTTGGCGAACCATTATAGAGAAGCTTGTTTCAATCTATACAATGACTTGTGGAGACATGTATATTTCTTCTTATAAATCACCATGTAGAAAGGTGCCACTGACGTCCATTTGATGAAGCGACCAACCTTTAGCTGCTGCCAAGGCAAGTAAGCAGTTTACTGTGATTTTTCTTGTTATTGGGGAAAATGTTCTTGATAATCGACAACTTCAAGTTGATGAAGCCCTGGGCTACCAAACATGTTTTATATCGCTCGATCGAGCCATCAGAACGATATTTAACTTTATAAACCCAACGACAACCAATTGGTGTTTTGCTTGTAGGAAGCTTAGTAAAAGAGCAAGTTCCATTAGCTTGAAAAACCTGCAATTTGGAATCCATAACTGCTTGCCATTCAAGATGAGCAACGACCTCCACATAATTCTGGGGTTCTGTGACAACATTAATTTGAGCAACAAATTGTCGATAAGCAGGCGTGTAACGATGATAAGAACATAGTTCCCCAATCGATATCGTGTACCTTGAGTCGGACATGGAGTTAAAGAAGATGATTGGTCGGAGCAAACAAACGAACATATATAGATAGTCAACTAGCTTCATTTGTGGGACGATCTGGCGGCAGGTTCAGGTGATGGGAAAGTGGGTTCAGCCGAGGGAGCATAAAGGTTTGGAGACATCAAGGATGACGACGTCGGGGATGGAGACGGTGGAGGAATAGATAATGGCTTTTGACATCTGGAATAAGTTTTTTGAAGGGTAGGCGGAGCTGAGGTCAGCGCTGGAGTAACAGAAGGAGGAGACGATGGTGATGTGGTGTGATAAGAGGAGGACGACGGTGAGGAGTTGTTTTATGGATTGGGTATTTCGATGTATGGCGAAATAGAAGGTTGAGGAGGTCGTGACGGATATGTGGAAAGGTCAAAAGAAAAATCAAGGAGATAAGTGTTAGGGAGTGGTCTTGTGAACATTAGTCGCATAAGCCAAACACTCAAAAATGTGGAGATGACAATAGGAAGGTGATTTTGAGTAAAGCAATTCAAACGGAGTTTTGAAAGAGAGCAATGGAGAGGGTAATCGATTGTTTATGTAAACAGCTGTGGAAGCACATTCTCCCCAAAATTGCATAGGAAGTTGACCTTGAAATCTCAATGCTCGTGCGACTTGCAAAATGTGGCGGTGTTTGCGTTCAACAACCTCATTTTGTTGAGACGTGTAAACACAAGAATGTTAAAAAATGACATCGTCATCTTGAAAGAAAGGACAAAGTGAAAAAAAATTCACCACTATTGTCACTTTGAAATATTTTAATACTAGAGCCAAATTGTGTTGAGACATAGCTAAAGAAACGCTTTATAAGTGGTTGTACTTTATCTTTAAATCACATAAAAAATATTCATGTGAAATGTGTATAATTATTAACAATAGTAAAAAAATAATGAGAACCTAAAAGTGAAGGGTGTCGATAACGACACCAAACGTCACAAGGAATAATCTCAAAATGTTTTGTTTAAAAAAATAACACTAGAAGTGAATGGTAGCTGACTTTGTTTGGCCAAATAACATATAGGGCAAGCGTTATTTGACTAAATGGAATAATTCAAAAATTTCTAGGCAATAAAATTTACGAGAAGGTGATGTATGGATAAGGCGGCCATGCTAGAGATCGATAGAAGAGGTGGTGAGGTTACAGACTGGTCTGTTTGTGGATAAGGAATGATTGGCCAAAGTTTCATCAGATAGTATAGTCCATCTCGTTGTATACCCAAACCAATCCCCCTCCTTGTAGCTATATTCTGCAAAATACACCAATATAGATAAAAGGTTACTAAGTAGTTCAAACCTTTCGTCGAATGAATAGCAAACATCAAATTAACTTTGAATGTAGGCACCGATAACACATCATGCAGATAGTAATTGGAATTAAAAGGTAAAGACCCTTTGCAACAATTTTCGCTCGTTCTCCACTAGGCAATGACATGAATGGTAATGAACAACTGTGAACTTTATACAGTAATTTAGAGGAGGAAGTAATATAATGTGTCGCCCTGCTGTCAATAATCCAATTGTGGGAATCGACTTAAACTTTAGAAAAACCTGGTTGTATTATTGTATTTGCCTTAGAGTTAGTGCCCTCATCTTGGATATGAGTCTTGGGAATAAGTGACGACAAGTGTTTGAGCTGATCTTCTGATATTGAAACTAGCCTTTCTTCTAATGTAGAATTGGCAGCAACTTTGTCTAGATTACCTCTAGCTTTTGGATGGCCTTCTCGGTAATCATGTAATTTATGACAAGTTTGGACCCAATAACCCATTTCATCGCAGTAGGAACAGTGAGGACGTCTTCTTTCATAACCAAAACCACGTTGGTTATAATTTTGGTTTTGTCGACAGCCATTCCAAGCTCCACGATAAGCTCATCCACCACTGTCGCATGCTCGGTCTTTCCATGCACCGTGATTAGTCCGGTCACCTCCAGCAAATCGGTTGTTATTTCCAGATAAGCGATTCACTTCCGCAGGCGCAGGTCTGCTGCTTCCTGATCGGACTGCCATGGCAGCACTGGTCGAATCCTCTACCACACGAGTTAAAGCTATTATGCACTGCTTTTCTTCATGAAGTGTCACATCCCGGTTCTAGAATCAATTTACGGTCGGTTACTACCCAAGTTACCTTAATTTTTAACCGTTTCATAGTAACCGTTTTACCGTGAGAGATCACAAAGTTGACTTTTTGTTAAGTCGGGAATTTGGGTAAACTTTTTTCATGGAAGTTGTAGAGCGTGTTGATACGAATCCGTAAACATGTTATGTGTCTTAATCGAAGTTCGTATGTGAAAGTTACGGTCTAAAAAGGAAAGTTACTATTTCAAGAAACCCTATAAAAAAGGGGAAGTTACTTTAGGTAGAAAGTGAAAAATCAAAAACTTATCGGACCCTCTCTCTCCACTCCCCTGATGGAAACACTGCCGGACTTTGCGCGCGCCACAGCGCCGCCGTCTAGCCACCACTCGCCACTGCACCTGTCCCAATAGCTCAGCCTCCGAGTCTACTTTATTCCTAGGTAAGTTTTCCGACCTAACTCGCTGTAAATCGGGAGAAATTCCGATTTGTTCTTCGAGTGTACAGTGATTGTTCTTGATCAAATTCTCCCTCCTTAGATCACCAAATGTTGAGTTTTTTATATGGATAGGATGGGTTTTAGGAGTACTATAATCCCATAGAATTTGGTAGCTCGGTTTGAAGTGAAGAGGGAGAATTGAAGGATTGAAGTTTTGAATTGGAATTTTTCGGGTTTTTAGAACTTTTTGTCGATTGACCTAGTTAGAGGCCGATTTGGCCTTCGCGTTGAACTAGAAAGTTGTTCGTAATGATGAGAGGAACAAACTGTGAAATTTTGGTGTCGATTGGAGGTGGCCGGAGTCCTCTGCCGGCGGCGGAGCTGGCGGCAGTGCCGCCACCTTTTGGGCGGTTTTTCTTGCCCATTAAATTGTAAAAATTAAGATAAGGCCATTGAAGGACAGTTTCTAATTTTTGAAGATTTATTTGATACGTTTAGTATTTTTTTTGAAGATTTGGATTTATTAATTGGATAATTAAATGACAACCGGTCATCTAGGAAGTACCGGCTAGGCGTGATGGTGTAATTAAGAGTTTTTACGCTAATAGGGTATTTGAGGCCAACTCCCCACGTTTTTCTAGAGGTGGTTAAGGATGAATGTTAAGGGTAAAGATTAATTGTTGTTGCCCTTACTTTAATTGTGGGATTAAGACCTAATTGTGTATTTTGAACAGGACGTGGGGGAGCTCGAGCTGAGCAGCCTTCAGGTAGCCGGCAGACTTAGCGGCATCTTGTGAGTGAACTTTTATTTTAAATTTAATGCATGCAATAGATTTTATTTAGTTTCTCCTTTATTTATGAATTTGCTTCATTTTAAGTTTTATGGTGATTTTGATAAAATGAGAATTTAATACTTTTTAAAGATAAGTGTACTGGGGAAGAGGTTCCTACCTTTCCCGTGATTTTAAAGGATTTTTCCGGAATATGGTTTTTAATTGTTATTACCATTTTGGGTTATGGAGGGGAATTATTTTAAAAGGAGAAACTTGGCTCTTGGATTTAACGATTTTAAAGTAAAGTCAGAGAACCGGTTTCCGGTTCCTGAAAATGTTTTAAATCCAATATATTTAGGGTAAACTCATGAGAATTTTTACTTGGTTTTCGAATTATTATATCACGAGGTTTTTTAAAGGATTTTCAAGGATATGGATATGTATTGCATGCTAGCATGGACCCTCTCCAGATGGAGATGGTACCCTCTCTGGATAGTAGCTAGTCTGACCCTCTTCGGTGGTAGCTGGTCAGTAGGACCCTCCTCGATAGAGCAGGTCAGGACCCTCTTCGGTGGTAGCTGGTCGGTTGGACTCTCCCGATTAGAGCGGGTCATGGGACCATCTCCGATTGAGCTGGTCAATAGACCCTCTCGTGGTAGAGCGGGTCGGTTGTTTTCTCGTGGTTGAGGTTAACACCTCACATTTAAATTATGGATTTGAGCCAAGGGATTTGCTCTATGATTTATCTATTCATTTTCTATGAATTTTGTGCATAAGGTATTTCTTGGAAAACTCCAAGGGATGACGTTAAAGAAAATAGTCTTTTTATATTTGATTTTTGTCCATTCACGCTAATATTTTTCAATGTTTCTCCCCTGGGCCCTTCGTTTTAAATGTCCAGATTGCAGTGCTCGATCCGATTAGTCTTCATGGAGACCAGACATAGTTATCGCCATTTTCCAAACCAACAGTAGGTTCCGGGTTAACCTACTTGTAATTTTTCCCCGCTTCTACTGTACTTAGTCGCTCTGATACGCATCGGGTTGTAATTTGTTTGTCGGTGAACTCCTAGGGATCTAGAACCCATTGTAGATTTTAAATTTGGAGTTGATGTAACATTTGTTATATACTTACTAGATGTGTATCTTGTGGAGGACGTTGGTTATGAGAGCAGGATGGCTCCAGGAGTTTTTGGATGGTTGTTGGTTTATAGAAGTGTTCATTTGAGTTTATTGCAGGTTAAGGGTTATCCACTTTTCAAGAGAGACTATGTCGAAATTTCGGCAGAATCTTCTTTGAGAGGTGGTCCCATAGGACTTATTTCGGGTTAAAGGGGTTTAACTTGGGGTGGGTCCTAACATGAAGAACTAAAGAGAAGGTTTGACAAACAGTGGGTAGTGGTTTCGTAAGCCTCCACTGCCCCAATCAAATACTTGAAACTTTCCCCATTTTGCAATTTCCTGTCTGTGTACTAAATTAGGCAAAATGGCAAGGTCTTAAAAATCAAAATTTTACCCGAAATTTCGTCGAAAAATTTGTTTTTTGGACCTCCGAAATATATTTCACATTCCAAACATTTTTCATCCGAAACTTTTGACATTTCTTGATATTTTCTGAAAATTTTTAATTTTTTAATTTTTTTGCCCAAAAATTTCTAATCCTTAAGTTAAAACTCAAACAGTCACTTTAATTCATACCCTTGCTTTAATCCCTTATTTTGTTTGCCCAAAAGTTTATAATCCACCATATACCCTTACGGCTAGTAATGCATTATCCAATATATTTCATGTCTTATGGGGTGCAATCAAATGATAACTCGTGGTCACATTCTGAAGCACAATCTTCCAATGATTATGGTTATGACCAAGGTCAAGCGATTCCCAATGTCTACTACAACTCCCAGTATGAAACCCACGTGCAGTCCCTCTTGACCCGTATGGTTGACATATATGTCAATACATGCAAAACTACAAAGGTGAAGTATCATTTAATGATTATTCTTCACAATACACTGAAGTGTCTACACAGAGAGATGATGAATATAACGAAAATTTTGTACCTCAAGATCTTCTACGTGGTTTTAAAGTACTTATTTAACGATTAAACATTTACTTTTCACATTAAATTACTACAACTCCCCATAAATCAAAATTTATTCAAGGTTTTCTTTTCAAATTTAGTACATAATATAGTAAACAAACATCTCTTGAAATTTCATTAAAAATTTTCGTGTTTTTCTTCATATTTCTGTCAATTTCCTCATTTTTTTACTGCTATCGATATTTTCTCAAAATTTTTATCTAAATATCTGTTTTTCAAAAGATAGATATTTCCGCAATCGTCAAAATTTAAGTCCTCACAAATGAGGACTAGTGGTAACAAAGGGGATAGCTCAGTTTAGCAACCTGCCTTGAAAGTTCAATGGCAATTTGGGGGGGGGTGGTGGCAGACTCATGCTGATGATGCCGTGGGGCTTTCAAAATTCAATGCAGTTTAATGCAGAAAACTGGCATTCGAATCATTGTGGCAACACCAAACCGAAATTGCCAATGCATTTTCTTTTTCACCAGGGATGATTTTTGTTTTTCGATATTGTTCCTACGAATTCGAGATGGAATCCATTGTTTTATCAAGTCAAAACATTACATACTCAGCTTCCTAGTCATAATTTTGCATTACTCAATGGTTTACATTTTTCCCGTGCACGATCTGTTACATGACTATAAAAACGAGTGAAATGAGTGTCAAACGATATCTGAATATTGATTCAGGTAGTTAGGCGGTGAAAGATTTCATCAAACAAGACACTAGATGTCACTTTTGAGTATAAAAGGTTGGTTAGTTATTGTGACGATTTTGCTTATATCACCAAGTCATAAATCCTAAATTCTAAACCATATAAGATCGAACAAACATAAGTCACATTGACGTATGATTTTCTTCAAGAAAGACCATTATCAATATGTAGCAGATCTAAGAAAATGGCCCCACCACACCATCTTAATTCCTAATCCACATGATCATAATCGACTCACCCCACCTACAAGTCTTTTTTTTTTCCATTCTTCACTTGTTCGTTCTAATTCTCAACGTATTCGGCTGCGAGAGTTGTAAACATGTATTTACTCAGTTTCTGGTTAAAAGTTGAAACTAGTATTTGCCTAGTGATCCAGTTGAAACTCCAAATGAAATAGAGAGATCACTTTCAAGTTTCGGCCAAAAAAAGAAAGAAATTTAATTCGGAACAAAGAGAGCACAATACTAAAAACCCTAGCCATGTGGCACATACACAAAGCCATCTCGTCCGGTGACCGGTGGCACCCTTGGCTTGACGGCATTTAGGGCTTAGTCGACGTTGGGTTCGTTGTTGGGCGGGATTTCTCTATGCCCGTAGTCTCTTGCATGGGTAGGTTTGAGGGCGGACGATGGTTAGAGATTAGGGTTGGACACTTCATACCGTAATCTCAATCTCGTCTCAGTCCCGTACCGAAAATTTGCAGGATGGGACATGACATATTTTTAAATTGGCGGTACTATACCGTCCCGTCATGATAGTTTAGAAACGGGACGGGATGAGATCAGGACGGGATCGTCCTGAATTGTAAGTGTATTTGTATGTGATTTTAACCGTCTGATTGTTAGGGTGTATACTCTTACAATGAACTCAAACACGCTTAATGAGACGCCTAAAATCTAAACCTAAATTCAAAGTACTAGTTTTACATGATAAGGGTTAGATAATTCATTCTCATTTGGTGATGATAATTATATGAAAGATATCGACTTCCACAACGAATCTAAGTAGCAATAGCTAGTTTCTTAGATTTTCAAACTTAAGAGTTTTCTCGAGATCTTAATTAATTAGTTAGATATAAATTACAAGCATTTAATTAATTGGTTTTTGACCCCCTTTTATTTTTACAATTTTTGTTCGTTTTCTACTTATATAAAGTTAGAAATTTAGAACTAGAGAAATTATACCATAGAAAAAATAGCATCATGGAATTTATAAAAAGGAATATTATACACAATAAAAATCTTATCAATATTGAATGAGTACACATTGACTTAATAAAAAATAAATATAAAATTTATTCAAGAATTTAGGATCAATTTCTCTCTTCTAAGTTTTTTATTTTTTATTTTTTCGTTGTGGGATCTTGATCTTGTCCCGGTACCGAACAGGATCATCCCGTGCGGGATAGATTTCTAAAACTACAATCCCGTCCCTTCTCGATAATATTTTTTTCAGGGCGGGACGAGATTCACCGCATCCCGTCCCATCCCATCCCATCCCATCACATGCCCATCCCTATTAGAGATCTAGATATTTTGGCTTGTGCAAGCTTGGGGGTGATCGACGTTGTTCAACTTTAAGATATGTGACAATGGGGTTATTAGAGAATTGGATCGGTGATGTGTTAGTTCATGGTCGCGACACCATGGAGCGCATGGTCGAACCTTGGCATTCGCATGCTGGGAGGCCTGTGACTCCTCGTGGAGGGGTAGAGCGGTTGTGATTTTGATTGTTGACCAGCGACGATCAAGGTCAGTGAGGATGAAGGTGAGAACATGTCGTGACCTTCTATTTGGACCCTGGATTTTATTTCTTTGCTTGAATTTTTGTTGTTTGGATTTGCTTATATGGTTAAAACCAATTGATTGAATTTAAGTGGTCTCGTGACTTCATCATCATGTCATCTTTATTCAATCCAATCATTTTAAACTATCCAAACAGAGAAACCAAATCCTTAGACCTTACCCCTTTATAGCCTTTTAGGGACCTAGGTATTTTCTACCAACTCTAAAGTTTGATAGGGGTTGGTGAGCCCTAACATTTAGGACAAGGTGGTATGTTTTCCTTGTTCCTACCTTGACAATTGATGGATGATAATTTCTTTTTGGTTATTGGTTATACTTGGTTGCACACCAATTAAGGTCTATAGATGACTGATATTGTCATTGTTGAAGATGAGAGATCTCATATTAAAAAAGTGATAAATAAAATATAATATATAAGTGGATAGATCTTTCCTAATTGTACTCATACATTTTACGTTAAAACCCAACACCTTAAATGTGGTTAAGTTAGAACAATATCGATACAAAAATTATTCACGAGCCACGATTGTCGTTGTTTGACATGGTATCAGAGCGGGTCCCTCTCTAGTTGCGTCTCCAATGGGTTGAAGTGCGTTCTTTCAAGGGTCATGACTCTGGTTTGTTTATTTCGAGTTTAGGGTTCTTTCAGTTGCCATGAGGAGTTTGAGATTCTTTCTGTTGTCATAAGGCCTGAGTTCAATTTGTAAATTAATTTCACGTATAGACCTAAAAGTTAGGTTGCATGTATTGAGGAGTGATGGAGAGAACAAATTTCAAATCAGAAAAGTGACAAATAAAATATAACATATAAGTAGAGCAGATGAATAATTTATAATTGTACCGATGTCTTTTGTGTTAAAACTCAATATCTTAAATGTGGTTAAGTTGAAACAATATCGGTACAAAAATAATACACAAGACACGGTTATAGCTGTTTGACAACCATTACATTAGAGTTAGATATGAATAACTCAAAATCATTTGTGGAAGGTATAACAAAGCCCATCTAAAGTAAAACCGAGTATGCAATTCGATATATCATATAAGTGCCTTTTGGTCGTCGAAAAAAAAATTATATGATTATATCAGAAAAAGTTCAAATCAAGGACTGCTTCAGTTTGATACCACGTAATATTCTTAGATATTCCATGATTTCCAACCAACGTAACTAAACTGTGCTGGATTTTTCGCTTAATAATCACTCATCAGACTAATCAATCATATTTGAGTAACAACCAACCGAGTCGACTACGAGATCCAACATCATGTATGTGTGCCCAGTTAGATATTATCAAGCTTTATGATTAATTACAAAGACTTGCACGGTCCAATTATCAACGACACAGATATTATATGGAAAACGTGTTACGCGGGTAGAGGTGACTTGCACGGTCTGGAAACAGGCGCGTGAGGGATAGAGCTGTCTTGGCTTTAATGAGGTCAGAGAGTGAGTAAGCCCGAGTAGTACAAAAATTGACACCTAGACTGACATCGGCATTGTGCTTTTATTTACTTAAATTGCCACTCTGCCTCTCTCAAACGACAAGGATCAACTAGACCGATGTCTGCGAATATTGATGCACAATAATTCAGGAACTCAGCCGTTGGATTCGAAAAGTGTATGGATCGAACTGTCCACATTGCTCCAACACACCAGTTCTCTATTTCAGTCTTTGTGGATTGAGATGGAAGTCAAGCCCGTAAATGTTTGGGTTGAAACTGTCAAGATGCTTGATGCTTTGCATAATTTACTTTAATAATTGCTTGACTTTTTATTATGTGATGATGTGGGTTTAGAGTTGCTAAAAAAGATACAATTTTACACACCGTTGTAAATATTATATTATATATAATATTTACATAGCTTCTACTTACATGTTTATTAATAAATGATATGACGTTGGACGCGTTTATTGTTACCTCGTTAAAAATCTTGTCAGGTAATAAAAACCTTATGAGATAAAAACAACTCTGGACTCGAAGAAGAAAAAGAGTGCAACGCACATATGTCATAGATAACATAATCTTGAATACTCTCTCTGATGAGAATCTCCCTTTAAATGACTGAAGCAAGCTCCAATATCATGTATTTGATAAAATTCATGTCTCGTATATATTAGATATGGTGTGTCAATCACATAAGTGAGATGTGAGTTTTGTATAGAAGAGACTCATCATAAATTTATAATCCTGCAAAGGTTAGGGTCCAACAAAGCTATAATGAATAAATCTTACATGGTAAGAGACCAATTTCATTTGTTCAAAACATTGATAAAGACATTAGTTAAAGCTTCAAAATATAAATAAATAACAATTGACGTTTTTGTCATCGTATAATATTCTTGAGCAGAACAATTAAGTTTGGCACAGTTTAGCTATAGATATCAATTTTTACAATTGATAATTTCATCTAGGCTCAATAGGAGCTTTGGCTAAATTCATAATTTTGTGACTGAAAGTTAGAACATGTTGCAACATTGTGATTCAAATTCGATTTGTTAGTCTTGCCATGCATAATACTCAATGAGGCAATACATCACTTTGATTGTAGTATATTGAGTATATGAGCTTCGGACTATGTGATTCTATGAGTGAGCTTAATGCTCTTGTAATATCCATAGAATTGTCTTAGGCATATCAATCATTTAAGGACTTAGACTAGTGAAGCAATATGTATGTAACAACACATAAGATTATGGGGATGTGCATTTAGCAATATGCTTTCATCTTCATAATAAAACAAGACAATTTGTCATAAGTCTCTCACGCAATATAACACTGTACTTATACAAAATTTGTTGTTTAAAGAAGAATAATAATCTCATGTCTCTATAACGAGAGATTGTGTCATATTCACTAAAATAAACTTATATGTAAGGAATTGTGAAGTCCAAGTATTTCATGAAAATGAGATTCATTATATTATTTAGCTAAAAATGCCAAATAATATACTTGAATTTTGAATTTTGAGTTTCGGACAGTTGTCCATATGGATATCATAAGCATATGGTTCTTATGCATTATCATGGAGAATCATTGCCTCATCAATTCACAGATTATACTCAAATTATTAGGTCTTCACAATTAGAAACATAGTCTAAAAGTGGAATGAATCTATGTTCATATATACTGATAAAAATGAGTTGGACCTTAAGCCCATATATAATCATGATTGTATAACAATCGGTGGAGAAAATTTATATCTGGGGTGACCTAAACTGTCATGCCAAAACATAAATGAATTTTGATCATTTGATAGTTTGTACATAAAGATATTCCATATTATAATCATTTGTGGTCTCCACATGATATCTATTTAAATAGATATATTTAAAACTGAGTAGATTCCTTTTGGATCTGGAAGAGTACAAAGCCTCTTAAATGATCAACATAGTGTCATTCGGTAGTCTAATGTGAGCTTTACCAAAGCCTTCGACCATGTCTGAGGATCCAGAAATTGTGGTCACATTAGCTTTTTTAAAAGACTAAAGTGGAGGAAAATTTACGATCACGAAGAATCGTGTGCGTAGTGACACTGTCAGCAAGGCATATATTTTCTCCATCATTTTTAGACGATAGGGCATCCATGAATCATAGTCATTGCCTTTATAAGAGAAAATAAAATAAGTAAATAATTTACTTGTAGCAATGAAGCGCACATAAAGTGTTGCTAAGACTTTAGGTAATTAAAACGTACATCACTTAAACAAAAAAAATTATGTAAACAAACTAAGAGATGTAATTATGAAATAATACCAAAGAGTGGTTTTAGCAAATGAGGATAACATGTAATTATCCATGTGCATGGTCATTGTATGTCCACAAAAACTAAAATTTATCAAGCACCCATTTTATGTGTAATTTATTAGTAATGAAAACCAGAACCGTACCTGAATAGAGTCTCAAGAGTCGATGGATTCAGGGCTCTGAACCTTTAAGGGCCCAAAATTTTATTTTCTCATTGTGTGATCACGTTAGTTTTGTAAAAAACAAACATTATATTACAATCATTAGTTACTATTTTAGAAAAAATGAGTAGTGTAAGTAAGTACAAAAAAGATTTTTAATGTTTTATGTCGTTAGATTTTGAGTTTATATTTTAGTTCATGAATTTTTTGAAAAGAGAAAATAAATTTGAATGAATACTATAGTTTAAGGGTCCATTTTTAAAAGTTTGACTCAGGTCTGAAAATCTCAAGTCCGAAAATCTCACGTCCAGATCTGATGAAAACAATTACGCAAGATTAAAGCAAATATGGTCATCATAATGATAATGAAGACTATATATGCTTGATTGACAAATTTTAATAATCACCACATAATAAAGATGTAATCAAAGAATTTATGTTTGATTGAAAATCAAAACGTAGTTACCAAACAATAAATGATATAGAATGGTAATAAACACATTTGTGGCATATATGAAAAGAAAAACTTCATTTATTTGAATCATAATGGAAAGTACAATAATAGAATAATTAGAAAATAACAAAATAAGAGGATAACATTGTCAAATCATGAGCAAATAGTTTACTCGGTGTCAAGAACATCACCATTGAGCAAGGAACATAGCCTCATCAAATTGGAGGAACATAGCCTAATCAAGAAATATAGCCTCATCAAATTTCATATTATACTCAAGTAATGTGTCATACTTGATGGGGTGGTTATGTGTGTAACCCAACCCACATGATAGAGCAACCAACTTTTGCAATCAACGCTTTTAGCGTAATTATTGGAATTTAACAAAAAAAATTACGACATTATAGTGATAAACACATTCATGGCAATAAGAATGATATTGAAATTATCATTTATAGCAATGACTACCGTTCATGGTAATAAAACATAATCACATTTAATTGATGCCAAAATATATCTTTACAATTATTCGATTTTAAGAACACCGTTGTGGATCATGTTAACAACATGTTTAAGTTCATTCTCCACGAAACAAATTGTTGATTTCCGGTGGAGTGATGTCTAATGACATAGATCAATCCCAAAGAGGCCAATACATATAATTGATTTTGGCCTTAATCATTGTCTTTGGAGAGGGCTTGGTAGAGTGCTACAAAATATTGGGGAATGTGCTAAAAACGCTGAAAAATGGTTACTATAGCCACATCTTGTAACATCCCGGTTCCAAAATTATTATCACGGGTGGTTACTGTAATATCCCGAACCTAAAAGGTTACTTTTTCTGGTTATTAGTTACCCCAGATTTTTCTTACTCGCGCTCGAAGGTTTAAATAGTGGTTAATTAAGTTTTTTTTTTTTTTTTTTTTTTTTTTTTTTTTTTTCTGAAAATGGTAAATGACGGTTTTGAATTTCTGAAGTCGTAGTACGCGACAGTACAAGCTCACCGGTATGTTCGGATTATTTTTCAGAGGGATGAGCTAATTTCTATGGATTTATGAAGTTTAAAGCAAAGTTACGATTACTATTTTCGGTAACTATTTTACCGTGAAGCTGACTTTTCATAAAGTCAACCATTTGAGAAAACTTTCTTCAGGAAAGTTATAGAGGACGTTCATACGAACCCATAGGCATGCTATGCGTTTTAATCGGAGTTCGTATGTGAAAGTTATATGTGCAAATGTAAAGTTACCGTGCGGTAAATTGTCTATATATATGAGTTACCAGGGTGAAATTGGGTAAGAAGTAGAAATCCTAAGATTTTTACTGTTTGAGCTCATCGAGCTCTCCTCGACCCGAAACGGGTCGTCCCCTTCAGCGCCGCCGTGCGGCCACCAATGGCCACCGAACAGGTCTTGTTCAACACGCCACCGTCCCGGCTTCCGTTCTGGGCAGGTGGTGAAGCTCGACTCGCCACTAGAGAAGAGTTATCACGGCAAGAAGTCCAGAGTTCTCCCTCCTCCGGCCACTATCCGGTGAGTTCTAGGTATGTTTTGATCATCTTGATGTTATGACAATCCTCTAGGAGCTTGTAGCTCGATTTATTGTCAGGACCCACCCCGGGTTAAACCCCTTTAACCCGAAGTAAATCCTGCGGGGACCACCTCAAGGGAACTTCTTACCGAAACCCCCTTGAAATTGCCAACCCTTCCTACAAAACTAGCTAAACCGGGTTAGTCAGAGCAATCTACAAAGATGATTACCCCAAAGAATTTCAAGCAGCAACGGAATGATCGACTATTCCTCGACTCTCGTACGCGCTCGACCTCTTCTCAAGAACCCTGCATCACTGGGCATTAGAAAACGAAGGGCCCAGTGGAGGAACATTGAAAACCGTTAGAGTGAGTGGACGAAAATCAAAAATAAAAACTCCATTTCCTTTAATGCTCTCCCAAAAATTTAATGATTTAAATAACATTTATGCATGCCCACAATTACTAAATTTCCACAAATGCATGATAAGAATAACCAGTAAAGAAAATGGGAAGAGAAATGTTCACAAACATAATAAGTCTGACCTCTCAGACTAGGGTCGGAGCTAAGAGCTCTAGTTGCGCCCTCACGCTATGCTAGCTAGATAAAATAATACGGTCAACCCTTATAATATCAACCTGACCTCTCAGGCTTGTCTGTCCTCTCAGACCAGGGTCGGAGCTAAGAGCTCTAGAATATGTGATAACGGTCAACCCTTGTAATATCAACCTGACCTCTCAGGCTTGTCTGTCCTCTCAGACCAGGGTCGGAGCTAAGAGCTCTAGATAAAGTGGAAATGGTCAACCCTCATAGTGCACTACGTAGTTTGCCTGACCTCTCAGGCTAGGGTCGGAGCTAAGAGCTCTAGTAGCGCCCTCACGCTACTCTAGCTAGCATATTTATTGGTCAACCCTTATAATAAAATTCATAAAATAATTTACTCAAATTCTATATCCAAATAAATCTCTTCCCAAAGCAATTAAGTAAAACAAATCCTTGTCATATATAAATAAATCCAATTCCAAATAAAGTCTCGGGTTCAATTCCGTTCGGATGACGGGCCATCCCCGTCTATACCATTTTCAGAAAGAAATAGAAAATTGGAATAAAAATGGTAAATACGTTCAATCATCAAAATCAATGCCTCAACATGATAAAAATCATCAACAGAGGTTCCCGCTAAACTTTATCCAGATAAAACATCCAAGAACCCGAGAAAATATAAATCTCGAAAACAATCATAAAACCATGCAATTAAATCCATAATTAAAGCATGCATTCATTTAAAATAATATGTCCACTCACAGTACTATTGCGACCTTCCCACTCGGAAAGCTCCTCGAGCGAAACCCTCGAACTACCCGCGTAGTCGAGCCCGTCTCACGTCCGACCAGAGACTGTACAACAAATCATCAAATTAGTCATACCACAGTTGACTTGGTCTTTTCCTAGTTTGACCAGGAAATCCTATTTGACCACATGCTGACCAAGTTCCTTTCTTATAGCACTTTAACCTTTATGACTTTCTTTCCCCGGTTATCGACTCTTAACTCAAATTACTAGAAGTCCGACTCAGCTTCCGAACTTTCCTTTATTACTTTAACTTGACGTTAGGGTGTCACGTATTAATTCGTTGAATTACTATGGACACCCATTCAACCACTTCACCAATACCTTAGGAGTCCTTAAAATAAATCCTTAAACCTTAACCGGCAATAATCGATGGTCGGAATAATATTTAATTATCCACCAATAATACTAAACTAGAACAATTCCAAAACCTAACCAAAACTCCTCCAAAAATTACCAAATTTTAACCATAGACTCCTCACAATATGTACTAATTAATGGGCATGAAAAACTGCCCAAAAAGTGGCGGCACCGCCGCCAGCTCCGCCGCCGACGGCGGCCGCCGGCAGAAATTCCGGCTAAAATTCCGGCGACCTCGGATCGCCACCAAATTTTACCAGTAGCTTCGTCTCATCTTTGGGACAACTTTCTAGTTCAACTCGAAGGCTAATTCGGCCTCTAACTAGGTCAAAAACTCGATGAACAGTAGACCCCGAAAATTTACACTTCAAAACTTCAAATCCTCAATTCTTCCTACACACTTCGAATCAAGCTACCAAATTCTAGGGGATTGTAGTACACCTAAAACCCATCCTAAACATATAAGGAACTCATCAAATGGTGATCTAGGGAGGGAGAAATCCGATCAAGATCAAACACTATACACTTGAAGAACAAATCGGAATTTCTCCCGATTTACGGCGAGTTAGGTCGGAAAGCTTACCTAGGAATGAAGTAGACTCGGAGGCGGTCATTTTGAGACCGGTGCGGCGGCCTGGGGTGGCCGGACAGCGGCGCTGTGGCGGCCGAAAGCTCCGGCAGCGATTCCCGTCGGGGGAGAGGAGAGAGAAGCCGGGTGAAAAATCTGATTTTTCACCCCGGTAACTCCTATATATAGCCGTTTTACCGCATAGTAACTTTACATTTTTGTTCATAACTTTCTCATACGAACTCCGATTTGAGCGTGCTACGTGTCCCCGAACTCGTAACGACGCCCTCTACAACTTTCAAGAAGGAAGTTTTCTCAAATTCTTGACTTAACGAAAAGTCAACTTCACGATCATTGTACGGTTAAACGGTCACTTTAAATGGTAAAAGACCAAAGTAACCAACCGTAAAATAATTCTAGGATCGGGATGTGACATTTATAGTAAGACGAATTTTGGATTTGAAATTTTAGGGCTTTTAGCCCCAAATCGGTTTGAAAATGTTCTTGGGTAATTGACTTGGTTAGAGCTGGAATTAGGCTTCGAGTTGAACTAGAAAGCTGTTTGGAATGATCTGTAGATTATTCTGTTAAATTTTGGAAGGTTTCTGGGTTGGCCGACCGACTGCCGCCAAAGGCGGCGCTGCCACTTTTGGGCAGTTTTTCATGCTTTTTAAATTGATGATTATGAGAGAAGTCTAATGATGTATGATTTGTAATTTTTGGAGTAACATTGAATAAATTTCAAAAAAAAATTCCAAGGTTTATCGAGTTTAGGGGTTAAATCATTTATAATCCGGAAATCGAATATTTTCGTGTGATAAGCGTTGATGTGTAATGAAGCGTTGAATGAAATATTAGAGCTTGAAGTTGGCTCCGGTAACGGTTAGTAGTCGAGTTAGGTGTCCATAGTAAATCCGAGGGATTTACTAGGGTTGAGGCAATTGGTAATTGGTAATTGGTAATTGGAGGACTCAAGTTCCTGAGTACCTGTATGATGTGTTGCATGGAATTTAAGTTAAATTAAATTATGGGATGATCAGTTTATAATCCCCGAACTCGGGATTAGTTAGGTGTCCTTATCAAATCAGGAACTTGGTTTCTGAACTACGAGTGGCTTGATCCATTTTCAAGAAGGGTACGTAGGCAGCCCGATCCGTTTTGGTTGCAGCCGCACATATACAAAATAAAAGTTAGGTCCCAAACACGACAATCCCTTTCGTGTTTGTCTTGAGATCCTATTTTGTTTTTCGAACTAGGATTCCTTTAATTACTTCCGCTTTAATTTTTATAAACTTGGGGAGCAGGTGGCTCCAGGTATTGTGGTTGAGTTATTGTGTTATAGAAGTGCTTGTTGGTTTGCAGGTAGGGTTGTCCATTTCCAGAGGAGGTTATGCCGGATTTTCGGTAGAATCTTCTTTGGAGGTTGTCCCCGCATGATTTACCTCAGATTTAAGGGTAAAATATGGGGTGGGTCTTTACACATCTCAAGCCACATTTGGGTCCATATTAGAACTAATATGTTCTTTAAAAATGATAAAATATCATATTCGAAATAGATATTTTGAAATGATCATGAATATGATCATGGATCCTATGGGGAAATCACGAGAAGAGCATTCGTGTAATGTCTATAGGGCCCTAGGCCTAAGACTACTCGGTCAACGGACTCGAGTTTTGACTATTAGAATGATGTTCTCAATGTCGTATATAAACAAATAAAAACAACGATTATATAACAAATGTCAATCGCATGAAATAATCAAATAATAGAGATAAACGCTAGATCATTAGCCTTAGTAATATTCAACTGTGTTGCACCATAAGACATGTAGGTCATCATGGAATTTAAAGAAAATAAGAGCGATCGTGTTGATAACGTGTTATAAGATGAAGAAAAGAGAGATAATAGAAAGAGAGACAGAATGTGAGGAGGAAGACAAGTGTCGCATTCATTCTCATTAGGCCCTTTTATATAGAATCAACTAGACCGATGTTTGCGAATATTGATGCGCAATAATTTAGGAACTCGGCCGTTGGATTTAAAGAGTGTATGGATCGGACGGTTCACATTGCTGTTTCTCTTGAACACACTAGTTCTCTATTTCAGTCTTTGTGGATTGAGAAGGAAGTCAAGTCCATAAATGTTTGGGTTGAAACTGTGAAGATGCTTGCTGCCTTGCATAATTTACTTTAATAATTGCTTGACTTTTTATTATGTTCTAGGGAAGACGATGATGTGGGTTTAGAGTTCAGGTTGTAAAAAATGATACAATTTTACACACTACATTCTTTTATAGAAAACTATATAAACTTTCTAAGGCTGTTTTCAGCCGGTCCTGGCCGCAAAGCATGGAAACCGAGCCTGAAATTGAAATTTTTGGTACGTTTTAGATTGGAACATTTTTCATGCTGAAATAAGCATCAGGTCTTGTTTAGGTCGGACGTATTTTCAGATTTTCGGGTTTAAAATATGCATGACCAATTTCATAGTTCCGCAACTTGCAAAACTTCATATTCAATAAAGCAAACCTATTACCTGCCGGTTCTTCACATTTTCACAAATATTTCGCAAACATTTTCAACAACATTTTCATTTCCAATGTTTCTGTTGGACCAGTATGTGTTTCTGTTATTGTTATTTGTTTCTGTTAATAAATCCCTAGTTGCTAGTGTTTGAACTATTCTTTAGCTAGTGTGTTAGTGTTTGAACTATTCTTCAGCTATTTACTACGTTCTAGGATATGTAAAACGTGGAGTTTGATTTGCTTTCTACTTCCTTGTAATGGCTTGTATATAAGCCAACGTTTGCTATTCAATAAATTAGTGTTTCAATCTCCCAATAACAGTGAGTTCTGGGTTAGTATAGTCTGTGTTTACAACAGTGGTATCAGAGCTCCATCACGGGGCCTGCCTGAGTGAGATAAGAAATAACAGATTTCTTAAAGGAAAAGTGAGAAAACCGGAGAAGAGAAAGAGTTAGCAAGTTATGGCTACAACAACAGGGAGCAATTTCGTTCAACCGGCAATCCCAAAGTTTGATGGTCATTATGACCATTGGGCTATGTTCATGGAGAATTTTCTTAGATCGAAAGAATATTGGAGGTTAGTGGAGAATGGGATCCCTGCAACAGCAGAAGGGGCTAAACTAACGGAGGTGCAACGAAAGAAGATCAAAGATCAAAAGTTGAAGGATTTAAAGGTGAAAAACTATATATTCCAAGCAATAGATAGGACTATCATGGAAACCATCCTTAACAAAGACACTGCAAAGAACATCTGGGACTCTATGAGACAGAAGTATTAGGGTTCTACCAAGGTGAAACGTGCTCAATTGCAGGCTCTTCGAAGGGAATTTGAGATCCTAAGGATGAAGGAATGAGAGAAGGTTGATGAGTATTTTGCAAGGACACTCACAATTGCAAACAAGATGAAGATGCATGGTGAAAGAATGGAAGAGAATGTGGTCGTTGAAAAAATTATGAGATCAATGACCACAAGGTTTGATTGTGCTGTATTCAATTAAAGAGACCAAAAATCTAACTACTATGTCCAGACGAGCTCCAGAGTAGCCTACTAGTCCATGAACAAAGGATGCAAGGACATAAGGAAGATGAGCATGCCTTGAAAGTCACTCATGCCAAGTGACTTGGTGGAAGGGATGAATACAGGTTTGAAGGAAGAGGCAGAGATCATGGAAGCTTTCGAGGAAGAGGTCGCAGCAGAGGAAGGCAGCCTTTCAACAAAGCCTTGGTAGAATGCTTCAAGTGTCACACGCTAGGGCATTTTCAACATGATGGCCTAGTTGGGAGAAAGATGCAAATTATACAGAATTAGATGAGGAAGAAGAGATGTTACTGATGTCATATGTGGACATGAACAACTCAACAAGGAAGAACGTGTGGTTTCTTGACTCTGGATGTAGCAACCATATGTGTGGTAACAAGCAATGGTTTTTCAATCTTGATGAAGAATTCAGACAATCAGTAAAACTTAAAGATAACTCAAGGATGATGGTTATGGGGAGAGGAGATATCAAACTGCAAGTTGATGGAATAACTCAGGTAATCACTGGAGTTTATTACATACATGAGTTAATAAATAATATTTTGAGCATTGGTCAATTACAAGAGAAGAGCTTAGCTATTTTCATTCAGTATGATATGTGAAAAATCTACCATCCAAGAATAGGTTTAATTATGCAAACACAGATGTCAACCAACAAGATGTTTGTTGTGTTTGCCTCTGTGATTCTTCCGACCTCAACATGTTTCCAAACACTATCCGAGGATAACACACACTTATGGCACTGCCGGTATGGACATCTCAACTTCAAGGGTTTGAGAACTCTTCTTTACAAAGGGATGGTCAGAGGATTACCAATGCTTAAGCCTCATTGAAAATATGTGTTGACTGCATGGCTGGGAAACAACACCGAGAAACAATTCCAAAAAAAGAGTTTGTGGAGAGCCTCTCAAAGACTTCAACTAGTCCATGCCGATATCTACGGTCCTATCAAGCCTGAATCATACAGCAATAAAAGGTACTTAATCACCTTCATTAATGATTATAGTAGAAAGACTTAGGTATATTTCTTATCAGAAAAGTCTGAAGCATTTGATATGTTTAAGAAATTTAAAACTCATGTGGAAAAGGACACTGGAGATTCTATTCGTTTTTTACGTACTGATAGGGGTGGGGAGTTCACCTCACTTGAATTTAACAAGTTCTGCAGTGCAAATGGGATAAGCAGACAACTTACTACAGCTTATAACCACACAACAAAACGGGGTTGCAGAGAGGAAGAATCGTATCATAATGAATATGGTGTGAAGTATGTTGTCAGAAAAAGAAATTCCAAAGGAGTTTTGGCCAGAAACAGTAAATTGGTCGATTTATGTGTTGAATAGAAGCCCCACTCTAGCTGTAAAGGACGTCACTCCAGAAGAAGCTTGGAGTGGTGTCAAACCCTATGTTGATCACTTTTTCGTGTGTTCAGATGTGTGGCTCATGTTCATGTACCTGACAATTGAAGAACAAAGCTTGATAGTAAGAGTTTCAAATGTGTTTTTTTGGGTGCGAGTGACGAGTCAAAAGCTCAGTCCTGAGTTTGGCTAGTGTTGAAAACACACTTATTTACGACTCTTCTTGAACTTCAAGCGGTGCATGCAATTTTGTCTCGTTAAAAATCTTGCCAAGCAAAAATCTAGTGGGACAAAAAGCTTAGACTTAGGAAAAAAGAACGCAACATGATTCCTTGGGCGTAAAGATACACTTAGTTTTTCAACGAATGATGGGTCAAGTCTTTCTTTATCATCTCTCTAGAGGAAACATATCACTCACTCATAGAGTAAAAACTTTGACTAATCATGAGAGTATATACACGCTTCACTCATTCGTGCGCCAAAGTCGTTTGATGGAAAAACATTATCAACACACAATCATCAACTTATTAGGAGATTGTGTCTTTCCCAAGATCCTTTCATTCTAACATCGGATGTAGGCACCTCTTTATCATGAGTCCATATATATCCGAAATCAACACGCAAGGACATTATTCATCATATCCCTTCCAAAATAGAGTTAATATGTGTTCCAACATCTTTTGCAAACACATGCTCCACTCGATTTGGGTATATCTCTAATCTTATAGAGACGTTACTATGATCACATTCATAGGCTGCATGTCCAGTTTTTGAAAAACTACCAAACTGACAAAGTAGTGGAGTGCAATAACATCCATTACGAGTGCATATCTCATCGTAGTCGATCTCAGTGTGTGTTAATGAGAAACCTTACGCTACAAGGGAGTCTAAACGAAGACATATTTGATAGGGTTTACCGATCTCTTTGTTCTAAGTCGCATCTTTCCATGGCCAATCACTATGTTCATCAACAAAGTGTTGTTCGATAAACTCATTATTTCACGTCATCATGTACACTAGTGTAGTACTTGTAGAGATCTCTATATGGATTGGATTTGATATTGAGGCGTCCCCCAACAATAATCATAATTCAGACTTCATGAGACGGATTTGAGTATCACTGATCAATAGACCAGGTTATGCCAAACTCGCTTTCTCTCTAATTCTAGTAAGTATCGAACTTAAGGGTCTCACCCTAATCTTTGGGGATCCATAAGGCCTGTGACACCATGTTGCCACACTATGGTGTCACTGTATCACCACCACAACACTCACAAGCTGAAACTTGGCAGCGCTCATCAGTACTCGGAATCAGCCCCAGCGCTTGGCATAGTGATGGCGTCAAGACCATCTCAATATGGTCGCGCCATGTTCTCTTGATAAAACATCATTCCTTATAGACATGTGCAGCATTGATCTCATCACTTTAGTACATTTGGGATCAAGTTGAGACTTAGTGGTGGCAAACAGCGACAATTCACGTCATTCTACTCGAACACTAGTGTTCGTATCTCCCCCTAATGACGGGAAATAAGGGTGTTACTTTGAAACTGAAAATAAAAAAAAACGCACCAAAAACTGAACCGAAACTGAAAAAAAACAAACCGAACTGGTCTTGTTTGGTTCGGTTTACGGGTTTGGCCTAGCAAAAACTGAACCGAACTGAATAAACCAAAGTCAAATAGTCAACCATACAAACCGACGTCGAATTAAACAAATACCAAACTTTGTGAACCAACTCAACATATAAGTAAAATTATCAAAAAATCTCGTAAAATAAGATATGACTGAAATGGTGAAATACGCCTACATTTGAAAAAAAAATGTAATTCCGATTTAGTCTCGGTGCCTATAGTTACGGTCAATGCAATTTACCATTTTTTCTCCTAATGGGCAGCCATATCTTTAAGGGTTATTTTTAGTAAATTTTTATACCACTAGTTGCGTCTCATCGATTTGAAACTATTTTGTGTTGAAGGTCTGTCCAAAATATGTAATTTAGACGGTCAAATGACCGTTTCCGTGCGTTTAGGGGTTTGACTTACGGTATTGACGCTAAGGATCGAGCCCTTAACTTTATTGGATCAAGTTGAATTTTTTTTCATACATGTATTTTATCATGATGGTCATATCAAACGGTTAGATTTTTGTTTGTCAAATTTGATCATCAGAATCACAATATGCCTACAAATGTTGTATAACTTGTTTAGTAAGTTTTAAGTAAATGTTATGTTTTAAAAATAAACACTACGTAGAACCTTCAAACTCAAAAAAATCATGAAATAAGATATGACCGTAATGGTGAAATACGTCTACGGTTGAAAAATCACGTAATTCCGGTAAAGTCTCGGTGCCAATAGTTACGGTCAACACAATTTACCATTTTTTCTCCCTATGGGTAGCCCTATCTTTGAGGGTTATTTTCGGTAAATTTTTATACCATTGGTTGCGTTTTATCAATTTGAAACTATTTTGTGTTAAATGTCCGTCCAAAATACGTAATTTAGACGGTCAAATGACTGTTTCCGTACGTTTAGGGGTTTGACTAATGAGATTTACCGTTTGGATCGAGCCCTTAATTTTATTGGATCAAGTTGAATTTTTTACCATACATTTATTACCGTTTTGATAATTAGAATCATAACATGCCTACTAATATTGTATAACTTGTTTACTAAGTTTTAAGTAAATATTCTATTTCAAAAACAAACTCTACGTAGAACCTTTCAACTCTACATAGAAGCAAAATTATCAAAAATCTAGTGAAATAAGATATGATCATAATAGTGAAATACGACTATGGTTGAAAAATCACGTAATTCAGGTAACGTCTCGTTACTGATAGTAGAAAATCAATTTATTTTTATCTTTTTATGACAATTTTGATATTTAATGTAACATATTAGAAATTTACATTTTTATTGCCCAAAAAAATGAAAAAAAACAAAACCTACCGAACTGATTATTAAGTTCGGTTTCGTTTCCGGTTTTAGGTGAAAACCTAACCAAAACCACCCGATAACACCCCTAACGGGAAGACAGTCTCAAGTGACAATCCGCAACATAATGGTTCATCTTCTGTGAAGGAGTAAGAACATATAAGCGGACTATATGTTCATTTGTGTGATCGACAGTGCATAGTGCTAGCAGCTGCGTGCACGTTGCTAGGAAGTTCAGTGCATGGGCGCTCGGCCGATGCGCACGCTTGTTGGCAGCCAGACACATACTGTCGGTAGCCATGTGCATGTTGGTGCACGACACTTGACAGATTTGCAGATATTCATCCAACACAACTCATCACTGTGGCAATATAATTTAGCACATTATGGAGCTCTAGGCTTGGAGATCCATTTCAGTCATGTCGAGTCCACGTCAATTCTTGCACACACTTACAAGCAGTCGTGTAATAAATCAAAGATGATAAGTCGTGGATGAATTAGTTATGCTGCATGCAGTAGAACTTTATTGAAATTATTGGTGCATATCAACCAACCTCAAGGCTTTAGGTCATTGATTTCAGTGAGATCACATAAGTTATAAACATCTGCGATGATATGGCTAGAGAGCCCATAACAGCATATGGTAGATAATGATGTAACACATGATTAGTGTGTTATCCCAACAACCAATATCATAAAAGCATAAATATTGTCTGCAATGTTGGTTGTCTATGTCTACAAAACTCCTCTTTGGATTTCTTATAAGAATGTACTGTTATCTTTTGTGTCATAGCATAGGAGGTCATCGGCAGCTGGGCGCATGGTGCTAGCAACCACGTGCATGCTGCTAGGCAGCTAAGTGCACGGTGCTCGGCAGCCATGTGCACTCGGCAAGTGGGCACATACTAGTGGTAGATATGTGTACTCTGCATGGCAACTCAGTGCACTCACTCCTTGGCTAATGTACAAGCTTTACAAAATGAAACAATTAGCATTAGACGAAGCCAATGACACATTAGGAGAAGATCGGAGTGTGAAACCTGGTGGGACTATGCACAGGGGACCTCAAATGTCGCCCGGGGTTGTCGTTTACAACAATGGTGCCATCACCATCCTTGTGGTGAGACTGTTAGAAAATATATCAAATATTGCAAATAGATAATAACATAAATTCATTATAATTAAATAAATAATTATTACTAAAAACTCATAATACAAATATGATGATGAACACAATTGTTACCAACTCGGATTCAAGGATATGAGGATGTTGAAGGAAGTCGAGTCGTGTGTCTCGCACACTTTCCTTAAGACAAATTATGTATCCTCCTCGGTGCAAAGGTTTGATGGCACTTGTCTCCCAGGATACAACGACTGCTTGTCCCTTGAAACTGCACTGCTACTAAGGACACTGAACGAACTTGAAGTACCTTCGTCTTTCACCAGAACACAACTTTGAGAGGGAGAGAGAGAACTCAAGTAAGGAGAAATGCTTTGAGTTGGTGTGTTTAGAATGAGGGATGAAGTCAACTATTTATATTGGTGGGATTGGAGGAAAACCTGAATGCCATGAATAAGGTTACATTCTTTCATTAGACCACTACCAGTTCATTGATTCATGTTGTTACAAAAACCAAATGACAAGGAGGTTGAAAGATAAACCATTACATGCATTACTTTGGTGACTATTTTCATTCATCTTTAACTATCAAAATGATTACAAAAAAATCTTTTATTTTTATCATTTTTCCAACAAAGACCATGTCCCAAATGTTTTCGTTTTTACTCATGCTTCTCTCCATGATGCTCTTAGTACTCTCATAGGAGATATACACAAAGGTTCATATCATTCTCACAAAACCGTTGACGTGTATGTTCTTAAACATATCTAGGTTCAATTTCTTATTAACACATGGATAGCACATGTGACTTGATCATAGTGCCATGAAGCATAAATAAACCGTGTCCATGAGTGACCGGTGATGATCCAATTGTGTTAGGCACAAAGGTTTCAAGGCACAGAATACCGAATCACCAGTGATTTCCATATAGCTTGACCTTTATGCACTAAAATAGTTATAACTCTCTCGTCTGGACGGATATGAACGAACCACGAAAACTGTTGGAAACTAGAATCAACTAGCTTTCCAGTGATATAAATTTACGTTCTAGTCCTTCTGGAGGTGATCACAAGGCTCAAACGAAGTTACTGTCTAGTAGGGACAGATTTACTGTGTTTCAGCAAAATGCATTGTAGGCACCTGAGCATGTAGACGTGCACATCAGATGTGCATGGCGCTTGCTGGCCCTCCAGCCAGTGCTGGTAGCGCTCGGCAGCCAATGCACAGTGATGTGCATGGCGCCCAATAATGCTTGGTGGACCTCGACAGCCAGTGCACATCAAATGTGCATGGTGCACTTAGGCCAAAACAATGCATTGCTAGGTGTCTAATCTCCGTTAGGAGAGAGTTAGAGCAACATTATTAAGTCATGATGATCTAAGGTGTGTCAACATCATACTTATCGAACCATAGCTCCAAATGGAGAATACTATCAATCTGTATAGGAGAGATTCTTCGACATTGCCAACGATTTCTTCGAGCAATACACATAACTTGCGAAGTCTTTGTATGCAATCACGCTTAAGAATGAGCTCAATAATGAAACCGGGGATTTAGAGATCCACAACAGTTGTATTGTCTCGAGTTAACATGAATTGTTTTGACGAGTTTCTGTCTAGGACTTAGGTTGGGAGCACTGCCATTAAGGTTGGCTATGTCTGCCCTTCTTTTATAGACATTGGTGTGGCCTCTTTTAGAGCATATGCAGCGTGCACAGGCAGTGCATAGGCAGCATTCAGAGGCAGCGTGCACATGCAGCGTGCACAGGCAGCGCACATGCGACGTGTACAGGCAGTGTGCACAGGTAGTGTGCATGCTACGTGCATCTATGTGCATGTAGTAGCCAAACTCCAGGCATATGTCCATTGCACCTCAACCTCAAATAAGGAGCGCATCGAGAATGTTAAAACTCGAGTATGAGCAAAATGTTACCTTACTCATGCATACAAAACCAAGCTGTTATGAGACTCGATAGAGGTCACAAAACCATGCTTTATTGGATCGTCTTTGGGCTAATGTTGATTAAACACAACACGGATTCACACAAACAATTCTTTAATAGCATAAAATGAATCCCGATGTTGGATACCAAACAACACGGACCTAAAAACAAATTGGAGCACGGTGCTCGTTAGCCACACAAGCCAGTGCATGACACTCGACGGCTGATGCGGCAGCCCACCTAACAATGTCTGTTGTTGGCACATAAATATTTTCCAAAAGAACTGGGAAATTATACGTGGATAACGACAAACAACATTTGACTATTGCCCGACAACTGCACTCAACATCTGTCGGCAGTTAGCCTCGCCGGTACTCTGTAGCTGGTGCACGACTACGTTCTATAGTTGCACAACAACGGACGACTAGCCTCGCTAGCACTCGGCAGCGGAGCCTTGCTAGTGCACGAAAGTTGGTCTCAACAGCTGTTTATATGTGGAACCTAATATTTCTCCTTTACCGGGTTACAATTCAAGAAATAACACCAAGTGTGGTCAATTATTAAATATGCATCGTTTATTATGCTTGAAGTACTGTTTACAGGGCCAAAGGCCAGTCAGACTTGAGAAGCCACTCTGGGTCCTTTGTCAGGGCCCAGTTCATTGTAAGTTTGAGGCAAAGCAAGGGAGCTCATTCCCACATTGGAAAAAGACAAAGTGCTGCCTTTAATGCTACTATAAATACCGGTGAGGACCTCCCGGTAAGGGGACGGACAATTCCTTAACTACTCTTGAGTTTTCTGCTTATCTGACAGTGTCTGACTTAAGCATCGGAGTGGCTTCCCTCGGTAAACCCGGGGACGCCCTTTGACGTGTTTGTTCTTTACACAGGAAAACTCGGAGTACAAGGAAGTTCGCTATTTCTGGAACCGTGCAACCCGCCAAAGGGGCCACGAGTTTACACGGAAACAATTGGTGCTCTCGTTGAGAGCCGAACTCAAGACCTCCCAATACGTATTTCGAAGGACGATGGAAATGGCAGGAGAACAAGATCCAACTAGAAGGCTTAATTTCTCAGGGGATGATAACCCAGGGACCTCCGGGACCCAGTTTGGCCAAACAGATTTGGCAGCAGCATTCGAGCTCTTGAAAAAGGACTTTCTCGCTCAAAAGGAGCAATCTACTCGAGAACATGCCGAGTTAATAACGGTAAGGGAGCAGTTAGCGACTATCCAGGCCGAGCATGGGCTTCTTCAAGCAACCTTAACTCAAAGAGCGAATGCCATGGGGACGTCAGCCAGACTTGCTGATATCATCACCCCAGAAGGGAATCCTCCGGGTTGTGGAAACCCGCGAACTTTTGACAGTGCATACATACCACCCGATATTCTCCCAACCACTGCCCACCCTAACCCAAATCCACAAATGATCCATCTCTCCAATCCTTTGTTTAATCACAATCTTACAGGACCTCCTCCACCCCCAGAGCCGTTGTTAAATCAACCACTTCCCCCAGCAGATGCCCAGACCCAGCTGCTGTTACAGTTGACACAAACTGTGACCCAACTTGAGCAGCGGCTAAACTCGGGAACGGGACCACAACAATATCAACCCTTTATTACCCGTGCAAGCCCATTCTCCGCACGGGTTCAAGCAGACAAAAAGCCACCAGAAGCAAAGCCATTTAAGATTAAGAGATATGCCGGAATGGGGTGCCCGTATGCACACCTTGAGTTGTTCCAGTCTCAGTTGGATTCAACCCGGTTCACAGACGCCCAAGCATGCCATGCTTTCCAGGAAACACTCAGTGAGGAGGCATTGAGTTGGTTCCTCAAGTTACCGGCTTTGTCAATAGAGACCTATGGTCAGTTGACACAGAGGTTCCTGTCCCGGTTTATCCTGCTGTCAAGTGCCAACCGAAGCACCACTTCGTTATTCAAAGTCCAGCAAAGGGATGATGAAAGCCTGAAAATTTTTGTAACCCGTTGGCTGTCCACGACTTCCAAGTGTGGGCACTTGGACGAGTCAGTAGCATCAGAGGCGTTCTTACAGGCGCTCAAACCAACCCGCTTTGTGGTGGAGCTCAGGAAGCAGCGGTTCAGGTGCTACGACGATCTAATTAATGAAGTAACTCGGCAAGCTCAAGCCGAGTACGACACCTTCGGGGAACGCCGGACGAACACCGGGTTCACGAGCCAGCGAGCTGATGGATGGAAAAAGGAAGGGCAGCATAAGAGTGGCCAGGGATACTACGACAAAAGTTCAAACAGACCAAGGGAGAAACCAAGAGAGGCTCCATACCTTCGTCATCCAACCCGGGAGGAAAAGAACACTTACATCCCTCGATATGAAGTGTTGACCAACTTGACTGCCTCCTATGAAGAAATTTGGAACCGCCATAGGAATGAAGTTCCCCCGGCTCCAAAAAGAAAGTTTCCCAAAAGGGCAGGGCCGGACAACGGGCAACATTGTGCCTATCACAACGAGTCTGGCCACACAACCGACCGGTGCTTTTCTCTTCGGAACACCATTGAGTACATGATCCAGAACGGCAAGTTACAGCAGTATAAGTCACCCGCCACAGGTGTCAACCTGATTGAAGTATATGGGGAGATAATGACGATTCACGGGGGTGGCACCCAAGGGGTGTCCGGTCACCGGGCCAAAAGACTCTGCCCAAGAGGCCCGGAGTTTGAGATAATGTAGCTTCGTCAGGAATGCCGCAAGGAGCTGGTTCCTTGGGATACCGTGTCATTTTCTCAGTCTGAAGACACGCTGAAAGTGCATCACAATGATCCTTTCATTATCACTCTTCAGATTGATCACTGGAGAACTCGGAGGGTTCTAATAGACACGGGAGCCGCTGTCAGCGTCATGTTCAGCAGTTGCTATAAGGGGTTTAAAAGAGGACGAGATAAGCTCTATAGGAACCACGAGCCATTGATCAGTTTTTCAGGTGAGACGACTCAACCGTTGGGGTCTGATCAACTAACGATTACAGTTGGAACCGGGCACCAGTCCACAAGAATTGTAGTCCCCTTCATAATTGTGGACTGCCCATCCTCCTACAATGCCATACTCGGGAGAGATGCACTCTGGGGCCTACAAAGTTTTATAGCGGGTCACATGCTGCTTATGAAGGTGCCCACGCCCGGGGGTTGGGTTACAATTCGCGGAGACCAAGAAGCCGCTGTCAGATGCAACGCAATAGCAACTCAGTCCCAACACGAGATGTTTTCGGCCGGTTTTTCCTTGTCTCCATTTGACAAACCTGATGACCCCAGGGATGACCCGGATCCTTTGCCCATCAGCAAGACGGCACAAAAGAAGAGCCAGAAGTATCCTGCCAAGTTCCCCCGGCCAGCCCCAATTGAAGCAACAGAATGGATTCAGTTTCAGAAGAATACCCGGAGAGGAAGATTTGCATTGGCACAGGCCTTGACCCCGAGGTCAGAACCCGGATGGTTGAGCTGCTAACCCGGAAACAGAAGGTGTTCGCATGGTCATATGCAGACATGCCCGGGATTTCTCCAGACGTTATGACACATTCCCTCAATATTATCCCGGGTGTTAAACCGGTAAGACAGAAGCGTCGTGCATTTTGCGCAGAGAAGTACAAGGCCATTCAAGCAGAAGTTAAACGTCTTAAAGACATCGGGTTCATTGGAGATGCAACATACCCGGATTGGTTGGCCAATGTAGTGATGGTCAAGAAGGCAAACGGAAAGTGGAGGATGTGCGTCGACTACACAGATCTGAATAAGGCTTGCCCGAAGGATAGTTTTCCCCTTCCAAAGATTGATCAACTGGTGGATTCAACCGCGGGCCACCCCCAGTTGAGCTTTATAGATGCATACTCGGGATTTAACCAAGTTCCGATGAATCCCGCGGATCAACAGCACACATCTTTTACAACGGACAAGGGGATGTATTATTACAGAGTGATGCCTTTTGGACTCCGGAATGCAGGAGCCACGTTCCAGCGCCTCGTAGTGGGCATGTTTGCAAACCAACTCGGGGATAATATGGAGGTTTACATAGATGATATGCTGGTCAAAAGCCGGGAGACAAGCAAACACCCGGATGACTTGGAGACCGTCATCGACATTGCCTTGAGCAAGGGGATGAGGTTAAACCCGGAGAAGTGTGTGTTCGGTGTTTCAGGAGGAAAGTTTCTCCGGTTTATGGTCAGCGCTCGGGGAATTGAGGCAAACCCCGACAAAATTCAAGCCGTCTTGGCCATGCAACTGCCAAAAACCAGGAATGAAGTTCAGCAACTTACTGGCAGGCTGGTAGCCTTATCCCGGTTTATATCCAGGTTAACAGATAAATGTGCCCCCTTCTTCAAAATTCTCAAGAGTCAACACCGCGAGCGGATTACATGGCAGGAAGAGCACAATCAAGCTTTTGAAGAGTTGAAGGAATACTTGGCGTCAGTCCCTTCTTTATCCAGACCAAACCCTGGGGAAATACTCTATCTGTACCTGGCGGTGTCTCAAACGGCTGTCAGTTGTGCCTTGATAAGAAAGCCAGACTCTGAAGAACTGCCGGTCTACTATACTGGGAAAGGATTCAATGATCCTGAAACTCGTTATCCAGATATTGAAAAACTGGCCCTGGCCTTGGTTGTAGCAGCAAGGAAGTTAAGACCATATTTTCAAGCACATTCCATCCATGTACTCACCAACCAACCGCTACGGCAGGTTCTGCAAAACCCGGCGACTTCGGGAAGACTGGTCAAATGGGCAATTGAGTTGGGGGAGCATGATTTGCACTTTAAACCGCGAACGGCAATCAAAGGGCAGGCAGCAGCAGACTTCATTGCCGAGTTAATCCCAGCAGATTCAACAGTTGCTGAAACTCTTCCTACACAAGCCGAACCGGAGAGTTGGCAGATATTTGTAGATGGATCAGTCAATCAGAGGCAATGTGGAGCAGGCATTACATTGGTAGACCCGGAGGGTAATATGTTTGACTATGCCTTACGCTTTAACTTCAAAGCATCGAACAACACGGCTGAGTACGAAGCCCTAATCAAAGGGCTCCAACTCGCTAAAGATATGGGCGCACGGCATCTCCGCATACTAAGTGACTCACAGCTGGTAGTGCAGCAGGTTAACGGCGGATTTCAGGCAAAGGAAGCACATCTTTCGTCCTATCAAAAGTTAGCGGCTTTCTTGCTGGAGAAATTTGACACCTTTGAGGTTACTCAGATACCGAGGCAGCAGAATGTGAGAGCAGATACCCTGGCTAGGATTGCAACAGGGGAGGATTCCAATACCGAGTTTAAAAGCTTACTGGTCGAGACATTGGAGAAACCAAGCATCTCACTCTCCTTTTCTGAGATTTTCGCGGTAGAGACAAACCCGCCACCGTCTTGGATGGATGAGTTCATCAACTTCATCCAACATGGAACCCTACCTGAGGACCCGGTAGCGGCCAAACGACTACGGGTTCGAGCGGCGCGGTATAGTATCCATGATGGGAAACTGTACAGACGAGGACAAACTTTTCCTGATTTGAAGTGTATTACACCCGAGGAAGGAGACCGGGTTTTGCAGTCGCTTCATAGCGGGGTATGTGGAAATCACTTTGGAGCCCGTAACCTGGCTTTCAAAACCCTAAGAATGGGATATTACTAGCCTTCTTTGGAACACGATGCCAGAATCGTCGTAGATTCCTGCCTTCAATGTCACCAATTTGCAAGCTTTCCCCGTGCCCCATCAGTCCCACTATCAGTAATAATTTCTCCATATCCATTTTGCATGTGGGGGATTGATTTCATCGGGCCTCTACCCACAGCTCCGGGACAGCTCAAACATGCCATTGTCTCAGTGGACTATAATTCCAAGTGGATAGAAGCTCAACCCTTGGCACGGATCACGACCGCAAATGTTAAGAAATTCCTTTGGAACAATGTCTTTTGCCGGTTTGGAATCCCGAAGACGTTTATCACAGATAACGGGACGCAGTTTGACAACGATGAGTTCCGGGAATTCTTACACTCCAATGGGACAAAGGTCCTATATGCCTCCCCTGCACACCCGCAGACTAATGGACAAACTGAAGCCGTTAACAAGCTCATCAAGCAAGTCCTAAAGAAAAAGCTGGAGGACGCAAAGGGTTTATGGGCTGAGAAACTTCCAGAGGTTTTATGGGCACTAAGGACAACTCCAACAGAAGCCAATGGGGAAAGCCCATTTCTTATGACCTTTGGCTCTGAAGCAGTGATCCCGGTAGAGATTGAAGTCCCGAGTGACCGGGTACAACTGTTCGACAGGGAAACCAACAATGAAGGCATCCGCCTTAACCTGGACCTCCTGGAGGAACGCCGGGAGCGTGCACATCTCCGAAATATCAACAAGAAGCAAAAGGTGGCTAAACACTACAATTTCCGGGTTATCAAGCGCCCACTCAAACTCGGGGATTGGGTAATGAAGGAGGTTATCCCTAAGCCAACGGGGTTTAAAGCTCCATGGGAGGGTCCATATGAAATTGTTGAAGTCGTGGGCCCGGCAACGTTTTACATCCGGGGTACAGATGGAGTTACGCTTCCGCGACCATGGAACGCCCAACATCTGCATCTCTTCCCCAAATAGGTACCGAGTTATCTATGAATGTCCAATTTTATTGTTCATAAATGTTGTATACAAAGCCTCTCAGGCCCACAATGCATGAATCCCCCTACCGGGTTATGTTTTATTAAAAAGTTTGTTGAAGTGAATGCAGCCTTTAGCGGCCCTACTTGTATGCCTTAATCGCCAAGCTCCGATAATCTCCGATAATCTCCATGACATGAAATATTGCAAGCCTTTCACGGCCTTATTTCATGGTCAAAACTCGCCAAGCTCCGATAATCTCCGATAATCTCCATGACATGAAATATTGCAAGCCTTTCACGGCCTTATTTCATGGTCAAAACTCGCCAAGCTCCGATAATCTCCGATAATCTCCATGACATGAAATATTGCAAGCCTTTCACGGCCTTATTTCATGGTCAAAACTCGCCAAGCTCCGATAATCTCCGATAATCTCCATGACATGAAATATTGCAAGCCTTTCACGGCCTTATTTCATGGTCAAAACTCGCCAAGCTCCGATAAATCTCCGATAATCTCCGATAATCTCCATGACATGAAATATTGCAAGCCTATCACGGCCTTGTTTCGGTCGTTGAAAGTCTTAACGGACCCATACAGCCCTAGCGGCACTATTTTTACTTACATGCTAAACCGGCATTATATGTGTAAATTATCACATTTGCATATTTTGCATCAGATTACCGTGTTATTTGGCAAAGACGCCCTTGGAAGTCCTAACGGACCCGTAAAGCCTTACTGGCCCTATTTTTCACTTTATAATGTTAACATGCCAACCCGGCACTATGTGTGAATTCTCAACACTTGCAGGTTATGCATCGGGTTGGAATTCCTAACGGATCCTTAAAGCCCTAGCGGCCTTTAAAGCCTTAGCGGCACTATCTTTATTCACATGGCAAACCGGCGTTATATGTACATTTTTGTACTTATCAGGTTACCGTGTTTTGGCACAGGAAGGATTGCGAGAAGGAAAAATTTTATTACTTCAAAAATATCAATTACAAAAAGTAGCAAACCGCTACAGGTAGACTAATCTGTTACAGAATTGAAAAACATCCTAAGGCTCCGTTGACGACCCCCTTCCCCCGCCAGTGCTAGAACCGCCACGACCTCCCCGGGGCTGTATGATGAACTGACCCCTACGCAGAGGTGGCCGGTTCCTAGGACCACCCACAATCCCACCACGGGAAGCACCTCTCCCGGCTGCTGAAGAACGAACTGGGGGACTCCGAGCCGGGTTCGCAGGAGCCCTAGGTTTCGCAGCCACGGCAGGAGTCGACCGGGAGGTGCCTGCAGCCTCGTCGGGTCTGACATGACCTTGATGACCGTCATAACCAGCCTTGTCCAGCCAGCCTTGGCGAATCCCAGCGCTCACTATCTCGGCACGAGCCTCGGCCCTGGCCGACCGCAGCTTCAGGTCAAACTCTGGGCTCGCCAGAAACTCGGAGACCGCTAAGTCCTTCGCCCGGGAAACTGCCTGGAGCAAATCTCCTTTTTGTTGCTCCAGGGAGGTGACCTGTTGCTGCAGCCCCTGGTTTTGCTCGGTCAGCTGGGCTATCGCGGCGTCTTGAGCACACCGGTCCTCCCGGTGACCTTCGATAACATTCTCCATTTCAGAGTTTTTGGCCACCAGGTCTGCTATGTGTTCTTCCGCCTCGGCCAACTTCGCACTCGACGCGATCGCTGATGCGCTTGCGAATTCCCGGACCCGAGCCAGGTTTTCTTCACTCGCCGTCACCTGGTCCCGGGCGGCCCGGAGATCATCCCTGAGGACTCTCTCTCGCTCGGGGATGCCTTCGGTTATGAGCCGGTCAGTCGCCAAGTACGACAACCTGACAGCCTACACAAATAAAACAACGGGTTAGTGAAAGGAACCAAAAACAAAACAAATAACGAGTTAAAGCAGAAGACGAACTTACCCGCATCAGCTTCTCCTGCGCCCTCCGGGCTACAGTCAACGGGTCCTCGTGCTCCAGGACATAGGAGTCAGCGGCGCAATTCTTCAAATCCGCTACCATCCTTTGGATGGCCGCGTCCGCCATTCCTGCGCTCGCCAACTCCTCCATTATTTCAGTAGTGTCCCGCTGCTGCTTTCTCTCCCTCCTCTCCTTCCTCTCCTTCCTTCTCTTCCTCCTCTCGGACCTCCCCGAGCTGGATGCCTCCCGGGTACGCTTCCGAGAAGGCACGGGCTCCACTTCAAGAACCTCGTCACTCCCCTCACTCCCCTCCGGGTTCTCACTACCTATTTCCCTTTCCAACCCTCCAACCTCTTCACCCCCTTCGTCATCCTCCTCGGTAAATTCCTCCTCGCCCGGGAACACAGACGAGGGAACCGCGCTCACCACCGGTTCTTCAGTCTCATCGGCAAACGGTTCTTCAAATACCGGGTTATCGTCCGCCTCCGAGGGATTCCCTTCAACCTCCTCTCCTTCCGGGTAGACTTCTGGCCCGAGAATCTCAGCCAAGTACGCGGGAACCTCGTTGTAATAAGAGACGTCAACGTGGAACTGCCGAGCTTCCCCTTGCTCGGCGTCTGGGCGCAGAAAAGCCGCCTTCGATGTCAGGTCGATATCGTACGCCAGCCCCTCCGTGCCTTGCGCCCGGATCCCGGCCCATACAGCCTTGTCCTCGAACCCGTCGTATATTCCCGGGTTCTTTCGCTTCGTGAACTCCATCGGGAGGAGAGCTGCAACAAAAGGTATAACCTGTTAGACCGGAGCATGTAAACAACAAAAATTGTAAAGGAAAACGAAACAAACCTGGAAGCTCCATCAACCGGCAACGGCTGTACACATACAGCCTGCAAAGCCGGTACGAGCTCCGGTCATCTTGACCTCTGAAGGCCCATAGCATCCTCCGGATCCTCTTCTCCATCACCGGCTCCAGAGGAATGTCGGGAACATCTGCAACACGTACAATATAATTATAACCCGGGAAAGAGAAAAGAAAGAAGAATCCGGAGAGAAAGGACTTACTCATCAGTGGCTGGAAGTCACCCGGTACTTGAAACGCGTGTCCCGGGTCTTGAAAGTTTCTTATCAAGAAACTTTTTTCCCTCCAGGTCCGGCTCACGGAGGTCGGCAGGTCCTCGATGATCTTCTTGAAGACCCCTTTGGACTTCAGTTGGATGGTCCCACTGAAACCCGCCTTCCGGGAGTACTCGGCCCGGTACATGGCGTGTAACTCGTGGTAGCTCGGCATCTGCTGCTTCAACACCTTGTACATCACGCACAACCCTAGCAGCTGCCTC
Organism: Comarum palustre; assembly: GCA_951800085.1. Taxonomy (NCBI): domain Eukaryota; kingdom Viridiplantae; phylum Streptophyta; class Magnoliopsida; order Rosales; family Rosaceae; genus Comarum; species Comarum palustre. The sequence goes on along the minus strand of OX637584.1, from coordinate 20,451,765 downwards.
CACATATTCGGGCCAACTTGCCCGATGGCGAAGTTGCTCGCAGCCAGGAGATACTGCACTTCCACCTTTAGCGGGAGTGACAGACCGCAACGTAGCTGGTACTCGTGGCATAGCGTCAACCCATCCCCGGGAGCGAAGAACTGATCCTCGGGTTCTAAAGTCCGAATCTCAACAGACTCGGGAATCTTCCAATTGCTCCTTAGCTCCACAATCTCCTCCGCGGTCAGCGAGTACCCGGGAGGGTCAAGAGCGGTCCCATCAGTGAAGGTAACTGAGGCAAACTCAGGGACATGAGCATCCATTGCGGGGTTTGTCATCTGCAAAACAAGAAACACGAGAACATCGTCAAAAACCCAGATAAACCCGGCGACCACAACGATAAACGCACACACTAACGCAGCAACCCAGTTTGGATCCCAGAAAACAGTACACAATATCGATCCAAAACACTCAAAAACATCGGAACAGAGAACAGTACCTTACTTGTGAGGGTTTGAAAGGATTTTGAGGTCGATTTACGTTTGGAAATCCAACAAGCACAGCGACAACAGAGGACGAGAGCAAAAGCACGAAAAAGTTTTCGATTTCGAAGGTACGACAAAACTGTCACCCTCAACCCCTATTTATACAGTTAAGAGACGTACACTGAAGGGACGTTTGAGAGACGTACACTGAAGGGACGTTTCGGTTTTTCGAGAAAATCGACACGTGTCGCGCATGCCGCGTCCCAAAACCGAAAAACTTTTCAGTTTCCCCCACTTCAAAACTGAAAACTTTTCGTTTTCCCCCACTTCAAACCGAAAACTTTTCAGTTTCCCCCACTACAACACGGAGACGTCATTTTCAGTTCCCATAGTCAACGTGTCTGCGGGGCACCCTTGCGTACGGACTTGGGGGACTGGGTACACCGGGTCTGGATGATACCCTTGTAACCCGGTAAAGAAATGGTTTCAAGTCCCCACCCAAGCGTACCCCTTGACTGAGGACTTGGGGGACTTGTTTATATGTGGAACCTAATATTTCTCCTTTACCGGGTTACAATTCAAGAAATAACACCAAGTGTGGTCAATTATTAAATATGCATCGTTTATTATGCTTGAAGTACTGTTTACAGGGCCAAAGGCCAGTCAGACTTGAGAAGCCACTCTGGGTCCTTTGTCAAGGCCCAGTTCATTGTAAGTTTGAGGCAAAGCAAGGGAGCTCATTCCCACATTGGAAAAAGACAAAGTGCTGCCTTTAATGCTACTATAAATACCGGTGAGGACCTCCCGGTAAGGGGACGGACAATTCCTTAACTACTCTTGAGTTTTCTGCTTATCTGACAGTGTCTGACTTAAGCATCGGAGTGGCTTCCCTCGGTAAACCCGGGGACGCCCTTTGACGTGTTTGTTCTTTACACAGGAAAACTCGGAGTACAAGGAAGTTCGCTATTTCTGGAACCGTGCAACCCGCCAAAAGGGCCACGAGTTTACACGGAAACAACAGCGCTCAGTAGCTGCTCTTGGCAGCGCACGGTAGCGGTCGGCAACCAGCGCACGACAGTGCGACATCTAGGCTTGCCAACGCTCGGTAGAAGCCGACATCGGCGTCAAGGCCTGCAGCTAGGCATGTGTATGTGATCCGGTGCACACATATTTTAGGGTTTTCAAAATAACCTGCAAATTCAAATGTCCCAAGCATAGAATGAGAATAGAGAAAGAGAGGAACCGATTTTATCCTCCCCGAGGTTATTTGAACTTGAAAAGTTTTAAGGTATATAGAAAACATACCTGTTGAATTAACCTTCACAACCTATTTGGAGAAACTCAACACAAAACCAAAAAACCTAGTAGCAGCCATGGTAGCCTGCACATGGGTGCGCGGCAGTGCACAAGGTGTGCGTGTCAGTGCACACGGGGTGCACCGGGGTGGTGCGCGTTAGTGCATAGGGGTGCTCGTCAGTGCACAAGGGTGCGTTGAGGTGGTGAACGGCAGTGCACAGGGGTGCGCGTCAGTGCATAGGGGTGCGTGCGGTAGTGCACAGGGGTACGCGCGACGATGCACAAGGGGTGCGTGCGGCTGATTTAGGTTTTTTTTTGTGGTGGCCGGACTCTAGAAGTTAGAGCTCGTGTTTGATAACGTATTGTGAGAGAATAGAATTTGGTGTGTTTTATTGATAGAAACAGTTATATTTATAAAGACTCACTTAACATACATTAGGTCATTCTCTTACATATTAGGATAAACCTATATAACTTTACTATTACAATGTTGTAACATAAAGTCCATAAACTTGACATAGACCAAGATACACATATAAATCATATATCCTACAACATCTAATAAGTTTTTTCGATGAATAAAATTTTTCTAATAAGTTAAGGTCTTTGTTCTCTTAATCTAAATAAAATATTAAAGGTTCGGGTTCTTTTAGATAGATGGCCCATGTGGGGTCTAACTAATTTGATACTGATGTGACTAATTTATTAGTTAATTAACTACTAACCCTTATGCTTACTGATGCTTTATATATATATATACATATATATATATATATATATATATATTTGGACTGATTAGCCAAAGAAATGATAACGCATTTTTCTAATCATATGTTTTGACTAATGTAGTAATGTAAAGGTCTTTGGGATTATCTTGCTCCGTAAAACGCGTAAAAGTAGTGTGAACATGATAATTTTTATATGACAACCAGATTACTAACACTGGGGCATATATTCCGAATCCTAATACTTCGTTAATCCACTGCTTTTGATTAATTAATTGCCAATTATTTTTGATTAACATATTGTTTAGTTTTTATCCCTTCTTAACCACTACATTGTAATCGAGTTCATATTGGTGAGTGTATGATCTGTTGAACAAAATATTGCTTTCTGAAAGTTTTGGTTGAATCCATTTTTGGCGTATGAATGATGCAAGTCAAGGAACATTCCTCTGTAATTATCGTGACCTTATCAGTTTATACAATAATTATTGATCACTATTAAATTAGGGTTCTGCGTATGACTCAAAAATACTGGTTCCTGGGATTGTGGTTTTGTGTTTGTTTATATATGGGTCATGGGTTACCTCAATAAACTATTTAGAACGAGATCTTCCAAAAATGGGGTCGTTTGATTTGGATTTCCAAGCACATTAGAGTAAGAAAAAAAGTTTAGTATCCGACGACGGTCAATTCACTATTCTTCTGATTTATGTAATGAAGTTCTAGCTTTAGTTAGTACATGATTATGTTCTAGTTTTTTTAGCTGGTCTTGTTATTTAGAATTACATGATGCTTTTAAGTTTCAAGTTTTAACCAAATTAAATGAACCGAACTCTACTATACTTGTTCTCATTTCTGGTGAAGTACCCGACAAGCCTTAGCAGTCATGCACTTTGCTTTGTATATCCATTTGTCGCATGTTTATCTGACTACGAATAACGTATATGTCATTATGTAAATGTCATTTTGATATGTCAAAGTTTCCTTGTGCATTTTAGTTCTTGTACTCTAATGCCACCAAAATGACTCATCAATTCCAGTGCATTTGATTTTCTTGCCTTGGTAACTGAAGATTTTTGTTGCATGAAAACACAGTTGCATATACTATTGATTGGAGTTACATGATCATCATGATAGAAAAGTTGTTTGAAGAAGATGAATTTGATTTCAAATGTTAGTTAATGATCTAAGTATCAAATGTTGGCACTACAACTCATTTGATTCACAAGCATATTTAAGTGAAATCATTGGTGATTGTGGTTTAGAATATTAATGATGTTGTTGTTGAAGGAAACTATATTTCCGTCATTCTGTTATGCGTCTTGTTCTAATACAAGTATGGTCGGTTGATCCGATTTTCTTATTAGAATATGATACAATATTGATAGATGTTCTAGATCTTTCAGGGACTCTATGTAATGCCTATAAATAGGCATTTCTATCAATGAATGAGTAGACTCTTTTCTCTCATATTGTTTTTCCTATAACACATTATCATGTCTGTATGTTCTAAACCTGAGCTGATAACCGAGAAAAATATCCCAAACCCTAATTTTCTCTACTGACAAAAAAAATCCTTGAGCCGAACTCGACCCCGAGCCGAAATCATGCCACCCGGTAGCGTTCAGCTCCACTGTACCCCCTCGATCCCGAAGCTCCGCCTATCTTCAACCCCATCGGTTTCAATCTGGGCACCCAGAAAATTACTGTAGGCACCCTAGCTTCTCAACACGTCACCGACGCACCTTCGGCTAGCTCTGCAGCCTTGAGAGCACTGGGACATCCCACCCCGCCTCCTCTCGGCTGTAACCCAACTTATCGCTTGCTCCCCATCGCCGACATACTCATCAGAATGCCCCGCTTTGAGACGCTGTTACCCAGAGGGGTGACCTCCATGTTTGTCAGACCTCGACCTCGAGCCGAACCCAGAACCCGAATTTGAAGGCAGACCAGAAGAGAAAACCTACTTAATACTTATGGTAGGAGTGGCAAAATGGTAAATTTGCCTCTCCAGGTAAAAACATTTTTATCCTGAATCGCGATTGAATTACGAGAGTAACTTCGCAGCACGCACGTGGACATAAGCATGAAAATTGCAAGGACAACCTGTTAAACACTAATAAGTAAGATTTTATAAAGTTGTCGCTTTTGAATTTTAAATTCATAGTCAGGCTTATTAGCTTTCTTCTATCACCCACCTTTCTTATAACGTGGGTTGATGTGAGGACTTGGGACCCCTCATATCAAAGTTAAAATTTGTGACGGTATGAAAAGTCACTATATTATGACAAAAATATTGTCGTTGTTAATAAAGGGACAAAGATTGATTTGCAATAGAAATTGTCGCTGTTAACATCGAGTTGTGACGAAAATTGTCACAGTTTACATCGATTTGGGATAGAATTTGTCACGCTTTAAATCGAATTGAGTTACCACGAAACATTGGTTTTGACCAAATTCAGTACTTGGAATTCATTATGTTATATTGATAATAGTTACTTTCATCTTGTTGTTTTGATGAAATTGATCGAAACATGAGCCTCAAATTTGAAAAAATGTGACGAAATTCATGTCACGCGCTTTGAAAAAGAGAGAGAGGAGAAGGAAATACCTACTACCCCTCATATTATATAAAAATTGGGCTAGTAAAAGAAAAATTATGGCATTGATGTGGTTTTACATCGGTTCACTATTTGCAAAGAAAGCAATAGTATGGTCAATGTGTACAAGAAATATATGGAGTTCTTGAAATAAGAAACTTACTATATGGAAGAAGATGAGAATATTATTCTCACAGTTATTTTAAAAGCAATTGGTACAATGCAGAAAATATGAAGCGCATGACTTCGATATGACAATATAATTGACTACAAATCCGTTCATTTTTTACACCTCACATATTTGACTATAGTTACTTAGTCGTTATATTTAAAATGGTCAAGACCTGGATGCAATTATTGAAAATATTTGAATTTTGTTTTGCATATATGGTTCGATTTACATAAGCTATAAGCTAATGCAATATGTCGCATTACGACCACATGACACCACATTGGACTACAAAAGACCACTAGTTACTATAATGTGGCGTTTCTAAAGGCTAAAATCATGATGTGTCATAATGTACATCTTTTTTGGATCAAAGAGGATTCCTCCTCTTTCTCTACAAGATCCAACAATAGGCTGTTGGTGGCGGTGCCGCCTCAATGTAGTGCTCACTACTTATTTTTCCTAGCTTTGGCATGTTTCAAGCCTTGTTTTGTCCATTTTAGTAGTATTATACGTCATGCAATGCACTCTAAAGGATTGTAATATCCTTGTTTCAATCTCCATTGAAACTTTCTATGTGTTGACATAAGACTGTTGTCTTTACATTCTAGTATGTGAATGTGTTGTAGCGAGATTGAGTGCTTAGCTTACTGCAAGGAATAGACAACTACTCATGGATTTGGTTCTTTATAAATCTGTTGTGACTATATATAATCAAAGAGCGGATTAATACTTAAGCTTTAATGCCTAATAACGTTATGATTTATGTCACATATGCAATTTATGCATAAAGAAACAATTGAACCATGTTACGACATCATGATATTCATGCCAACGTTTATCACTTGAAAACTCATTGTGAGAATTTTTTAGAATACCTTATGTATCATTATAATGAATGCAACATTCATAAGTCACTATGATTCTGTTAATTGAATCGGTTATCGTCATTATGATTCGGTTCTTCGAATCGGTTACTGTGAAAATTGAGACATTGACTCATATAGGCTTTACATAAATCATCAGGGAAAGTTTTGGACGTGTTTTGATGATCTGTATAATAAAGAAATCACAGACAACGTTTCTTTTGAGCAAATAAGCCATTGAGATCAAAGATTACCAAAATACAACTTTTGGATGGCATTAAAGCTGTCCTCACCATCACATTGGCTATGCTCGTTACTTCTTTAGTAAAGCTTATTCTTTAGCAACCAATACAAGTGACACTCTCTTATTCTAAAGAAAATGAGACTACATAAACAAGATGCTAAGTCGTTGTTCACTAAATTAAGACGTTTCAATGTCTCTGAGTGATTACAAGAATGATACATAAGATGTTCACAATGGTTTAACTCAAGCCATAACAATTGTATGTTATGAGAAACCTTAACAATGATTGAAAAGTTGAAAAAACCTAGAATATTCTATTTTTCAGCTGGCGGGCCAGTCATTGTGAGGACCGGTTCACCAATATTTAGACCGGTTCTTGAGGTTCTGTTTAAGGCCACTGGTTCCTAACATCAATGTGTACCTACAAAATTTGGTGGAATTTGGAGACCTAAAACTTGGTGAATCGCTCAAATAATTGTTCACAGATATCCGGTAACTCTGACGGCCGGTTCGGTATGTTTATGGCAGGTTCTTTCAAGCAGAACGACAATTTTAGATTTCTAACTCCCATCTCTACCTGAGCATAAAATTTGATAGCGTTTGGAACTCTAGAAGATAGTGAACTATTAAAGGAAGTGTAAAAAAAGGTCTGGTAATGCTGACGGTTGGTTCAATTGGTTTCTTTCTAACTGATCCCAACAGTGAGTCCAGCGGTTTATGGACATGTAAGTCTAATGGCTATGAGTTATAGCAGGGTCATAGTTTTACTTACTCATCTTTACCCACCATCATTCAACACTTTATGTTGCAGTTGTAACGGTAAGCATATTTGTTAACAGATTGAGTTAACGTTCTGCAATCTATATCGTCCACATGTTGTATGTGCCAAATTGCGCCTCCACAAGCGCACAATGATGGGTTTTTTATGATGATTATTGTCTTTGAATAAGACATGAGCTTCCAACTATAGCTGCTTATATAGATATCTTGACAGGAGATCTCTTTAATGTCGCTTTGATGAGTCAGTCTTCCCGTCGTTAGGGGAAGATAAGAACATGAATGTTCAAGTAGAATGACATAGAATTGTTGTGGTTTGTCCCTACTGTGTCTCATCAAGTTCCCTAAAGTGACGAGATCACATATACGTGCTGCAAACATGCCTGTAAGGATTGATGTCTGGATAAGAGTACATGTTGATGATCAGATAAGAGAACGTGTTGTTGTCCGGGTAAGAGGAAATGTTGTCACCCATAGATGGTGGCATGATGACTCTACAAATGTGGTATATGGTGTCACTAGGCCATGGCTCCCACGAATTACGGGAAGGCCACTTGTTTCGATAAATACTCGTCAAGGAAGAATGTGAGTTTGGCACAACTTGATCTTTTATGATAGTCATTCGTCTCATGTGTTATTTCTAGATTATGGTCATTATTGGGAGACGCTTCAATGTCAATACCAATCCATATAGAGATCTCTATACTTAGAAGTTAGACCGGTGTACATGTTGACATAGTTTAATGAGTTTGGTGTCGAACCATACTTCGTTGAAGATACCAACGTTGTAAATTGACTTAAATGGACAGATGTGATCCAGTTTAAACAAAGAGATAGTGTCTTGGTCAGGTGATGCCGACACCGTAAGGATAAAATCTATCAGTTATGTCTTTGTTATAAAGCATAGTGAGAAGAGCTTAGACTCACCTTCTGGTTCAAGATCTCTCACAAATGTCCTGGAATCGACTACCATGAGATATACTCTCGTAATGAGTGTTGTTTCACTCCACTACCCTGTTAGTTTTAGTAGTTTTTGAAAACTGAATATGCAGCTTGTGGTCACAATTTATCTCTGTTGGGAACTAAGAGATGTACACAAAGATCTTGAATAGATTGGTTTTTACCCAAATTAAGTGGCTTCTAACCACGGAGTGTATTTGTAAGGTATTTGCTAAATATCTACTTGATTAGGGAAGAGATGGCCAATATGCCTCTTTGCGTGTAAACTCTGAATGAATCGTGATGGACTTTTGTTAAACTAAAAGATGCCACTGATCCAAAATTAAGAATGAAAGGATCTTAAGAATATTTGGTCTCGAAAGTGAGGATCGTTATTGACGATGCTTATTCATCAATCGGATCAAGGAAAAGCTAAAGGACAATGAAGTTATGCCTATATATATATCCATTTATCGGTCGAAGTCTTAAGAATACCGGTTTGTCTATATGACGAAGAAGTCTTAAGAGAAATTCTCCATCTAAGTACGGTAGCACATTCATGTACTTGTTGCAATATACTTAACTCGACATCTCATTCACTATAAACTAGTAAGGCCAAGTTCTCCTTAGTCCTTGAACTCTCTTAGCGGTCGAGCATCTTCGCTCCGTCGTAGATGAGTGTGAAAGCATGCCAAGGTAATGGCCGGATGCGGCCATGCAATAGTATGAAAGATTTAGGCTTATTCATCCCTGCAAAAAGACACAATGAAACAAAATCCCAGTTTTATAGGTCAACTTTCCAAAAACCTACAGGATAGCCCACTTGTTGGAAAATGCTAAAATTAGTACCATTGGAAAAGGTCAATGTGTCTAATTTTCAGAAGAACAAACCATTTAATCACAGCTATCATATTGAGTGACTTATGGCTATTTTTGTAAATTGTGACAGATCTGTCTGAGAATTTGCTTTTACAGAATAGTCAACTTCGACTGAGTTTTGTGATCCGCTCAAGATGAACTGGGTTATGGACTTTGTATGATTGGAAATCTACATGTGTGTAGTTTCCAGTGCACTTATTACGGTTTGTCCATATCTATTGTATCGAATAAGTTATGACTGTGTAAGTACATGAAGGCCATGTCACTCGTGAATCTTATTTTCAATGTGAACTCATGATTTGAGTTGTTATGCAACCTTCTTCCTTAAATATCAATATAATGCTTGGTATAGCAGATTTGATCAAAGGATAATGTGGCTGGATTTATAGATTAAATCGTTGCCCAAGTCTACTTTTGAAGCATGTGAAGAGTGTTGGCACACACCGTTTGTCTGAACTCCGAGATTATGTTACTAATCAGGAGGAGTCTACATCACATGTTAGCTTCAATTGTAGTTGATGCGTTGCGCTCTTTTTTCCTTCGTCTAAGTCTTTTGTTTTACCCATGAGGTTTTTGTTTTACTTGACAAGGTTTTTACTGACGCAACACCATAAGCACTGTGACGTATTAGGGACGCAACACAAGGGGGAGTGTTTAAGGAAATTATGTTTTCGTCCTTCTATTATGTGTCTTATCCTAATACACGTAGGATCGGTTAAACCGGTTTCCTTATTAGTATAGGATATAGTATTGATAGATGTTCTAAATCCTTCTGGAGACTCTATATAATGCCTATAAATTGATCCTATCAATAAATGAGTAGACTTTTTATTCTCGTTATACATTCTCCTTAATCAGAAGCTACATTTTAGTTAAGTGAGATTGATTTGATTACTGAGATGGTTCTCTCCTAGTTAATGCATCTCTAAGAACCTTGAAGTAGCAAAATACTGCCAGTATTTAAGAACTGCCTTTTTTGGGAATACTTCGTGGTACAAGCCCGGTGAGGAGATGCACTTGAAATGGCTGCCTACAAAGTTGCATCACATCTTTTTTTCATAGCTTTACACTGCACCTGTAGAATAGCAAGAGCAGAAGAATGAAGATTAAGAATGCAAGATTTAACCAACTGTTAAAATTCTTCCTCCACAAGTTCAAGTTTGTCATTACACAAGTCACTAGTATTATGTAATGTTTTAGAAGCTGTTCTTGTATACGGATATTGCAGTGTTGATTTTTTTTTTGAGAATGAAAATTTATTTAGATAGGAAAAAAAAATTAGAACCATGAGAGTGGAAATAAATTCCCCACTCTCCTCTACCTACCCGAAAACCCAACAATTACAGTAGACAAGAACCGAAATTGGTTCAATCGTAACCTAACCTAATCCAGAAGTACCGATACATCCTCACAGTCAACCTCAAGATGAAACAACCCTTTCAAACACTACATGCCAAAACTACTAGCATGTATGCACAGGTAACCTCCTCATTACATTGACAACAAGAACTAACCGACATTTCAATAGTCTCTGGACACAACACCATAGTCATGGCTCCCCCAGCGACACGACCAACACTACCCTACCAGAACCCTAAACCCTCGCCCAACAAAGGAGGGACGACCCTGACACCAACCTATCCAAAAACCCCTAAATCCTCGCTCAAAGAGGAGGTACAACAAAACTAGACTAAGAAAAACCTAAAAAACAAAACCAAAAGACCTAGACCCAAAAGGACCTAAGCCCAACCAACCCATAAGATCTCAAAAGCAGACCCACTTGGACCCAGCCCAACATCAGCCTGCTACACTAGAGACAGAGCCGCCGCCACTCTGTCGACGCCATGCCATCTCCTGGAATCGATGTCATACACGGTCATGGAAAGGCAGTCCATCCATCCTCCTTCATCATCATAGGGATGAAACACACACGAGTCATCGCCGTGTCATCCTCCCCGTGTCGCTGCTCCGCCATACCCTGAACCGCCACCCAAAGCTGATAACAGAGTCTCGTAGTCGCCGCAGATGTCGTCGGCCACCATTCGAAGAGTACCAGCACTCTCGGCCACCATGGATGTGCATCTATCCATCCCTCCTGTTATATGCTAGATCAATGAACAGAGGCTACACCTAGATCTGAAATGCATCCGGGAAACCATGATGCATCGTTCTTCCCTTCTCGTCGCCCTGCCGCCCCTGATACCCTTAGCCTCACCATGCACCACAGACCAGCACCAGAACTAAAATACGTTTCTGAGGAAGCCAAACCCTTTTGATCCATTACCGCCACAGCCAGTTGATAAGGCTACCTAGTCACCATCAATGCCCATCCGGCGGCGACCGAAAACCATACCATCGAGGCCGAGAGGCCACGCCGAAGAGTAGGCACCGCCGGATAAGCAACAGTCACCAAATCCTAAAGATTTCCTACCTACTTTTACGGTTTCTTGTACAGTTTTTATTGTAGTGTTGATTGAGAAAGGAATAAATTGTGTATTGAATATTTATTTTTATTAAAATTCTTTTTCTAAATATAAAACTTGATATGAGATTAAATATATATATATATATATATAAGTAGATTATAAAAAACAAATAATAATATATAAATATAATTGAAAATAAATGAAACTGGAATTTTTCATTAAAATTGACTTCTGAGTCCATATCAGAAAACAGTTCTAATAACAAACGTGGTATGACAACCGATTACACAACTGTTATTCTACAAAACTGTGATGTGATTTTAAGTCACACGACACAAAATATGTCGATACGTTGTTGACCTATGTCGGCATTTCGACTGTCGACACATGTCGACAGCAGTTAAACGACGTTTTTACAATACATCAGATGACACTCAAAAAGACAATGGTAGCTTTGACAATCAGACGACATTTTTTGGCCGTTGTCTGATTCTATTTTTGTGGTAGTGATGCAGAGATTTACGTGAAATGTTTGAAGTACTAAACTTTTATGTGCTTAAATGATAAATAAGTAGAATTTAAGGAATATAATTCCTCTTTTTGACTTGTGCTTGTGAGATTGTTTCTCTCTGTAAACTTAACTTGATAAGTATGATTGTTAGATTTGAAACTCAACTCTTAATATGTTTTAGAGTTCGAATTGATCCATATATAACTGATGTGTTGAATGGATTGATCACTTATATATATGTTTATCTTATTTTGTTTAGTAGAAATGTTAGAACCAAACTCTTATTTCCCATTTTTATATTATGTAAATGAAACTTTTTTGTAAATATATACTTGTTTATATTCTTGTTATGTTTAAATCGAACATATTTGCCCCCTTAATAAGAATAAACATATGTTAACAAGAATATGTTAACATATGTTTATCAAAATAAACATATTTGCGTTTAACAAGAATATATTTGCAAGAGTATATCGAACAATTGAATATATAAACATATTTGCTTTGAAAAAGAGTTTGTTGTCCGTAAAACAATCGATAAGAATCTTGGTGTAAAATCACCTTATCCTAGCACGAATACTTACCTTTAGAGATGACACTAGTCTTCCAATGAGTCAGGTCATTAACGAAACGGATCAACCTAGATCAATATCCGATCGGATCAACCTAAATCAGTAATAAACGGGTTAACAGGTTCGAGTCATTAATGGATAAACGGATCAAAATTTTGATTCAAACCCGTTTAAAAACTACAGATCTGGAGCGTGTCTAGAACAAAATCTGATATATTTATAGGTCTAAGGCCTAGTTTGGTATAGCTTCGCTGTTCAAAAACAACTTTTATTTGAACTTTATATTTTATTGTGTCTGGTAAATCAAATAAAAACTGTTTTTTTAATTGCAGGTCGGTGGAAACATATTTTAGATGCAGACTTCAGGTTGATTTTAGAATCATCCTTCTATAAAATCACAAAAATTACCTTTTATATCTTGACAACACTTTTAAAAGTAAATATTACCAAAAAGTTTACAGTTTTAATTCATAGCTAATTATATTCATAGTATAGCATAAACAATTTCTTAAAAAACGGTAGCAATACCTGCTGGAGAGGAAAGATCTCACATCAGAAATGGATAAGTAAAATACAACATATATGTGGATGTATCATATATAATTGTACCGAGACCTTTTGTAGTAAAATCCAACACCTTAAAGGTGATTAAGTTGGGACAGTATCGATATAATGTGATCTACGGGCCACACTTGTCCCAGTCAAGTGGTATTAGAGCGGGTCCCTCTTTAATTGCTTCCTCGAGCATAATGGACACAAATTGGGTTCATCGAAAAGCCTTTGGTTTCATATTACCAAGTGTCTGCAGTGAGCCTTGGACCGCATATCCCAATTTCTGAAATAGAAATTGGACCAAATCATATTCCGAATTAAATTACCGATTTCCGATGTGAGAATTGGACCAAATCAAACTACGCATGCATACCTAAAAAGTTAGGTTGCATGTGAGAAGAAGTGTTGGAGAGGAAAAATCTCACATCAGAAAAGAGATAAATAAAATACAACATGTATGTGAGTGTATCATATATACTTGTATTGATATCTTTTATAATAAAACTCAACACCTTAAAAATAATTAAATTATAACAATATTGGTACAATGTGATCCACAGAACACGCTTGTCTCAGTTCATATATACCAACGTATACTTTTAAAAGTGCAGAGTGACGAGAAAACAAATAGTGTACTTCTGATACTATTGAAAAAAAAAGGATATCTCTGAATTCTGATCCACATAACGAAAATGCTACTTGTCCAAACCCCTCCAGTCCACTGTGGAACATAGATGAGATACCCACATAGGATTGTTCTGTGGCCAATAAGCTTCCACCACGCTTACTGAGCAATGGTTCTCCTTTCGCACATAAAAGCCCAAACAGAAACTGTGTTCCTCATAATCAAAAAGTCGTTTCCCCCTCTGTTTCTCAGACTTTCATAAAGCATGGATACCGTCGTCTCCAATTCAGCATTACTTTCCATACCATCCCTCCCTCCAGTCCGTTCAGTTACCTGCAGCTCTTATTCACCTACCACTTCTCTCCATCTCTCGTCGAATAAGTTCTTCTACAGCTTCTTCCACTCCCAAAAGAAACAACTGGGTCGACAACATCGCAACTCTTCTTTTACAGCTCCAAAGTTTGCAATTGCTTCAAGTGCTGCTATTCAGGAAATTAACGAGACCCAGTTTCAGGATTCTGTTCTTAACTCCGACCGTCCGGTTCTTGTCGAATTTGTTGCCAAATGGTGCGGTCCTTGCCGCTTGATTTCTCCCGCTATGGAATGGGTTGCTCAGGTTCAATTCTGTCTCTCTTGTATATCGTAATGATCATTTGAGTATATTTTTTTTCAATGCAAAAGCCTGAAATACATGCACTTTTATGGAGATGAACTAGTTTGATGCAGATGTAGACTAACTCTGGAGATACTAGGATTACTTTGCGGAATTTTGGAGACTATTGTGCAACCTTGTTAGGGAATTGGACCATCGGGAAAAGTTTGAGGCCATAGGAATTAGGAAATGTGTTTACGTTTGATCAAGACTAGGCATAGATAAAGAAGAGCTTCATCAGATAATAAGATTGAATTAAGTGAGAAATGTGTACAAACACTGAAAACTGCCTGGTCCTCATTTGCACTCTTTGTTTGCACTATTGCTTAATGGTAGGTTGGTTGGCCGAGAAACAATGCTTTCATATCTACAGATTACAACTATTTTCTCTGTTCAGTTAGAATTGTAGTCAAAAATCCTATCATCACATTTTCATTCTGTGTTTTCATAAGAGCCTATTAGTACATTGTTGATACAGCAAGTCAGCCCTTATAGTTCCACTGAAAATTAAGTATTCACATTTTCGAATGATAGACACTGAACAGGAAATCAGGAAACCTATCGCACATATTTTTCTTTAACATGATGAAATTTGAGTGAAACGGTGCACCAGTACAAAAATGGGAATGACTGTCTGGATTAGTGAACCAGTTTTCTGACTACAGTAGTCTAGTTGGCTTATAATCACAGAAACTGTCAGATCACATCCTCAGCTAATTTGTTAAATACTGTGATTCCTTCGACACTGGAATGCATAAACTGGGAAGATTATGTTGGCTGCACTGTTTAAGATTGTGAAAGATAATGTGATTCCTAATTGCTGTACTAAATTTTCAGAGCATTTCATATCTCATTGTCTATCAATCTGTAAAGACCAAGAGGAAAACATGCTCATTTTATCTCAATATTGTATGATTACAAAATTCGTTCAATTATCTGAATTAGGCTTTTGGTAATCCCCTCAGGAATACAAAGACAGATTAACAGTTGTTAAGATTGATCATGATGCAAACCCACGGCTAATTGAAGAATACAAAGTTTATGGTTTGCCTGCATTGATTCTCTTCAAGAATGGAGAGGAAGTTCCAGAAAGTAGAAGAGAGGGTGCAATTACAAAAGTTAAGCTCAAAGAGTATGTGGATACTTTATTGGAATCTGTATCAGTTGCATAGTTCATTTTCACTTGGATTATCATACTTGCTGATACCATCACTTCAATTACTGAAATGTTGTAATTCCTCCCTTTTATTTTTCACATCTTTTAACATTCTATTGTATAATTTGAGCTGTAAATCTCCGCAAAAGGGGTAGATTTGGCACTTATCTTATAGATTAGTAACCTGCATTATTCTCTTTATCCCTGTTCTATTATATATTTCCAACTAGACGGTAGGTGGCAGGGATAATTAAATCTGTACTAAGCTTCTTACAAATCATAATGTACGTGTCTAGTATTAGGTTAGGAAATTGAACATTAATAAGAAATTTGGATGTACTAAAAATGTGGGAAAGTATATTTCTTCTTGCAAACCATATCCCGGGAGACCAGGGTGTTGAAGTTATGTAAAACATACAACATTTTTGTAATTTATTATAGTTCGTCAAACTATTGTTGGAAAAGATAGTAATTATATTGTTTATAAACTAACAAAATGAAATAACAAAATTTAATTTAAATTAATCAAATTACATGACCATGAACAAGACCATAAAATGACAAATTAAGGACTTGAGAAGAAAAATTCAACCAATAGAAGTTTGCCGAGTTCTATGTATCATAAGGTGTCCTTAAGACAAATTACGTTGTCTCAATCGGTGCAAGGACCTCAATGTCACTTGGTCTCCCAGGATAAAATGATAATTAAGCTCAAGTTGTTGCAATACGAACAAAAACTTCAACTAACTAGGAAGTGTCTTCAAACTATCATCGAATTTTGAGAGAACTGAGTACGTGTAGAGAAGCTTTTTGAAGAAGTGTTTGTTGTTGGTGTGTATAGAATGAAGGATTGGTAGCCTTTATGTAGTGTTGAGAATCATTTACGAAATGATGGATTTGTGTCTGTTACATAAGAAAAGGCATAACTATCACCATTCATAAATAGTCTTAATAAGTCTGTTACAAAATGATTAGCAATCATAACCAGACTTAATAGATCTGTTACAGATTAATGGTGGTATTGAATTTCTGTAACAGCTTGCACACATGTAAAGGTAAAAAAATAAAATCCGTCAGTTCAAAAGCAACATGGGCTCTCAGGCCACAAATTTGAACTTCATTCGTGTTTGCAGGTCTCACAGACCCAAATGAAGAAATTGGGCTTTCGACCTGGGATTCGCATCACCCCCTGCGAGAGAGAGAGCATGAGTGCTTGTCATGGTTACTGCTTCAAGGTGTGAAATTCTATTTAAAGCCTCATTCCTCTCCAATTTTTTCAATGTGGAACAAAGTTTATTTTTTTCCTCATTTGAACTAGCTATCTTTGGATGACAATTTCTCATTCTCCCCACAACCAAATTATGCATATGAATACATAATTTTATAACCCTCAATCCAAGGATTACAATGCATGCAATCATCTAATTAAAAGTGTAACTCACTTTAATGATTTCATATAAATTTGGTTTAATTAATGGTCCTTTAGACCATTTTTCCAACAATTTCCCACATGAATTAAAATTGGCCACCAAAAGACTCGATAGACTTGGTGATAGTTTTCTACGGTTGAGACCTGCATAGGATAGGTAGGTTATGAGCCTTTGAACCCTCCCTTATGATGTCTTTAAATTATCCGTCATTTGTGTAAATGATGGCATGTCCCATACAAGAATCTCCCTGGCACATTTTAGTTCTCATTATTATGTCCATTTTGGCCTTGGACAAGCGTCTGGTTCTGTAAGAGTTTGACAAGAGTTGTGTCCTTAACAACTCTCTTAGAAGCGGCATCACTTCTCTCTCACATAGATGATTTCTTAATTAAGACTAACCCACATTACACCGCTTGGTTTTACCGACACATAAGAATCATTAAAAGCTTTTAGCTTAACTACATTCCGTACGGGCATCATTGTTTTTATCATAGGAATGGACATGGAGCGAATACCTACAATGATCCATCACAATCTCTACAATTTAGTTGTACCTTTTGAACCTAGTTCTTGGGATCTCTAGTCAGCTAGGCTGGCATTAGTCCCATTCTCGTCGATGATTTATCAACTAGCTCTCTGTTCAACCCATTGGTCAGCGGATCCGTAATGTTTTTCATAGATTTCATATAGTCTATAGAAATAACTCCAATTGAGATTAGTTGTCGAATGATGTTATGTCATCGTCGGATGTGACGAGACTTACCATTATACATCTTGTTCTATGTCCTGCCAATAGCTGATTGACTATCACAATGTATGCATATTGCAGGCACATGTTTCGTCCATCTTAGAACGTCCTCAACAAATTGGTGTAGCCATTCGGTCTCTTCCCCACATTTGTCTAGGGTGACAAACTCAGATTCCATTGTGGATATTGTTATGATCATTTGTTTTGAGGATTTCAATGACACTGCTGCACCACCTAGTGTGAACATATATCCACTAGTAGACTTTGAGTCTTTCATGTCGGATATCCAGTTTGCATCAGTAAACCCCTCTATGACAGTTGGGTATGCTGTATAGTGCAGCCTATAGGTACGAGTATATATTAAGTATTTCAATACTCTTTCAATCGCTTGCCAGTGCATAGCCCCTAGATTACTCATGTACCTACTTAGCTTACTCACCGCATAAGCCAAATCTGGTCTTGTACAACTTGTTAAGTACATCAGACTCCCAATCACTCTCGAGTATTCTAACTGAGAGAGACTTTCCCCTTTGTTTTTAGAAAAGTGTAAAGTTACATCTACCAGTGTCCTGTCAATTTCAGAACCTTCCTTGTCAAATTTCTCAAGGATATTATCCACATAATGTGTTTGGTTCAACACAAGACTATCTGACATTCTTGTAATTTTTATCCCTAAAATCGCATCAGCAAGTCACATATTTTTTTATCTCAAACCGAGATCGCAACATATCTTTAGTGGATTTGATCACCTTCTCATTGCTCCCACAATAAGCGTATCATCTACATATAGACAAAAGATGACATATCCGTCTTGTGTATCTTTCACATACACACATTTGTCAAATTCGTTGGTTTTATAACCATTTGGTGATCATGACATTGTCAAATTTCTCATGTTATTGTTTTGGAGCTTGTTTCAAACCATACAAGGACTTTACCAATTTCACACTTTCTTTCCTTGACCTGGGAGGAAAAATCCTCAGGTTGTTCCATATAGATTTCCTCCTCTGCATCCCCATTCAAGAAAACAGTTTTTACATCCATTTGATGTACTTCTAGTTTACGCAAAGCCGCAATGACAAGCACCATCCTAATGGAGGTTATTCTCGTCACAGAAGAATATGTGTCGAAATAGTCCAGATCTTTCTTTTGCATGTGAAAACAAGATTTTATAGCCTTCATTACAAAGATTACAAATTCATACATACAATCATCTAATTAAAAATACAACTCATTTTAATTATTTCATATAAATTTGGTTTAATTAATGATCTTTTAGACCATTTTCCAACAACTACAACATTATCATGTTTGTTATAACCCCCAATGACAGCGTCATCTGGGATGTACTTGCCCCAAAATCAGTGTGCTTTCCACACTCTGTTCAACTCTTCAATGGGGACGTTCTTGGTCTCGGGTGGGAGGAAGGCGATGAAAATGGTCATAATGGTAACCCAACCAGCAATGAAAAGGAAGAGACAAAACTTCATGTGGCAAAGCATGGTGAGGAAGGCCTGGCCAATGACAAAAGTAAAGAACATGTTAAGATCAATCAAGAAAGGTGCCATCAGTTATATTTATACGATTTAGTGCCAAGCTGAAAAATAAAGTACCTGGCAAATGATCATTTGTAGTCCACCTTCGAGGAATAACGCTTTCCTTCCAAACTTATCAACAAATAGCATCGACACTACAGTACTAAGAAGGTTAACACTACCAGTGATGACTGCAGACATGAGAGCAGCTTCATCTCCAAAGCCTAGAGTCTTGAAAAGAACAGGCGCGTAAAACATTATCACATTGATGACGGTGAGCTGCTGGAAGAATGGAACGATAACACAAATGATAAGTTGAGGCCTATATCTTGGTTGCAAGATGTTTCCTCATTGGTTCTCTACTTTATTCGCACCCTCACTAGCATCAACAAGGTCTTGGAACTTCTCATTGGCATTGTCGGAGCTCCAATTTTTTGTAACATTTTCCTAGCCTTCTCAGGGTGTCCTCTTTCTAGCAATGAATTTGGTATATCAGGCAGAAACATTGCAGAAACAGTCATGATCAAGGAAGGGATTGCTGCGACAAACAAAGAGATCTTCCAGCCATATCTTGGCAATGCCAAAGTAACAAGCCCCGCTAAATAGGAGACCACCTGTGGCCGCCGCCACACATGTGAATACCACAAAGACGGTGACACCTCCTTCATAGATTTCGCCTCCATCCTGGACAGCAATACCACCTACTGCCATCTTTCTCTTAGTTCTTGTTATAACCGGTTGTTATAGCGATGTGAAATGTGTTTGCGTGTGATGGCGAAATGGATACAAGGGACACAAGATCTATAGTGGTTCACCTTACATTCGGTGTGTAAGGCTACGTCCACTTAACATGTAGGGTGCTGAAATGACGATTTACAAGAATAGTAATCAATGTAATGTCTCTACTAAGAGAGTGAAGTCTACTTTATATAGAAGGAGACCACTTTTATACATTTCTGATATGAGATAAGATGTCCCCAACAAGTCCCCGAAGTCTCCAAGTAAGAGAGCATTCGGGGTTGGAGAGTTAAAACCAAATCATCAAAAATACGTAATGTCATTGTGGCGCCTAGCCCTA
The DNA here is from genome assembly GCA_951800085.1 of Comarum palustre. Classification (NCBI taxonomy): domain Eukaryota; kingdom Viridiplantae; phylum Streptophyta; class Magnoliopsida; order Rosales; family Rosaceae; genus Comarum; species Comarum palustre. Next base: position 20,431,521 of record OX637584.1, on the reverse strand, counting down.
CCCGTCCCCGAGCTCCTCAATCAAGAAGGGTCGTTGTCTTTTGTATATGATGAAGTCTTGGTACATCTATTGCCTCATCGTTGTATGGGGCATCTTGGCGGAGTCCCGCCTTTTATTGCAGATGGCAAAGTCTCGCATTTTCTTGCAGATGGCAAAGTCTCGCATTTTGTGCAAATGATGCAGTATTGCTGAATAATATGGTTTATCTGATTATGCATAATATGTATGTTTTCCTGCACACATGTAATAAAGAAATTACTGTCGTTCTCGTATGACGATAATTGAGCAGGAGACACTTATCTCGTAAGGTAAATTCACGTTTGCAGCGATAAGGGAACTGGAGATTGCTGGAGACTTATCCTGTAAGGTAGATTCATGCTTACAGTAATGAGGAAATTAGAGATTGCGAAAGACTTATCCCGTCAGGTGGATTCACACTTACGACGACAAGGGAGCAGGAGATTACCAGATATTTATCCCGTAAGATAGATTCATGCTTACGGCGATAAGGGATCTGGATATTACCAGAGACTTATCGCGTAAGGTAGATTCATGCTTACGGTGATAAGGGAGTTGGAGATTGTACCGGAGACTTATCGCGTAAGGTAGATTCACTCTTACGACAATAAGGGAGATGGAGATTTTATAGTTCTTCTACCAATGCAAGATTTTATCTCATAGGGCAGCAGGGTATCTGAAGATTACCGGAGACTTATCCTGTAAGGTAGATTCATGCTCACAGTTATAAGGGAGCTGGAGATTGTATTGGATATCGTACCAGAGATTATACAGGGGATTGTATCAGAGACTGTATCGGAGACTGTGCCACGGATTGTATCGGAGACTGTACCATTGCACTCTTACGATGATAAAGTAATGTATGTTTGTGGAACATGACCTAACCAGCACCTCAGTGGGTGTGTTTTTGGAGTGTTCCAAATCGCTATCAATAGTAATCTGCCATCAAAATCGGCCGATTTTAGAGTGGATGGCGGAAGTCGCTCTCTCTCTCTCTCTCAATTAGATGTCGCTCTCTTTCTCTCTCTCTCTCTCTCCTTGTTTTTTAGGCGGGAACCGCTGTTTGAACAAAGTGTGAGGGAGAGGAGAGTGTGGCAAGATCATTGTTAGATGTCTCTCTCTCTGGTTTTTAGGCAGGAACCGCTGTTTGAACAAAGTGTGAGGGAGAGGAGAGTGTGGCAGGATCATTGTTAGATGTCGCCCTTGTTTTGCTGGAAGAATAGATGCAATTGTAGCTCTCAACAAGTAGGCAGCCTGTGGCGGAGAGAGGCGCTTTCAAATTTTTGCCGTTCACCTTGGATGTCCAGAGTAAATTGAGTTGCCTCCTCTTTTTTCCGTGAGGGCATGTTGATGAGGCCGATAATGTTGGATGTCCAGAGTAAATTAACTTGTACTAGTGTAGGGTGCCGAAATGAGGATTTACAAGAGTAGCAATCAATGTAATGTCTCTACCAAGAGAGGGAGTCTCCTTTATATAGAAGAAGGAGACTCCATTTTTTTATACATTTCTAATGTGAGATAGGATGTCTAAAATGTGTTCTGTAAGGGCATGTTGATGAGGCCTGCAATGTGCCTTCCCGATATCAGATCAAGGACTTCCTAGTGTCATTGCGTAGCTTGTATGACGGACTTCGTGATATATGTTATGGTCGAGTCTTGTTATGGCTTGCAGACCCACATAAAATGTGTTATTTATGATTGGCGGTGTACACTAGTAGAAAAAGGACCTTAAGCGGTGAAAGTAAACTGTCACTTAAGACCGATTTCCCGTCGCTTAAGCACTTAACCGACGGAAGTTCCGTTGCCTAAAGATGGTCGCTTAAGTCTCAAACGACAGAAATCAACAATTCGTCGCTACAACATGGAAACTATACGACAAAACGATAGACTCAAGTGACCAAGTGTTTCGTCGCTTAAGTGTGTAGATTTTTTCATAAAAATGAAATAAAATCGCCGGTGGAAACGAATTTATTTTTTCCGGCCAAATGGAAGAACCCATCCTAATCTGGCCAAATATGTTGGTGAACGCTTTTTTCTTCATCATCAACACCATCTTAGCACATCCTGGCCGGAGTCATAATCACTGATCGAAGAAGTTTTGTCGCTAGCCCCCTAGGAAACTCATTGCCTAACCCAAAATTTTTAAAACGTCGCTGATCGGAGAAAGTAATCATACATGCTTGTAGAACTCATCGAGGAGACTAAGATTCTTCCCCCACATAGAGGAAATTGTGGAAGGAGACCGGTGAAATCTCACCAGAAAGTTTTGAAGTCAAATACGGCAGCGTCGGTTCCGATACGGAGAGGAGGTGAGGGTAGAGGAATTGCAGGAGGATTATGGTAAGAGCTGAGGAAGAATGAGAGGGTGGTGGTGAGAGACGAGGAAGGAGGAGCTCATCGACTACGATATCGGCTTCGGCACAAACGCAATGGGCAGCAAAGGATGGGGGTTTGAGAAAGGATATAAGCGAATTAGGACTGTTGAAATTGTATTGAAAATCCCACATAGAGGAAATTGTGGAAGGAGACCGGTGAAATCTCGCCAGAATGTTTTGAAGTCAAATACGGCAGCGTCAGTTCCGATACGGAGAGGAGGTGAGGGTAGAGGAATTGCAGGAGGATTATGGTAAGAGCCGAGGAAGAAGGAGAGGGTGGTGGTGAGAGCCGAGAAAGAAGGAGCTCACCGACTACGATATCGGCTTCGACACAAACGCATTGGGCAGCAAAGGATGGGGGTTTGAGAAATGATATAAGCGAATTAGGACTGTTGAAATTGTATTGAAAATTTTGAAATTTTCAATCGGAGAAATTTTGTGTGGGATTTTGAATTTTTTTGTGGGACTTAAAGGACGAAACTTTAGTTTTTGTTGCTTAAGCTGACTTAAGCAACGAATATTGTTCGTCGCTTAAGCGGATACTTAATTTTCAAAGTCATCTAGAGAATAGGTGTTGGGCTTAAACAATGGAACTAACAATCGCTTAGGTTATTATTTCAGTCTCAATTACTTAATTGACGGAAATTGTTCTTCGCATAAACTGAATAATTATAAAAAAAATAGGTACGAGAAGTTAAGATTTTTAAATGAAATTCTTCGCTAAGCATGCACTAACTTCTTAATTTATAAAAACTTCTATAAACAACATCATCTACTCACGGATAAAAATACTAATAATCATAATTATAAAAGTTTCATTGTTAATCATGGTTGAGTTTATAATACACGTGGCTAATGCCCACCGTAAATATATTAGTGGTGAGCAAAACTGAATCCAACCTCAGTCTACCACCACACAAGCATGCAATAGCTGTCGTGAGGCCGAACCCAAAGCATAACTCCATTGACTTTCTACAATCGTAGACGACATGAATATAAAAAAGAAGATAATTCTATTTCCCAAAGCTCCCCCAACCTGACTTTTTATGTGGGTGACTAAAGTTCAATACCCCATCATCAAAGGAAAATATAAAAAATAAATTAAATAATATCTCAAGATCCACAAAATTACAAGCCATGCCCTTCTTACTTCCGTGATTTACAAGCCATACCCTTCTTCCTTTCCCAATTACACCAAATATTTTCGACATGGACCTTTCTTTGTTTGACTCTGTCAGTGGGCTTCTAACTTCACCTGCTGTGCCACAGCTCCATTGTCACGGCGCCTTTTCAACAGTCAGGATCATCGCGGCAAATGTTTCCTCATCAAGCTGATTGGAACACGAGGCTCACGACACCGGCGGGGACAGCTAGACTGCGGGTGAGGGTGACGGTGCTCGGCTTCGTAGGTAACCATAAGCATGGTAGGGTCGTCCTGTGCGCGCTCCACGTGTTTCCTCGCTGGACAGCCTCGCACGCTACTACACTTATAATAGCCTCTGCAGATAAAACGACACATTAGTCAAATTAATAATTTTTAATTAGTCTCCGAGATCCACGTTTTGACTTTGAAGTTTTTAACACGATGAACAGTGCACATTTTTAAGGAATAAAATATGTACCGTGGGTAAAGGGAGCCCTTGATCGGCTTTTGGCCGTACTTCCTCCATGAAAACTCGTCGGAAGGTATATCGGCGATTTTCGAACTAATCGCCAGCACACGGACAGTCCTCTTCACCTTGGTTTTTCTATAAATTAATAAAAAGATTAATTAGCATGTTCGAATAAATTAGAAAATGTTTAGATGAATATAGGGTGTATCTAAAATAGTACCTTCTCTTAGAACAATGGCATCGGCCGGAGGATGTAGTTTTGCTCGCCAACTCGTCGTGGCAGCGTTTGCGGTGAGATTGTGAGAGAGGAGGCTTACTGGCGGAGAAGGACGGGGCCGGAGGGACGGCGGCTGAAGAGAAGACTTTCACGTTGGAAACGCTGCCGTCTCCGGCGGTGACGGAAGAAAGAAAAGACGACGTAGTGGACAAGGGTGGAGACAAGGTGAGGCAGTCTTTGGAGTTGGATTTGGTTTTGGTGTTTGGTTCGGTAGGAGGTGGAGGACAAGGAGAAGAGGTGGAGGTGGGCTCAGTAGGTTGCTTAGCTGGTCCGCAGCGGAAGCGGGCGTGGCCGGTCCGGTTTAAGACGGATATGAACTTCTTGAACTTGGCGACGGTGAAGTCAGTGATTTCACTGCAAACGAGGTTGCTCTGAGGAGAAGTGGTTTGGCTTGACAAGACTCGGATGAGATGCTCCATGCTCTGCAAACCGGCGGAGGCGGCTTCTTCCATGGCCGACCGATCGTCGGTCTTGGAGAACCGAACCAGATCAATTGCCATTTGAAGCTTCTGTGGTGGCTCGAAACGATTAGACGGAGACTCAAGAGTCAAAGAGAGGCTAGGGAGATGAATTTTGCTGGTCTGAGATTGTGGGGGTGGACATTGGTTTATAAAAGAAAAAGGAGAGAAGGGTTCAAAGTCAAATGTACGATCAGACGGTGGAGATCTGTTTGGTGTTTGTTTATTTCGTTTTTGCATGGCAGATGATGCCATGAAGATAAAATAGGGATTTACTGTAAAGTCTAAAGGAGGGTTGGCGTGACGGGTCCCACACGGGGCAGAAGAGGGTTCCTCCTCCTTGCTTTGTAACGCACTCACAGATTTACGAATCGTCAATTCTCAGCTCAATGTGATAAAAAGCAACGCCTAGCGATATTCAATTTCTATTTTATTGTACAAATTGTTCAAAATTATTATATAGATACGTCTTTGGTACGTTTTTCAATATAAATCCAACGAAAGCAAAATTAGCCACTTTTTATATTTATAAGAGTTTGAACTAATCTCTTTTTATCAATTAATTTTGGTTATAAACTCAAAACTACTGTATCATAGTATCAGAGTTGGTTACTCACGTCTAAATGTGAAACTCAAATACCACACGAACTTCACGTCACCCCAAATGTTGCCCATGTGTTAGCCTTGAAAATTGGTCACACGTGCGGAATCGTGTTGAGATATATATCCCACATCCAAAAAAATGGAAAATTGTATGTGGTTTATAAGGCTTTGGGTTGCTCTCTCTCCATTACCAATTGATTTTGAATATGAATCCCAGACTAGTTTATTAAATAACTCACACACCATAAGTATGTCTTGAGATTTGAACCTGTGATCTCAAACTTGTTAATTAAACACCTTAACTAACCAGCCCTCGACTAACCGACAACGTCTTTTGTACGTGAATTTAACACATAACAATACAGGAAACAACTCGGTGGTAAGATTGATCTGGCTCTATAGTATGCAATCTTTCATGCCAAGAATTTGAGTCCAAATTTCTACTAGTTCGTGCACATGGTATAGGATATTAGTATGGCTTTTGCAGGAATACTCTAGTGGATTTCGATTTGAATATTTACATACTAGGTGGTTGTACTACTTGCATGTTAAAATAACTGAAGTGGATTGATATTTCACTCTTAATAAAAAAATTGTGACAATACAAGATATATCGATACAGAAGTAGATTAACTTTAGGAGTACATACTTGTGACACCTTGTACTTAACATCTAAAATTAGTTATGTCCCTCAATTTTTTAATTAAACTGGTATACCTTAATACTCTTAATTCTCAATAGATATACATTTTTCAGTTAGCTGACCGTTAACATAGACCATTAAGTTGCTAAAATAGCTAAAACAACCCTATAAAATCAATTTTTTTCATTCTCTTCCTTAATTTTTTTTTCTATTTCCTATTTTTTCAATTAAATATCAATGTTTTTCTTTTAAAAATAAATTTTATTATTTCTATTAAAACCCGATTTAACTTTTTATTAAAAATAAATTCTATTTTTCTTTCTATTTTTTATTTCCTGATTATTATAATTATTATTATTATATTTAAAAAGAGAAATAAAAACTTTATGAAAAAAATTAGGAAAGAGAAATCGAACATTTCTGAAAAATAAAAGAGAGATGCAAATACATACACCTGCTCAGAGTACTTTGACCGTATCCAGACTGGTCACAACCACCGCATCCACTCAAGTCATGACCACCGACGTCAGGACAACAATAAGAGTTGTGCAACGTCGCTAACTGCTGCCTAAACAGAGCGGTGAAGAGTCCCGCATGCGCGTCACCAAAACCGCTTCGTGAGCAACCTAAAGCCAGAATCAATCTTTTCAACGTAGTTTGTAACGTAAGTGTGCGGTCATCTCTACCCGTATAATTATCGCATAAATATTTGACGTCATCTATGGGAACCCTTGAGTAGAAAGATCTCACATGTCTTTAGCAAAACAAACGCGAACAACAATGTCACCGAGCCCACCCACCAACAAGTCGCAGTGGAAGTTACGAAAAGCTTGAATTTTTCTTCTCCACCGGACACATGCAATGAGACACTGGAAAATAGTTCCCAATGGTGACCATGAGGCCAAATTCACCCTCATGGTGAGCGACCTGCACGAGTCTAAGTAGAAGTAGGCGATTCGTGAGAAGGTCTCTTAGCAGACGGACAAAAAATTGGTCATATCTAACTCTCGGCTCAACGACGGTCAAGGAGACCACACCCATCGTAGAAGGACAGAGAATATTGATGTCCCTCACCCTGATTGAACTCGTCCGTAGACGCTCTCCATCCCCTATGTGGATAGATGCGACATCCCCACAAAGCTCTGAGTGTAGTGACCACCATCAAGAAGTTAACCAACCAGGCAACGATCCACTCCTCATGCGGTTGATGGAGCTAGAGCAGCAGGTTGCGGAACTGGCCGCACACAAGATCTATAATCACTTCTATAATGAGCGGTCAGGTCTGTTCGCTAACTGTATTAGACGTTCCATGCGCGGAGTCAACCTCAAGACTCCCAAGATGTTCGCTGACACCAGAAACTCTGATCAGTATGCCCACATGGATAGTTTTCAAAAGGACACCAACAAAAGAGAGTATAGTGATGCGCTATGTCAGGTTTTTAGCTAAACACTCAAAGGAAAAGGTATGAGCTGGTTCTTTGAGCAGCCAGCGAACTCCATTGACAGTTTTGCTGACCTACGCCTGACCTTCCTTAGCCAGTTCATTTTACGAGCGGACTGCGGCCGTGGAACAGAGCGGTTGTGTGAGATCAAGCAGCAGCCTAAGGAGTCTCTCTACCCTTTCCTTATAAGGTGGCAATCTGATACCTCCACGTGTAGGGATTTCAACAAGAAGACAACTTTGGCCGTCTTCAAGGAGGGGCTACTGAAGGGGAAAGTCCTAGTTTGGCTCAACAAAAAGTTCCTAGCCACATCTTATGATGAGGTACTAGTGGAAGCGGTTAGAACGACCCAAGCAGAGTATCTTACATATGGGAGCGAAATGAGCAGCCAGCTCCGCTATCAGTAGTGCCAAAGACCAGGGCCCCCACCACCCTAACGGATAAGGGTAAATCTGAGAGTAAGCGAGAGTGGCACCAAGACAAAGTCTAATGACAAGCAGTAAAAGGTTAACCATTGACATGATAAGAATCATCAACAGTGGAATGAGAATGGAAGACAAGAACGCCAGGCACAGTGGCAGGAAGTGAATGCGGTCCTATTAGACAAAAATGAGAAATTTTTGACCGGTTCAAAGATCAGGTCCCTAAACCTTTACCGGTCTTGTTTCCTAAGCAGTATAGAGATGGGGTTCTTTGGTGTAAGCATCATGAGGATGCCAGCAACAACACCAACAAGTGACGTCACCTACAATGGACAATTGAGCGTTTGCAATAGGAGGGCAAGTTACAACTGTAAGACCCCACCATAAATTTTCCCCTTTTATTGGGATCAGACAGATTACAGAGAGTTGCAACCGCGCTATTAGTTTTTTCTGAATTAATATTCGAGTTTAATATCGAGATATTCTTGATTCTAGGGGGAAATAGAATCAATGTCCCGAGGGTGTATAATAGATTAATACGAGTCCTCCAGTATGTCCGGAATATTTTTCGGAGTCACGAGCTGTTTATTATGGATTTATTTAGTTTACGGAAGTAATAAATGTTATTTATTTTACCGTAAAAAGTTGACTTTGCGATAAGTCGAGAATTTGGGGAAACTTCCTTCGGGAAAGATGTAGTGGATGTTAATACGAACTTGTTAGTATGTCCTATGAATTAATCAGAGTTCGTATACGGAAGTTAATCGAGATAATGTTTAGTTAATGCGCGGTAATTAGTAAATAGCAAAATATCTATTTACTGTTCATGGTAACTTTTTGTTATTCAATTTGGACCGTCAGATCAATCAGAGATTTGATCTGGGCCATTGGTTTTGATTATATATATATTGATGGGGGGAGACCGGACGGGGGCTCTCTCTCTCTCTCTCAAGCAGCTCAAGACCGCCTCAACTGCTCCATTGTCGGCGCGCGTCTCGCCTAACCGCTACCACCATCAGCCTCGTCTTGCCCCGGTGATGAAGCCCTAGCCTCCAGCCATGCCAGAGCTGCCGTGAGCGCCGCCTAGCAGAGGTGAAAGCAAATCGATCAATGTTCCCTCAACCTCGACGCAAAACCAGACGAGAGGAAGAGCAAGGAGCTTCCAGGAGCTGCCAGGAGCATGGAGGGGGAAAGAGGAAGCCAGCGGAGTTCGGCCAGAGTTGCAGCTTTGGACTTCGAGGTATGAAATCTCGACTTTTTCTTGTGTTTAAAGTGTTGTTAAGCTGCCTAGAATGTTTAGAAGCTTGTTAGGTATGTGCAGAAGCTCGATTTGGCCTGAAAAACTTGGTTTTCCGGCGAGAGAGTCGATCGGAGAAGACGAGGTAAAAACCAAAGTTTTTACCGCGTCAGTTTTACCCTTTTACATTTTTACTGTGAGGTGTAAAATAACATAAAATGCCCCTGGCTGTTTTTTATATTTATAGGGATACTATTAAAGCTGAAATCTCATAACTGCGTCTAACTGTTCAGAATAATTACAGGGATGCCACTGAGGCTGAAATCCTAGAAATACCCTTGACAGCTTTGCATATTTACAAGGTTGACACTAAGACTAAAAAGACAATACTGCCCTTGACTGTTCTAGTTAATTACACGGCTGCCCCTAAGGCTGAAATTCTAGAAATACCCCTAGCAACATAGCATATTTACTAAGCTGTCATTGAGGCTGAATTGACAATACTACCCTTGGTAGTTTAAGGTATTTACAAGAGTGAAATTTAGGATTAAATTGACTATTATATCCTTGGTGGATTTATATAATTATATGGTTGTCATTATATTCTGTTTATATGTGTATGGTTGTTATAAATCATGTTGAAAATTATCTTTGGACTGTTGAAAATTATGTTGGTAAAGGGTTATCCTTTCTCAAGGGGGATTACGTGGGTAATCTCTTATATTTGACTAAAGTCTAGGGAAATGACTAAATGCGTTATTGTTTTTCAAGTAAGGCTAGTTACTCATATTTGTTAATATGTTTTGTGACGAGGGTTGCCACCTGGGTCGAATTAGTAATGTTATATGTAACGATAAAGTTTGCGACATCTATTAAAATTAGATGTTGATATTGACTTTTCGTTGGACAAAAAAGTCGAGAGGCGTAAGTTTAGTAACGAGCCACATTTGGAAAAGTAAATTCGAATTTCACTATTGGACGCAAATGGTTTAAAAGTGTGTCTAATATTATTCGAAATTTTAAATCGACAATTATCAAGCTTTTTAGGGTTTGATCCTTGTCGATTAGTCGAAAGGTCTTAGTCGATTTCCCGGGCAACCAAGGGAAAACTTGGTCAACCCTAAAGTCAATCATTGACTTTTCCTAGTCAAACCAGGAAAATCAGGGCGTTAGACTATCAGATAGTCATTTTGCGTCCTACATTTTGATCAATGGGTTAAGGGAGTATGTAGGATTGCTTTTGTCGACACATTGGTGTTGTGCAATTATATTGGAGGAGGTTCAAGGATGTTCAGGTGATTGAGATGCTAGTCGAGGGTAAGAGAAATGGATTACGTAATTTTTCAGAGCCCAAGAGTAAGCTCAAGGAGGAATATTTTATTATGGTCAGGGAACCGTATAGGGCCGTGAGAAATGTTGCTGAATATGAGGTAATTAATTGAGGACGGTTAGAGTACCGTACCTGGCGCATGAGATACGTTGCCAGCATGATGAGTGGACCTTTGAATTATTTTAAAGAAATGCATACCATGGTTTATTATTAAAATGGTTTTAAAATGTTCCCAGAACGGATGATTTTTTTTTTGGGTTTCTGTACATTTTCGATTCCTTTGGTTTTGCGAGCACCTTAGTGGAGCGTTTTTATTTGTTTATTTCCATATGATTTATGGATTTCAGCTCGCTTTTTTCATTTGGGTTTTGAATGGTTTTCGATGGAAGAGTCCCGTCGTACAGATGAGAATCAAACCCGATGTTTTACTGAGATTTGGTTATTTGGCATGTTGCCTGGATTTGAAGTATTTTTGGCATTTGCCTGGATTTTATAAATAGGCTTCAGGCCTGGATTTATATGTCGGGAATTTGTTTTAATTCACCATAAAGGGTCGTCAAATGTTTATTTCTAGCTAGCAGGCAGCGCTCCTCATTCGGTGGAGTGGAAGCGCACCGGGCAGCGCTCCTCATTCGATGGAGTGGAAGCACGCTCACCCAGCACTCCTCGTTCGGCGGAGTGGAAGCGCAGGATATGTTTTCTTGCAGGAAATGGATGGTACGCGGTATTTGCGTTCTCACTAGACAGTGGATGAGAAGCCAGAACTCTTAGCTCCGACCCTAGCCTGTGAGGCCCACTGTCATGAAGGGTCGTTATATGTATTGTTGTTGTTAGCTAGCAAGCAGCACTCCTCGTTCGCGGAGTGGAAGGGCGCCACTCGTTATGCTCCTCTCTCTATGGGGGAGATGATAGTATTAGCGCGGGATCACGTCCTCACTGAGAGGTACACTAGAGCTCTTAGCTCTGACCCTGGTATGTGTGATCGATCATTTGTGAAATTCTTTTCCTGATTTGATTTATATTTGGCTGTAGGCCACGATTTGATTGACATTTGGCTGCAGGCAGTGATTTGATTTACATTTGGCTATAGGCCGTGATTCGATTTATATTTGGCAGCAGGCCATGATTCGATTTACATTTGGCTGCAGGGCAGAATTTGCTTTACATTTGGCTGCAGGCCGAAATTTGTTTTATATTTGGCTGCAAGCTGGAATTATTTTATATATTTGGTCAAGGGCCGAGAATTTATTTATATTTGGCGTAAGGCTTGGATTACTCTGATGTTTGGCTTAAAGCCGGGTTTTAATGGGTGTGTTTAATTGAGCACGCATAAAAGGTTTTACTGGATTATTTTCGGGATAATATGAAATTTAAATTTTTGGTTTGAAACCATTATTTTTGACGTTGATTTTGGTCCACTCACTCTAATACTTTCCACGACCTAGAAGTTCCAACCCTAACTTGGGAGGATGGTATGTCCACGTTGGTTATGGTTAGGATAAGAAAATTTAGGAGTGAGGTACTCCAGGTTTCTAAAGGTATGTTTGGAAGCGGTTAGGTTTGCTTGTGATCACTTGTGGGATTGGATCACAGAGCAATGAGAATATGTTCACATATTTCATGCAGGAACTCTTGGGGTACGTATCATGCTGATGTCTGGTTGCAGGAGTGGTGGTGGATTTTGGTAAAAGATATCGGGGTATTTCTTAGAGGAAAATTTACTCTCAAAGGAATGAGATTTTGGGTTGATGGTTAATCTATATGTATTAGGAAATGATTTTGCTCCCGAGTTATAGATTAAATGTAGATATGTATACGCCGTGTCGGTCGCAAGGAAATAATGGAAGCGACGATGGTGGAGCAAAACCCATTGAATCATAGAGCAAGGGTATGGCTGTCCATGATTTCCTAAATATTAAAATTTGTTATCAGGGTAGTCTGCTAATGACATCTGAATGTTTAGTAGGCAAATCATCATTATGAGTCGACATGAGAATTGGTCTACCTGCTTAATGTTGTAGGTATGGATTGTGAACCTACGCACATTTTGTTTCATAATATTGGGGTCGTATGTGCGTGGGGAATTGATTTAGAGAAGATACCATATTATGCATGTTGTAGGCCATATGAGTGTTTGCCAAGATAAGATATGTGCTCATATGATTTCCGTTTGTAGACGTAAGTTTGATTTATATTTGATACTGGCATAGATTATCCCTGAATGGGAAGTTTATTTAAATAAATGGATGGAGCCAAAATGTGAATTGGATTTATTGTGTGGATCTATGGGATAAGAGTAATAGTTTATCTTTGGTGTCATACCTCCAAGATTGTATAGAGGTTGATTAATAAAGGGGTTCAGACCTCAAGAGTTCTAGTTGAGTGAAAAGTGTCGCATGGTGTAAATGTGCATGACATGGACCAGGATTACATCCTGTCTTGGGAAGAAATTTGATGTTATCATCTTCTATCTTCCTTATGCAGGATTTTACCCCCGGGCTGGATGAAAGTAGCCTTCGGTCATTGAGATTGTAGTGACTGTTTCTGGATTTTTATTAGGCCAGGAGCAGGAGCAAGGAGGAGGCCAGAAAAGCTCCGCCGGAGTTGCAGCTTTGGACTTCGAGATATGAAATCTTGACCTTTTTCTTGTGTTTAAAGTGTTGTTGAGCTTCTTAGAATGTTTAGAAGCTTGTTAGGTAGGTGCAGAAGCTCGATTTGGCTGGAAAAGATTGGTTTTCCGACGAGGCAATCGATCGAAGAAGACGCGGTGAAAACCAGAGTTTTTATCGTGTCAGTTTTACCCTTTTAATGATAGAAATGCCCTGACTGTTTTGTATATTTACAGGGACGCCATTACGGCTGAAATCCTATAAATTTCACTGACTGTTCAGAATAATTATAGGTATGCCACTGAGGTTGAAATTCTAGAAATGCCCCTGCCAGCTTTGCATATTTACAAGACTGCCATTGAAACAAAAAAAGACAATACTACCCTCGACTGGTCTAGTTAATTACAGGGTTGCCCCTAAGGCTGAAATTCTAGAAATACCCCTAGCAACTTAGCATATTTACTAAGCTTCCATTGAGGCTGAATTGACAATACTACCCTTAATAGTTTATGGTATTTACAAGAGTGTCATTTAGGAATAAATTGACTATTATATCCTTAGTGGATTTATATAATTATGTGGTTGCAATTATGTTCTGTTTATATGTGTATGGTTGTTATATATAAGTATGGTGGTATGTTGGGGATAATCCCGATAGATAGTTGGTTGGTGGATACCTCAGCGGAGAGGTTAAACTCCGGATATGAGATAGGCGTATGCTATCCATAATAATATATCGATCGATAAATAAAAAAGCGAGATTTGACTGGTTAGGGCGTTAATTAAAATAAGAGCTACGTGTGGCTTGATCCCTGCGTAGAGGGTACGTAGATAGCCTGTCCAGGATACGGGTGCAGTCACAAATAATATTTAGACCCTAGGTCCTCTAAAGTAATTAGTATGAAATCCAATTCGGTAAAAGAGATAACCTCAGATTTTGTGAGATCTATTTCGGTGTCGTTTGGACTGTTGAAAACTGTGTTGGTGGTTATCCCTTTTCAAGGAGGATTACGAGGGTAATCTCTTAGGATGGGTCCCACACTTCTTATCCCGGGTTTAGGGAGGTAAGTTTGGGCCAGGGCGACAGCGGTAGCTAATGTGGAGATTCGTCATATCAACATAATTGACGGTTGTGCATCACTGACTAACATGTCCAACAACAGCAAAAAGTGGTACACCCAGGAAAACCATTCGCGGAGCGTTAATCACGTCTCTTATGACAAAGAGGTCAATATGGCCAAATAAGGGTAGAAGCCGATCCAGTTCTCAGAGTAAGAGGAGCATGGGGTCAACGGTCTTTGTGATGACCCACTCATTTGTGGCATTGTCATCGTAGACGTCTTTAGCCTGGTGTTGGCTACTAAGGCCCCAAAAAAGCTTTAAAATTGCCTTACTTGTGTCTCAACCAAATAAAAAAAGGAAAAAGAAGGCAAAGGAACAAGGCCCACTAAAAGATAATAAGACAAATAAGAAAAATCTCAAGGAAAGGAAATGTACAAGGCTCCCACATCGAAATGGAGGAAAGGGGAGCACATCCTCAAAGGCCTATAAAAAATGCCACAGACTCCCAAGTAAAGTACACTATTCCTACTCAATTGTCTTTTTTGGCATTGCCATATTGCTGACTTGAGCATTAGAGTGTCTGCCCCCGAGATACCCGAGGTGCCCTCTAACGTATTCTGTCTTGGTAGGGACTCGCTGACAGGACCCGCCCCAAATTTCATCCTGCAATCCGGGGTAAATCCTGCGGGGACCATCTCTAAAGAAGATTCTTCTGAAATTTCGGCGTAACCTCCTTTGAAAATGGATAACCTTACTTGCAAACTAAAGAAAAAAAAACACTTCATCAAAACTATTCCACCCTTAACTCTGGGAGCCATCCTACTCCACCAATATCTCATTCACACATCTCATAACACAACTTAGCTATAAACAACCCATCCTAACTAATTAATGTATCACCTTAGCCAGGTGCTATAAGAAATAGCGGAAATAGATAAGGGAATTCTAATTCAAACATGAGATAGGATCTCGTAACATAAACGAATATGATTGTCGTGTTTAAACCTAAATTTTCTTTTTATTTATTTGTGATTGCACCCAAACTCTATCGGGCTGCCTATGTACTCTATTAAAGGGATCAAGCCACTCACAGGACCTTAATTTGATAAGGGCACCCATAGTCCTTATTTTCAGTTCAAACCGTAACTCCACTTTTACGTAACGTGCATCGACTAATCATCAATAATTTCATAAACTCTTCACATAGTAATGCAACATAATAATAACACCGGGGACATTCACTCGTCGCCGATACGCCCACACCATAATCTAAACGACTACTCATTCACCACAAGACCTTATTAAGTACCACAACCAAAGTCGTACCATTGCCAAAGAGTGTTAATGCACCTACACTCATATAAAAACATATAAATATATCCAGATCATTAATTCACCAGGATCACAAATAAAACCCAACTCATGGAAACAAACCATTACGCAATCATTTACTTAAATCCCTGAATTTAATATTTAATAACCTCTAAATCATACACCACTAAAATCAAATCATAATATCAACTCCAACATATTTTCGAAACATTAGCTTAACGTAATATTACACCAAACATCAATATGACTTCTTTCACTTTGCAGCCTAACTTATTATACACTTCTATCCATAGTAAATTCCAAGAATTTACTAAGAACACCCATAACCAACCTAGAACCCTTCTCGGAACCAACCTAAAGTTCCAGTATCACAATAGTGCACACAATATGTTTCAATAATGATCTAACGGTATTATTTCAATACCTAATTACTAATTTATTAACCGTTAATAACGGATAGTTTTGGAAAATCCGAAGACTATTCAATAGTGCTCCAAAAATTACCAAACATGCACCATAAGACTCCTATCATCACAAACATTCTAAAAAAGTATGAAAAACTGCCCAAAAACGGCAGCGCCGCCATTGTCTCCACCGCCGCCGGCTGGCCACTGGAGTCCGGCCAACCCAGAAAACTACCAAAATTTCACAGAACGTTCGTCTCAACTATCCAAATATCTTTCTAGTTCAACAACAAGCCTAATTCCGGCTCTAAACCGGTCAATACCTCAAGAACAAGTCAAACCTGATTTGGAGCAAAAAACCTAAAATTTCAAATCTAAAATTCATCTCACACACTAAGAATCGAGCTATAAGCTCCTAGAGGATTGTTAAACTCATCAAGAGGATCAAATCCATACCAGAGCTCGCCGGATAGTGGCCGGAGGAGGGAGAATTTTGGTGAGACCCGTGAACAGTACAATCCGGCTTCTCGGTGTCGCTACTCCCTCTCGGCGGCATTTCCTCCCCCCGAAACTTACCCAGACATGGACTAGACTAGACGGCGCTCCTTTTAAACCGGTGCGGCGGCCATTCGTGGCCGCACGGCGGCGCTAAAGCCAGCGACCCGTTTCGTGTCGGGAGAGAGGGCTGAGAGCCCAACAGTAGAAAGTTTCCACTTTTTACTTCTTACCCAAAATTCATCCGATAACTGATATATATAAGCATTATATCGCACGGTAACTTTACATTTTTACTTATAACTTCCACATATAAACTCTGATTAGAACGCATAGCATGCCTACTGGTTCGTATGAACGTCCTTTACAACTTTTCAGAATGAAGTTTTCCTAAATAGTTGACTTTATGAAAAGTCAACTTCACGGTAAAACAGTTACCAGAAACAGTAATGGTAACTTTGCTTTAAACTTCATAAATCCATAGAAATTAGCTCATCGCTCCAGAAAATAATCCGGACATACTGGTGAGCTCTTACTGTCGCCTACTACGACTTCAGAAAATTCAGATCCATCATTTACCAATTTCAGAAAAACTCAAAAATAAACTTGATTAACCACAATTTAAGCCATCAAGCGCGAATAAAGAAAAATTCAGATAACTCGTAACCCAAAACAGTAACCTTTTAAACTTCGGGGTGTTACACTCGCGAGATAAGGAATCAAGTTCATTTGTTGGGACGCAAAACCCGCCGTCAGAACCACCTAGAAACAATTAGTGCTCACATTCGAAGTCGAACCCGCTTACCAAAATGGTGCTCCCACAACTTTCTTGTTGGAATTTTCTTTTTCTGACCACCGTTTCGTCTCTACAGTGACACAGCTCTCTTTGCTCACACTCATATGATTCACATCTTTCATCTCGCCATTTGATCAACTCCTCCAGGCATCAAAATCAAACCCTATTTGTTCTGGGTTTTGCAATTTCAACTGCAGCGATTATGTTTACAAAGGCGAGAGAAAGTAGATCTAAGTTTTCTTTCTCTCCTCCACCCATGACTTACAAGCACCACCGCCTCCCACCTCCACCATCACGCTCAGTAGCCTCCGGCGAACCACTAACAGTCACCCCAACATATGACGTCAGCCCACGCATCGGCATGGCTAGACCCATATTTACTTTTGGCACTCATAGCTTTCTCTCAGTTCACGGCGTAAATTTGCTGCAAACCAGCTTTCACGTCAACGACTCGTCTCATGTTCATTCATCCGCCAGCTTCACAAAATTTGAAATCGATCAAGAAGTAGTCAGAACTCAGAAGAAAGGAAAAATCCCATTCCCTGGTTCTTATTTCTTTTCTGCAAACTATGCACACTAGTCTTAGCATGGCGGCTCCTTACCTCACCTAGACCCGCAAGGGTCAACCTCGCTCTATGATTGTTGGGTGGGAAATTCGCAGGTTTTGATATGTGTAAGCGTGTCAACGCTCTTCTCGGTTCAACGTAACCGTGTTAACTTGGATGCTTCACGCTTTCTTCTGACTTTCGCATCAAGTAATTGTTGGATTCTTATACCGAACCTAAGATTGCTCTTAGGGTGCTTAAATAACTAAAATAAAAAAGATATGTATTAACGATTTCTCCTCAATATTGAGATATTTGCTAAGGGTTTGAAACCTCAGCAAGGTTTTGCGAGAATTGTGGTATCCGAACATGGATCAGATGGTGATTGGTTTCTGAGCAAGGATCATGTAAGACCCTGTCCCAAAAATTTATTTTTTTATCGGGATCAGGCGAATTACAGAGAGTTGTAACCGCGCTGTTAGTTTTTTCTGAATTATTATCCGAGTTTAATATCGAAATGTTCTCGATTTTAGGGAAAATAGAATAATTGTCCCGAGGGTGTAGAATAAATTATTACGAGTCCACCGGTATGTCCGGAATATTTTCTGGAGCTACGGGCTGATTAACATAGATTTATTTAGTTTACGGAAGTAATAAAAGTTATTTACTTTATCGTAAAAAGATGACTTTGTGATGAGTTGAGAATTTGAGAAAACTTCATTCGGGAAAATTGTAGAGGATCTTAATACGAACTCATGGGTATGTCCTATGAATTAATCAGAGTTCGTATGCGAAAGTTATTCGGGATAATGTGTTGTTACTGTGTAGTAAAAAATAAATGATAAAATATCTATTTAATGTTCATGGTAACTTTTTATAATTCAATCTGAGCCGTTGATTTTGTGGAGATCAAATATGGGCCATTGGATTTTGTTTATATATAGGGGGAGGGGGTTGACCAGAGAGAGTTTTTTTTTTCTCTCTCTCTCTCTATCTCACTCGACTATGAGATAAAGTCGATCAGAGACCCCCCAGCTTCACCGCCCCTCCCATCAGCTCCGCCTTGCCTCGCTGCCGCTGCTGTTCATCGCACCCTTAGCTCCGCCCAGCCATGTCGTCCATCCCAACCAAACTAGACGACCTCCACCAAGCTGCTCCCTCACTTCAAACCTGTCAACAGCAGCTCCAGGGTGGAGGCAGACAGCTGTGGAGAGGCCCCGACGTGGAGGAAGTGGAGGACAAGCCATGGGACGCTGTGCAGCCGCCGTCGAGCCTTCGAGATCGACTGCGTAACTCCTCCACCCCCTTCTTCTTTTGTTTTTAAATGTTTTTAAGATGCTTGGGTGGTGTAATAGATGGTCTTGTAGGTTTAGAAGCTTGGATTGGCCGGAAAACCGAGCTTTCTGGCAAAACCAGTGATCGGAGAAGACAAAAGTAAAAACTCTGATTTTTATCACGGTAGAATTACCTTTTACTGTTTTACTGCGGTGTGAAATGTCAGAACAGCCCCTGGCAAATTAGGGTAATCACAAGGGTGCCACTAGGGATGAAATCCCAAAAATACCCTTGACTATTTTTGTATAATTACAAAGATGCCATTGAGACTAAAATCCTAGAAATGCCCTTAGTAGATTTGTATATTTACAGGACTGCCACTGAGGTTCAAAAAACCATACTGCTCCTGGCTGTTTTGTCTATTTACATGGGCTGCCATTGAGGCTGAAATTTCTAAAATACCCCTGGCAGCTTAGCATATTTACCAAGCTTCCATTGAGGCTGAATTGACAATATTGCCCCTGGTAGTTCTAGGTATTTACAAGAGTGTCATTGAGAATAAATTGACTATTATATCCTTGGTGGGTTTATATATATTTATGTGTTTGCTATTATTTTCTGTTTATATGCGTATGGAGGTTATAGACATGTATGGTGGTGTTTTCGGGATAATCCCAATAGTTAGTTGGTCGGTGAATACCTCAGCGGAGAGGTTAAACTCTGGTTATACTTCGGGCGTTTGCAATCCATATTGATAGATCGACCGATATATAGAGGAGCAGGATTTGCCCGGTTATGACGTTAATTAAAATAAGAGCTACATGTGGCTTGATCCCTGAGGACATGGTACGTAGGCAGCCTGACCGGGATTCAGATGCAGTCACAAATAATATTAGAACTCTAGGTCCTCTAAAATAATTAGTTAGAAATCCAAATGCGGAAATCGAGATAACCTCTGGTTGTGAGGTCTATTCCGGTATCGTTTGGATTCTTGAAAATGGTTTGGAAAACAGGGTTATCCTTTCTCAAGGGGGATTACGAGTAAATCTCTCTTAAGATGAGTCCCTCACGTCCTAACCCGGGTTTAGGGTGGTAAACTCGGGCTAGGGTGTGACAAATCAGAAGATAGATAACCTTCGAGCAAGGATTGAAGAACTACATAAGCAGCATGTATGCTTCTATAGGAGCTACATGTGGAAGCAAGGATTCCTCTATATGGTTGCTCCGGTAGAGACTTTGGTATTTGCTTAACAAATAGTTTGCATACTGAATTTGTTGTTGAATTGGATTTGTTGCTCATTTGCCTTGATCTCTTTATATAGAGAACAAAAGAGCTCGTATTCTTCTAGATCAAGGAATATCAGACATCTTAATTCAATTAGAAAATAATCTTTCATAGCCAGATTATGAATAGACCCTTCATAGATTCACAAATATTTTGTCATATTATACCCATAAAGGAAAATGACAAATAAACGCTATATATACACGAGGGATCATTTTATTGATATATACGAGGGATCAAAGATTAGACCAACTTTTCGATCACATATCAACATTTCTGCCGGTCAATACTTAGATTCAAATATGCAGATCATTTCTGCAAAATTTCATCTAATTTGGTGATCATTAAGGCTTTGAACTATTTGAAATCAATTGACAAATCAAATCTGTTAAACATGAACCGTTCATCCTTATAATTTTAATTTGCAGTTTTAAGCGCATTATCAATCACCAAATTAGATGAAATTTTACAGAGATGATCTATATATATAAATATATATATTAAACGGTGAATATATGATTTGATGATCAAAAAGTTAGTGTAATCCTTCGAACAAGATAATTGACCCCTTATATATATAAGATATATAGATCCCTTTAAGATCTAGGCCATAAATGTAAATATCAGTCAACCTATCATAAATCTAATATACATTTAGATACAATATCTTAAACGAAAATATTCAATTCTTGAAGAATATATTGATAGTTGAGAAAGCAGCATTGCTTTGTGCAAAAGGTTCTTGCAAACAGTAAAGATTATTCTCTGTCCAAAAAAACAGTAAAGATTATTCCTCCAGTAATTTGAACTTTATCCTGTTAGTAATTGTAGCTTTATTATAGCCCGAGGACAAAGGTCATCCTCAAGTGTTTATGTTGTCAATGTTGACTTTCTGTTTTGTTTGGGTATATAGTTGACTTTCTGATTTAGTCTCAAATCTCAATTGTCTCTTTCATTAGTCCATAACTTCACATTTTCAAAAAAAAGTTCATATCATTACAACAAGTCTACATCAAAGAAAACGCATGGATACATTCATGTATAGTTGTCTGTTAGAAATCCGTCAATCATTTTTGTGATTTTATCGATCCTATAGTGTATGTTGGATTTGGTCAAAAATATTGGGAGGCAGAGTAGACTATCTTTCGAGTTAGAGAAACCCTAACGCAAACTAATGGAGCACTTTCTTTGTTTGTAAGTTTGTTCATATAATGGTTAATTCGGTGGAATTTACTTTGACTTAAGTATTGTCCTATCTACTCAAGCAGTGTCAAGTTATGGTCAAAAGGCAAAGGAGGTCGACCACCCATAGAATTCAATTCAAAAATTTCAAAGAAAAAGCTCCATATGGCCTCTCCTTGGTTGCCCTTGACTTTAAATCTCAACTGTCACATAAAAATTGAAGGTCCAGATTAGAACACATCAGCAAAGAACTCATCGAAAACTGAAACCTTATTTAATAATGAATAAACCTCTGTTCTATTGTAGTCATTTAGAATGGTCTGCACTCTTTTCTTTTTTCCCTCAGGCCTAGGTGTGGCCTAGTGCTCTTATCTACGCTGTTTCTTTGCTTTTTATGAAATCTAATTTTGATAATGAGTGATTTTAGTTACACCTCTATATTTACTTAATACACCTTAAATTTTTGTAAATAATTTTTTTTTTCAGTTTTGCCCCTTTAAAAAATTGAGAAACTGAAAGACAAACTCTTAAACTCAAACACTTCCCATACACACTCTCTCTCACTCTCTCTATATATATTTCCACTGATGTACACCATCATAACTTATACCAAAAAAATTAAAATCAGCCATATATATTGAGGTTACGTGAGTAGTCCGCTATGACAAATTGTTTGAAAACTATTCACAGACTATCAATCTATACTTCCATGAATGATCTCCCAGTAGAGAACTTCGGTATAATTGGGAAATCAAATATGTATTTGGTTATATTATTGGATAATGACCTTGTAATTTCATAATACTAGTGAAGAAATGATGATACTTAATGTGACCTAACGCCATAAAGATGAAGAGTGTTTATTCAATTGTTATGATGATCGAATTGCATATCCAACTTTTAATTAAAGGATGTATAGTTGTATAAAAGAGTTATGAAACAATCTGGGAAAATATACGGAAGAGATAATGGAAGACATACACTTGTATAGGTACAACAAACCGCAGATCTAGAGGGATAAAGTGAGAAACAAAATTGTTCAAAAATTTAAAGAGATGTATGAAGCAAATATGGAGGTGACACTAGAATCACCTTTTGACAAAAAAAACTATATCAAAAAATTATTAAATATGGATCTAAATTATTTTAAAATTTATTTAAAAATTATATATTTAACAAAATATAAAATACTAAAAATATATAAAAATAACTTTAATACTTATAAAAAAATCAAAGAAATATCGAGCAAATTTTAGATATTTAAAACTTTATGTCCATCATTGGTAAGACAAAATCATCAATATGGGATTCTAGGTTTATGTTCCTAAGAAAATATTCCTTTTTCTACTGATAATTGGTATATGGCAAACAAAAAATACGAGAAATCAATCTAAAACATACTTGAGAAATCCCATTGAGATTCAATAAGAATAGAAACCCATCATGTAACTGAGAACCCAAAAATAAGAGAATCGGTGAGATGTACGTGAATTGGAAAAAGAAATTGTGGGTAAGTTTGGCTTTGTCTTAGATGTGGGATTATGACTAGCTTTGTGTTTGTGCTTGGTAATGCATTTACGCAGGGAAGAAGAGAAGCGTGTCTATACACAAACAGTTCAAACACAAGTAGAGGAAAAGCTTCATGCGACCCATAAGAAGGATTTTTCATCGCATGAGTACTAAAGCGACGTAAAATTTGTTGTATAGGATTCGTCGTATTAGATTTATGCGAAGAAAACACAAATTTTCTTCGCATAAGTACCACTAAAGGGATGAAATTTTTTTCATCGCATATGTTTATGTGACAAAAACAAAGTCGTCGCTTAAATTTATGCGACGAAAATTTTCATCGCATCAACTTATGCGATGAAAAATATTTCATCGCTTCAGAGTTTTCAATAAATAAAAAATTTAATTAATTTAATTTTCATTTTTATTATAATTTAAATTAAAAAATTTAGATTTATTTTAGTGTCTTTTGTTTTGTCGGATCGAGGAGGAGGTGGCGGTACGGTGATGATGGCGAAGGAGGTGGCGGAGGTGGAAGAAGAAGAAGAAGAAGATCGAAGGAGTAGAGGGGGGGTAAAGAAGTGGAAAGGTGGTGGGGTGGTGGTGAAGAAGAAGAAGAAGAAGAAGGGTGGTGATGAAAAAGAAGAAGTGGAGAGTGGTGATGAAAAAGAAGTGGAGGGTGGTGGTAAATAAGTAGAAGGAAGAAGAAGAAGAAGACGGAGGAAGAAAAAGAAAAGGGTGGGGGGATTTTGGCGGAAGAATTCAAAATTCAAAATTTTTTGCTAAAACTGATGCGACGAAATTTTCAAAATTTCATCGCATAAGTCAGCACTAGGGTGAAAATTTTGGGTGAAAAATTCAAACATATACGACGAAATTTGTTCATATTTCGTCACATGAGTGTGAACTAATGCTACGACATTTTAAATATTTCGTCGCATGAGCCAGCACTAGAAGGAAATTTTGGCAGAGAAACCCAAAACCGATGCGACAAAATTTTTCATATTTCGTCGCATGAGTGTGAACTGATGCGACAAAATTTGTTATTTCGTCGCATGAGTCAGCACTTCTTTCTAAGCTATGTGATGGAGCAAGAAACAACATGTCGTTTCCTATCAGGGTTTGACATTTCAAAAGGGTGCGGTGGTGTGGTGTGGTGGTGTGAACGTTTTTATTTTGGACGCGTGCGGTACAGTATATCGTCGTGAGAAGGGATTGGACAAAAATAGGACAAATTGGGTCACAGATTTTGCATGGTCAACTGCCTCGGTCAAGTCATCAATCCGGCTGTGGGGATTATGTTCCATTGTTCCTCCTATACGAAAATTCTTGTATGCATCAAAATGCAAGTGAACCAAGCAATTATCAGAAAATCTCAACTATGGATAATTATACTTCGGTTTTATTTAAAAATTAAATAGTGTCATAAATGCAAACTAACCGTCTATTTAAATTGGTTTAAGTACATCATAGTGCACTGAAGACTCTCCGCCTCATATGTCACATTAACATAGCTCAGGTCGCTAATACGACTGGAAAATAGCACGACTCAACTAGTATAGTAAAACATAGATATTATTTTGAGTTATAGTCGTATTCTAGATGGCGTAGTGACTTACTTCACGTTTTCCGCCGCACCTGAGAATTTCTGTATATACATATATATATTGAGGAGGTAATTTTTGAAATCAAATAAAATTGATTTTTAAAATTGATTTTTGTGGTATGTATTAAATTTTAAAATCAAATAAAATTGAGGAGGTAAATCTGCCGCCCATAAAATTTGGAAACTTTGATATCGCACATCAATCTCTCATTCACACAACAAAAAATTATAAGACCTTGTACAAGTATTTTAGACTTGCACTATATATTTGCTTGTAGAAAGTTTAACATAGTTACACAACAGAAATTTACACATTATTATGTGAATTGTAACACACATGCAAGTATTTAAAAACCAAAACCAAAATAGTGGAGACAAACTTTGGAGTCAAATTGATTTTGGCATAGAGATTGGCGGAAGCAGTTATACGTCAGTGACAATTTAACACAACAGAACTTAAAACTCTGTTATATAAGTATTTTTATCTTGCACTAGAGATTGTCTAGTATAAATTATAACATCATCATGCAACAAATAAATAAAACCATGTTGCCCAAACATCTTCTACCTTGAAAAAATTTGAGTTTCAGGATAGGTGAATCATTCCGCCAAAAATTTCATAAATCATACAACAGAAAATTAGTTGAGATGTTGTGCTTTGGACTCTAAAATATAGACATCTCAATTTCGTATCATCACACAACAGAACATTGTAACTTTACGTTGCCTATAACAGTTCACTTCTTTAGACATGACGGGATGTCAAAAGAGTTGTCTGATAAGTGTTGTCTGATAGGATTTCTGTGGTAGTGCTCCTATGATTCTCAATCTTTCAAAGTTTGCTGGGCCTAGTCTCTGCAACTCAGAAAAAAGGGTTAGATTACGGACTCGGCCATGCTCCACTCATTGTCGTACACACTTAATCAAAAACGCCTTCCACAATATTACAATAAAGCTAAGCATTCAAATGTTTCATCAAATAGTGGATCGTCTATGTTACACTATTTGAGTACGTTAAATGAAGAATAAAAAACAAGTGCTATAATACAATACCAGAATAAGCACTTTAGCTGACGAAATAAGAGTGGTCGTCGGCTATACCTTTAGCCGACGAAATAAGAGTGGTCGTCGGCTATAGTTTCACACTTAGCCGACGACTTATTTTTCTATTTTTCGTCGGCTAAAGTAATACTAAAGCCGACAAAATATTAATATATTCATCAGCAAAAGTATTTAATAAAAAAATTAAAAAATAACTATATCCGACGAAATTTACTATAATTCGTCGGCTAAATATTGAAGAAAAAAAATATAGCCGACGAATTATAGTAAATTTCGTCAGCTAAATACTACTACACCCGACGAAGTAGGCCATATTTCGTCGGCAAAACATTGAAAAAAATATATATAAAATACTATAGACGACGAATTATGGTAAATTTCGTCAGCTATAAGTCAATTCCAACAAAAAAACCCCAAAATTTCTAAATTACCATTCCAAGCAAGCTGAAATTATACTAAAATAATTTCATATAACCAACAACACCATCAAAAGTGACAACACGTTTTTCATTAAATTATTTATAAATTGTTCATAAACCCATAAAACTATATAAAATCTATATCATCTAAATCTACATCTGCGTCAGGAGGAGGTTGCGGCGGCTGAAGTAGGGGTATAGGCGTAGGAATGGGTGGAGCCGGAAATCCCTGAAGTTGGGCAGCTGAAAACTCTTGCAAGTACCGGAACATCTGATGCTGCTGTGCTTGCTGGGTGGCATATACTGCCTCATTATACTCCTGTAAAGCAGCAGTATAGGCTGTCTGGGCGGCTTGTTGTTCCTGTAGCATCTGAACTTTCACATGTAGCTGAGTCGTCCTGTTGCTGGTCGAGGCTGCCTTTTTTTGAAATTCGAGAGTGGTCTTCAGTACCCCTGTTTATAGGTGGAACCTAATATTTCTCCTTTACCGGGTTACAATTCAAGAAATAACACCAAGTGTGGTCGACTGTTAAATGTGCATCGTTTATTATGCTTGAAGTACTGTTTACAGGGTCAAAGCCCAGTCAGATTTGAGAAGCCACTCTGGGTCCTTTGTCAGGGCCCAGGTCATTGTAAAGTTGAGGTAAAGTAAGGGAGTTCATTCCCACATTGGAAAAAGACAAAGTGCTGCCTTTAATGCTACTATAAATACCGGTGAGGACCTCCTGGTAAGAGGCCGGACATTTTCTTAACTACTCTTGAGTTTTCTGCTTATCTGACAGTGTCTGACTTAAGCATCGGAGTGGCTTCCCTCGGTAAACCCGGGGACGCCCTTTGACGTGTTTGTTCTTTACACAGGAAAACTCGGAGTACAAGGAAGTTCGCTATTTCTGGAACCGTGCAACCCGCTAAAGGGGCCACGAGTTTACGCGGAAACAATTGGTGCTCTCGTTGAGAGCCGAACTCAAGACCTCCCAGTTAATATTTTGAAGGACGGTGGAAATGGCAGGAGAACAAGATCCAACTAGGAGGCTTAATTTCTCAGGGGAGGATAACCCAGGGACCTCCGGGACCCAGTTTGGCCAAACAGATTTGGCAGCAGCATTCGAGCTCTTGAAAAAGGACTTTCTCGCTCAAAAGGAGCAATCTACTCGAGAACATGCCGAGTTAATGACGGTAAGGGAGCAGTTAGCAACTATCCAGGCCGAGCATGGGCTTCTTCAAGCAACCTTAACTCAAAGGGCGAATGCCATGGGGACGTCAGCCAGACTTGCTGATATCATCACCCCAGAAGGGAATCCTCCGGGTTATGGAAACCCGCGAACTCTTGACAGTGCATACATTCCACCCGCTATTCTCCCAACCACTGCCCACCCTAACCCAAACCCACAAATTATCCATCTCTCCAATCCTTTGTTTAATCACAATCTTACAGGACCTCCTCCACCTCCAGAGCCGTTGTTAAATCAACCACTTCCCCCAGCAGATGCCCAGACCCAGCTGCTTTTACAGTTGACACAAACTGTGACCCAACTTGAGCAGCGTCTTAACTCGGGAACGGGACCATAACAATACCAACCCTTTATTACCCGTGCAAGCCCATTCTCCACACGGGTTCAAGCAGACAAAAAGCCACCGGAAGCAAAGCCATTTAAGATTAAGAGATATGCCGGAACGGGGTGCCCGTATGCACACCTTGAGTTGTTCCAGTCTCAGTTGGATTCAACCCGGTTCACAGATGCCCAAGCATGTCATGCTTTCCAGGAAACACTCAGTGAGGAGGCATTGAGTTGGTTCCTCAAGTTACCGGCTTTGACAATAGAAACCTATGGTCAGCTGACACAGAGGTTCCTGTCCCGGTTTATCCTGCTGTCTAGTGCCAACCGAAGCACCACTTCGTTATTCAAAGTCCAGCAAAGGGATGATGAGAGCTTGAAAATTTTTGTAACCCGTTGGCTGTCCACGACTTCCAAGTGTGGGCACTTGGACGAGTCAGTAGCATCAGAGGCGTTCTTACAAGCGCTCAAACCAACCCGCTTTGTGGTGGAGCTCAGGAAGCAGCGGTTCAGGTGCTACGACGATTTAATTAATGAAGTAACTCGGCAAGCTCAAGCCGAGTACGACACCTTCGGGGAACGCCGGACGAATACCGGGTTCACAAGCCAGCGAGCTGATGGATGGAAAAAGGAAGGGCAGAATAAGAGTGGCCAGGGATACTACGGCAAAAGTTCAAACGGACCAAGGGAGAAACCGAGAGAGGCTCCATACCCAAGACATCCAGCCCGGGAGGAAAAAAAACACTTACATCCCTCGATATGAAGTGTTGACCAACTTGACTGCCTCCTATGAAGAAATTTGGAACCGCCATAGGAATGAAGTTCCCCCGGCTCTAAAAAGAAAGTTTCCCAAAAGGGCAGGGCAGGACAACGGGCAACATTGTGCCTATCACAACGAGTCTGGCCACACAACCGACCGGTGCTTTTCCCTTCGAAACACCATTGAGTACATGATCCAGAACGGCAAGTTACAGCAGTACAAGTCACCCGCCACAGGTGTCAACCTGATTGAAGTATATGGGGAAATAATGACGATTCACGGGGGTGGCACCCAAGGGGTGTCCGGTCACCGGGCCAAAAGACTCTGCCCAAGAGGCCCGGAGTTTGAGATAATGCAACTTCGTCAGGAATGCCGCAAGGAGCTGGTTCCTTGGGATACCGTGTCATTTTCTCAGTCTGAAGACACGCTGAAAGTGCATCACAATGATCCTTTCATTATCACTCTTCAGATTGACCATTGGAGAACTCGAAGGGTTCTAATAGACACGGGAGCCGCTGTCAGCGTCATGTTCAGTAGTTGCTATAAGGGGTTTAAAAGAGGAAGAGATAAGCTCTATAGAAACCACGAGCCATTGATCAGTTTTTCAGGTGAGACGACTCAACCGTTGGGGTCTGATCAGCTAACGATTACAGTTGGAACCGGGCACCGGTCCACAAGAATTGTAGTTCCCTTCATAATCGTGGACTGCCCATCATCCTACAATGCCATACTCGGGAGAGATGCACTCTGGGGCCTACAAATTTTATAGCGGGTCACATGCTGCTTATGAAGGTACCTACACCCGGGGGTTGGGTCACAATTCGCGGAGACCAAGAAGCCGCTGTCAAATGCAACGCGATAGCAACTCAGTCCCAGCATGAGATGTTTTCGGCCGGTTTTTCCCTGTCCCCATTTGACAAACCCGATGACCCCAGGGATGACCCGGATTCTTTGCCCATCAGCAAGACGGCACAAAAGAAGAGCCAGAAGTATCCTACCAAGTTCCCCCGGCCTACCCCAATCGAAGCAACAGAATGGATTCAGATTTCAGAGGAATACCCGGAGAGGAAGATTTGCATTGGCACAGGCCTCGACCCAGAAGTCAGAACCCGGATGATTGAGCTGCTAACCCGGAAACAGAAGGTGTTTGCATGGTCATATGCAGACATGCTCGGGATTTCTCCAGAAGTTATGACGCATTCCCTCAATATTATCCCGGGTGTTAAACCGGTAAGACAGAAGCGTCGTGCATTTTGCGCAGAGAAGTACAAGGCCATTCAAGCAGAAGTTAAACGTCTTAAAGACATCGGGTTCATTGAAGATGCAACATACCCGGATTGGTTGGCCAATGTGGTGATGGTCAAGAAGGCAAACGGAAAGTGGAGGATGTGCGTCGATTACACAGATCTGAATAAGGCTTGCCCGAAGGATAGTTTTCCCCTTCCAAAGATTGATCAACTGGTGGATTCAACCGCGGGCCACCCCCAGTTGAGCTTTATAGATGCATACTCGGGATTTAACCAAGTTCCGATGAATCCCGCGGATCAACAGCACACATCTTTTACAACAGACAAGGGGATGTATTATTACAAAGTGATGCCTTTTGGACTCCGGAATGCAGGAGCCACGTTCCAGCGCCTCGTAGTGGGCATGTTTGCAAACCAACTCGGGGATACTATGGAGGTTTATATAGATGATATGCTGGTCAAAAGCCGGGAAACAAGCAAACACCCGGATGACTTGGAGACCGTTATCGACATTGCCTTGAGCAAAGGGATGAGGTTAAACCCGGAGAAGTGTGTGTTCGGTGTTTCGGAAGGAAAGTTTCTCGGGTTTATGGTCAGCGCTCGGGGAATTGAGGCAAACCCCGACAAAATTCAAGCCGTCTTGGCCATGCAACCGCCAAAAACCAGGAATGAAGTTCAGCAACTTACTGGCAGACTGGTAGCCTTATCCCGGTTTATATCCAGGTTAACAGATAAATGTGCCCCCTTCTTCAAAATTCTCAAGAGTCAACACCGCGAGCGGATTACATGGCAGGAAGAGCACAATCAAGCTTTTGAAAAGTTGAAGGAATACTTGGCGTCAGTTCCTTCTTTATCCAGACCTAACCCTGGGGAAATACTCTATCTGTACCTGGCGGTATCTCAAACGGCTGTCAGTTGTGCCTTGATAAGAAAGCCAGAGTCTGAAGAACTGCCGGTCTACTATACTGGAAAAGGATTCAATGATCCTGAAACTCGTTATCCAGATATTGAAAAACTGGCCCTGGCCTTGGTTGTAGCAGCAAGGAAGTTAAGACCCTATTTTCAAGCACATTCTATCCATGTGCTCACCAACCAACCGCTACGGCAGGTTCTGCAAAAGCTGGCGACTTCAGGAAGACTGGTCAAATGGGCAATTGAGTTGGGGGAGCATGATTTGCACTTTAAACCGCGAACGGCAATCAAAGGGCAGGCAGCAGCAGACTTCATTGCCGAGTTAATCCCAGCAGATTCATCAGTTGCTGAAACTCTTCCTACACAAGCTGAACCGGAGAGTTGGCAAATATTTGTAGATGGATCAGTCAATCAGAGGCAATGTGGAGCAGGCATTACATTGGTAGACCCGGAGGGTAATATGTTTGACTATGCTCTACGCTTTAACTTCAAAGCATCAAACAACACGGCTGAGTACGAAACCCTAATCAAAGGGCTCCAACTCGCTAAAGATATGGGCGCCCGGCATCTCCGCATACTAAGTGATTCACAACTGGTAGTGCAGCAGGTTAACGGCGGATTTCAGGCAAAGGAAGCACATCTTTCGTCCTATCAAAAGTTAGCGGCTTTCTTGCTGGAGAAATTTGACACCTTTGAGGTTACTCAGATACCGAGGCAGCAGAATGTGAGAGCAGATACTCTGGCTAGGATTGCAACAGGGGACGATTCCAATACCGAGTTTAAAGGCTTACTGGTCGAGACATTGGAGAAACCAAGCATCTCACTCTCCTTTTCTGAGATTTTCACAGTAGAAGCAAACCCGCCACCATCTTGGATGGATGAGTTCATCAACTTCATCCAACATGGAACCCTACCTGAGGACCCGGTAGCGGCCAAACGACTACGGGTTCGAGCGGCGCGGTATAGTATCCGTGATGGGAAACTGTATCGACGAGGACATACTTTTCCTGATTTGAAGTGTATTACACCCGAGGAAGGAGACCGGGTTTTGCAGTCGCTTCATAGCGGGGTATGTGGAAATCACTTTGGAGCCCGTAACCTGGCTTTCAAAACCCTAAGAATGGGATATTACTGGCCTTCTTTGGAACACGATGCCAGAGTCGTCGTAGATTCCTGTCTCCAATGTCACCGATTTGCAAGCTTTCCCCGTGCCCCATCGGTCCCACTATCAGTAATCATCTCTCCATATCCATTTTGCATGTGGGGGATTGATTTCATCGGGCCTCTACCCACAGCTCCAGGACAGCTCAAACACGCCATTGTCTCAGTGGACTATAATTCCAAGTGGATAGAAGCTCAACCCCTGGCACGGATCACAACCGCAAATGTTAAGAAATTCCTTTGGAACAATGTCTTTTGCCGGTTTGGAATCCCAGAGACGTTTGTCACAGATAACGGGACGCAGTTTGACAATGACGAGTTCCGGGAATTCTTACATTCCAATGGAGCAAAGGTGCTATACGCCTCCCCTGCACACCCGCAGACTAATGGACAAACTGAAGCTGTCAACAAGCTCATCAAGCAAGTTCTGAAGAAGAAGCTGGAGGACGCAAAGGGTTTATGGGCTGAGAAACTTCCAGAGGTTTTGTGGGCACTTAGGACAACTCCAACAGAAGCCAATGGGGAGAGCCCATTTCTTATGACCTTTGGCTCTGAGGCAGTGATCCCGGTAGAGATGGAAGTCCCGAGTGACCGGGTACAACTGTTTGACAGGGAAACCAACAATGAAGGCATCCGCCTTAACCTGGACCTCCTGGAGGAACGCCGGGAGCGTGCACATCTCCGAAATATCAACAAGAAGCAAAAAGTGGCTAAACACTACAATTCCCGGGTTATCAAGCGCCCACTCAAACTCGGGGATTGGGTAATGAAGGAGGTTATCCCTAAGCCAACGGGGTTCAAAGCTCCATGGGAGGGTCCATATGAAATTATTGAAGTCGTGGGCCCGGCAACGTTTTACATCAGGGGTACAGATGGAGTTACGCTTCCACGACCATGGAACGCCCAACATCTACATCTCTTCCCCAAATAGGTACCAAGTTATCTATGAATGTCCAAAATTATTGTTTATGATGTTGTATATAAAGCCTTTCAGGCCCACAATGCATGAAACCCCCTACCGGGTTATGTTTTACTAAACAATTTGTTGAAGTGAATGCAGCCTTTAGCGGCCCTACTTGTATGCCTTAATCGGCATTCTCCGATAATCTCCGATAATCTCCGGTCTACATGACGTGAAATATTGCAAGCCTTAACGGCCTTATTTCACTGTCAAATTCGGCATTCTCCGATAATCTCCGATAATCTCCGGTCTACATGACGTGAAATATTGCAAGCCTTAACGGCCTTATTTCACTGTCAAACTCGGCATTCTCCGATAATCTCCGATAATCTCCGGTCTACATGACGTGAAATATTGCAAGCCTTAACGGCCTTATTTCACTGTCAAACTCGGCATTCTCCGATAATCTCCGGTCTACATGACGTGAAATATTGCAAGCCTTAACGGCCTTATTTCACTGTCAAACTCGGCATTCTCCGATAATCTCCGATAATCTCCGGTCTACATGACGTGAAATATTGCAAGCCTTAACGGCCTTATTTCACTGTCAAACTCGCCAATCTCCGATAATCTGGTAATCTCCTTAACTTGAAATATTGCAAGCCTTTCACGGCCTTATGTCAGTCTTTGAAAGTCCTAACGGACACGTACAGCCCTAGCGGCACCTTTTATTAAACATGCCAAACCGGCAATATGCGTATATTATGCATCACAAATACCGAGTTATTCGACAGAGCCATAATTGACCGGTACGGCCCTACCGGGCCTATTATTATGTTATGAACATAACATACTATATGTAAATTTTATCTACACTAGTGAGATACGCATCAACTCGACTTGTTATTTTACAGGGAACATCTTATAGAAAGACATTCACCCGTATGCCTGTAGCGGCCCGTGGAAGCCCTAACGACCCCATATATCATAGCGGCACTATATTTATTCACATGGCAAACCGGCATTATATGTAAATTTTTGTACTGATTCATCAGGTTACCGTGTTTTGACACAGGAAGAGTTGTGAGAAGGAAAAATTTCATTACTTCAAAAAGATAAATTACAAAAGTAGCGAACCGCTACAGGTAAACTAATCTGTTACAGCAAAAACAAAAAACGGCCTAAGGCTCCGGTTCATGGCGCTGCCGACCCCCTACCCCCGCCAGTGCTAGACCCGCCACGTCCTCCCCGGGGCTGTATGATGAACTGACCCCTACGGAGAGGTGGCCGGTTTCGAGGACCACCCACAATCCCACCACGGGAAGTACCTCTCCAGGCTGCTGAGGAACGAACCGGGGGACTCCGAGCCGGGTTCGCAGGAGCCCTAGGGTTTGCAGCCATGGCAGGAGTCGACCGGGAGGTGCCTGCAGCCTCGTCGGGTCTGACATGACCTTGATGACCATCATAACCAGCCTTGTCGAGCCAGCCTTGGCGAATTCCAGCGCTCACTATTTCGGCACGAGCCTCGGCCCTTGCTGACCGCATCTTCAATTCAAACTCGGGACTCGCTAGAAACTCGGAGACAGCAGAGTCCCTGGCCCGGGAAACGGCCTGCACCAACTCTCATTTCTGCTGCTCCACAGAAGTCACTTGTTGCTGCAGCGCTTGATTTTGTTCAGTAAGCTGAGCAATGGCGGCATCTTGAGCACACCGGTCCTCCTGGTGACCCTCGATGACTTTCTCTAATTCCGAGTTCTTGGCCACCAAGTCTGCTACGTGTTCTTCTGCCTTGGCCAACTTCGCACTCGACGCAATAGCTGATGCGCTTGCGAATTCCCGGACCCGAGCCAGGTTTTCTTCGCTCGCCGTCACCTGGTCCCGGGCGGCCCGGAGATCGTCCCTGAGGACTCTCTCTCGCTCGGGGATGACTTCGGTTATGAGCCGATCAGTTGCCAAGTACGACAACCTGACAGCCTACACAAATCAAATAACGGGTTAGTGCAAGGAACCAAAAACAAAAGAAGAACGAGTTAAAAGAGAAGACAAACTTACCCGCATCAGCTTCTCCTGCGCCCTCCGGGCTACAGTCACCGGGTCCTCATGCTCCAGTACATAGGAGTCGGCGGAGCAGTTCTTCAAATCCGCTACCATTCTCTGGATGGCCACATCCGCCATTCCCGCGCCCGCCAACTCCTCCATTATTTCTATGGTGTCCCGGTGCTGCTTTCTCTCCCTCCTCTCTTTCCTCTCCTTCCTTCTCTTCCTCCTCTCGGACCTCCCCGAGCTGGATGCCTCACGGGTGCGTTTGCGAGAGGGAACGGGCTCCACTTCTTGAACTTCGTCACTCCCGTCACTCCCGTCACTCCCCTCCGGGTTCTCACTCCCTATCCCCCTCTCCAATCCTCCAACCTCTTCACCTCCGTTGTCATCCTCTTCAGTAAACTCCTCACCGGGGAGCACAGACGATGGAACCGCGCTCATCACCGGTTCTTCAGTCTCTTCGTCGGCCATGGAAGATTCCCTTCCCGGTTCTTCAAATAGCGGGTTGTAATCCGCTCCGAGGGATTCCCTTCAACTTCCTCTCCCTCCTGGAAAACCTCTGGCCCGAGAACCTCAGCCAAGTACTCGGGGATCTCGCTGTAGTGCAGCGTGTCGACATGAAACTGCTGAACATCCCCTTGCTCGGCGTCTGGGCGCAGGAAAGCCGCTTTTGACGTCAGGTCGATGTCATATGCTAGACCCTCCGTCCCTTGCGCCCGGATCCCAGCCCATACAGCTTTGTCCTCGAAGCCGTCGTATATTCCCGGGTTCTTTCGTTTCGTGAACTCCATCGGGAGAAGAGCTGCAACAAAAGACATAACCCGTTAGACCGGAGCATGTAACAACAAAAATTGTGTAGAACACGAGACAAACCTGGAAGTTCCATCAACCGGCACCGGTTGTACACATACAGCCTACAAAGCCGGTACGAGCTCCGGTCATCTTGACCCCTGAAGGCCCATAGCATCCTCCGGATCCTTTTCTCCATCACCGGCTCCAAAGGAATGTCGGGGACGTCTGCAACACAACGTATGTAAGTACAACTCGGGACGGAGAAAAGATAAACCCTAAGGCAGAGGACTTACTCATCAGTGGCTGGAAGTCACCCGGCACTTGAAGCGCGGGTCCCGGGTCTTGAAAGTTTCTTATCAAGAAACTTTTTTCCCTCCAGGTCCGGCTCACCGAGGTTGGCAGGTCCTCGATGATCTTCTTGAAGACCGCTTTGGACTTCAGTTGGATGGTCCCACTGAAACCCGCCTTCCGGGAGTACTCGGCCCGGTACATGGCGTGTAACTCGTGGTAGGTCGGCATCTGCTGCTTCAACACCTTGTACATCACGCACAACCCTAGTAGCTGCCTCCACATATTCGGCCCAACTTGCCCGATGGCGAAGTTGCTCGCAGCCAGGAGGTACTGCACCTCCACCTTTAGCGGGAGTGACAGACCGCACCGTAGCTGGTACTCGTGGCATAGCGTCCACCCATCCCCGGGAGCGAAGAACTGATCCTCGGGTTCTAAAGTCCTAATTTCCACAGACTCGGGAATCTTCCAGTTACTCCTAAGCTCCACAATCTCCTCCGCGGTCAGTGAGTACCCGGGAGGGTCGAGAGCGGTCCCATCAGTGAAGGTCACTGAGGCAAACTCGGGGACGTGAGCGTCCATTGCAGGGTTTGTCATCTGCAAAACGATAAACACGGGAACGTCGTCAGAAACCCAGACAACCCGGCGAACACAAGGATAAATTCACACACTAACGCAGAAACCTAGATTGGAACCCAGAAACAGTACACATAATCGATCCAAAACACACAGAAACAACGGAGGAGGAAACAATACCTTACTTGTGAGGGTTTGAAGGGCTTTTGAGATCGATTTGAGTTTGGGAATCCAACAAGCACAGCGACAACAGAGAATGAGAGCAAAAGCACGAAAAAGTTATCGGTTTCGAAGGTGAGACAAAACTGTCACCCTCAACCCCTATTTATACAGTTAGAGACGTACACTGAAGGGACGTTTCGGTTTTTCGAGAAAATCGACACGTGTCGTGCATGCCGCGTCCCAAAACCGAAAAACTTTTCAGTTTCCCCCACTTCAAACTGAAAACTTTTCAGTTTCCCCCACTTCAAACTGAAAACTTTTCAGTTGCCCCCACTACAACCCGGAGACGTCGTTTTCAATTCTCAAAGTGGACGTGTCTGCGGGGTACCCTTGCGTACGGACTTGGGGGACTGGGTACACCGGTTCTGGATGATACCTTTGTAACCCGGTAAAGAAATGATTTCAAGTCCCCACCCAAGCGTACCCCTTGACTGAGGACTTGGGGGACTTGTTTATAGGTGGAACCTAATATTTCTCCTTTACCGGGTTACAATTCAAGAAATAACACCAAGTGTGGTCGACTGTTAAATGTGCATCGTTTATTATGCTTGAAGTACTGTTTACAGGGTCAAAGCCCAGTCAGATTTGAGAAGCCACTCTGGGTCCTTTGTCAGGGCCCAGGTCATTGTAAAGTTGAGGTAAAGCAAGGGAGTTCATTCCCACATTGGAAAAAGACAAAGTGCTGCCTTTAATGCTACTATAAATACCGGTGAGGACCTCCTGGTAAGAGGACGGACATTTTCTTAACTACTCTTGAGTTTTCTGCTTATCTGACAGTGTCTGACTTAAGCATCGGAGTGGCTTCCCTCGGTAAACCCGGGGACGCCCTTTGACGTGTTTGTTCTTTACACAGGAAAACTCAGAGTACAAGGAAGTTCGCTATTTCTGGAACCGTGCAACCCGCTAAAGGGGCCACGAGTTTACGCGGAAACAACCCCCCTCGCCCTTCTTTCCTACACCCCGACATTAGAAATTGTTTCCTCACGGTGAGAATGTTATGCTCATGATCCTCGCCCTAACCTTGAGATCCGAAGTGTCGATCTGAGACATGACTTCAGACATGTCTTCCTCCTCCAGTCCGACCATGTCTTCCTCCTCCAGTCCGACCATGTCTCCCTCACTATAGCTCTCATCACCTCGTCATTAGCCTGCCTCACATTCGCCTAATTTGATAGGAAAAAAATAAATAATTAACATTTTGAAATATATTAATAACAACAACTTCATATATATTATTAAATCAAAATCGATCAACTCAATCACACACAAAATCCAATAATTCAACTCAAATTAAAACTCAAAATCAATATTATATAACTCAAATAAAACTCTCAAATCAACTCAAAATCAAGATATATACACATATATGTACCTATATATAGCTCCACAAACTAATTTTGAACAGATTTCGATGACACCCAACAATTTCGACAACATCCAAACTTTTCTCCCTTTTTTTCCAAATGAGCTGTTGTCTAGATCTGCAAATATAAAGACTTTTATTTGACGAAATAAATAATTTCGACTGCTAAACTTTTATAATTTCGTCATCTATAGTTTACAGACTATAGCCGACAAAAAAATTATTTTAGCCGACGAAAAATTATTTCGTCGGCTAAATGTCCACTTAAGACGACGAAAATTTAACTTAGCCGACGATTTTTTTTCGTCGGCCAAAGTAGACTTTAGCTGACGAAAAAAATTTCGTCGGTCTGTTTGTTTATCTGTTATAATGTTTATGCTGGTAGTGATAGTACGAAGTAAAAGAAATAAAATATAAAATAAATAAAGAAATGTAGAATAGGTTTTATAGAGAGATGCATAAAAAGTTAAAAACCAAGAGCGCACATAAGGTGAAATAAATTAAGATTAAAAATATTATTAGCTAATAATGTAAAAAAGAAATGAGACGTGTAAATATATATACAAGGGACGATAGAGACAACGAGTAATAAAATAAAAAGAATAAAACTAAAATTCATGGAAATCTTAACAGTGAAGAGTTTGATTGTTTTCTTTACAATTTATACTACACAATTTACGCAAATTTATTATTTAATAAATCTATAACAATTTGTGTATTTATTGAATACTTTTATAGATTTAAAATTTTCTTTTATAAATCGTACTCTTGAATAATCTCATACATTTATGAATTTAAGCTTTTTTTTATAAATTAGTGAATATCTCTAAACTTTTGAAATCCATATCCCTAAAGTTTTCATAGATTGGAAATCTTCTTTTAAGATTGCCCCGAACTATTATCTTTCTCAGCAATATTTTTTGTTTGTTTGTTTTTTATCTTGCTTACTTTATTAGTTTGAAGTTTGAACTGCAAAAATGGTAAATGGCCGGGGACAAAATATCCTTCTGCTACCGCGGATCACTTTAAATTGTTCAAAACACGTGCCTCAACGACTACAGTGGCGCTTGCCAAGGCTCCTCTCTCCTTCTACACAGCCAAACCCTTCAAGAATCCAACCCAACATTCACACAGCCCAAAATCTAATCCTCCTTGTCAATAATTAACGCGTTAAGTTAACTTAGAATTAAGAGTTTGAATTAGGATATAGACAGTAGCAAGCTCGCACAGATTTAAAGTACACAAACTTACATGTAAAACTATTCCTGTTTATTGTTTATAGGTCAGAATTATCTGCCACTCCCACCGTTTTTTTCCTGCCTTTCACAGACACTCGATAGGTTCTCACCTATAAAATTTGTTTGTTGTCGAGTTGTTTAAGCCATAAAAAAGGAGAGAGAGGGAGAGAGAGGGAGAGAGAGAGTTCTCTATAAGAGACGACAACGAAGCCTTGTACAATTCCTCTCCTCTTCTCCTCCTTTCTCATCTTCAAACTTCTGAACAAACTGAACCATGATCAACGGAAAGGCTATCTACGATGTCCTTGCAAGCATTGTGCCGCTTTACGTGGCCATGCTCTTGGCCTACGGTTCGGTCCGTTGGTGGAAGATCTTCACCCCGGATCAGTGCTCGGGCATCAACCGTTTCGTGGCTGTCTTTGCCGTACCCTTACTTTCCTTTCACTTCATTTCCTCCAACGATCCCTACTCCATGGACTACCAATTCATCGCGGCGGACTCGCTGCAGAAGGTGGTGATTCTAACAGCTCTATTCCTCTGGCAGACCTTCTCCAAGCGTGGCAACCTCGAGTGGATGATCACCCTCTTCTCCCTCTCCACTCTCCCCAACACTCTCGTCATGGGCATTCCCCTCTTGAAGGCCATGTATGGCGACTTTTCAGGTGGTCTCATGGTTCAAATCGTGGTGCTGCAAAGCGTTATCTGGTACACTTTCATGCTGTTCATGTTTGAGTACAGAGGTGCTAGACTATTAATCTCAGAGCAGTTCCCCGAAACAGCAGGGTCCATCACCTCGTTCCGGGTGGACTCCGACGTAGTTTCGCTCAACGGACGCGAGACTTTGCAGACGGATGCCGAGATCGGAGAGGACGGGAAGTTACACGTGGTGGTGAAAAGATCGGCCGCGTCGTCGATGGTGTCGTCGTTCAAGTCGCACGGGTTGAACTCCGGCATGACTCCTAGGGCGTCAAACCTCACCGGCGTTGAGATTTACTCGGTTCAATCATCCCGCGAACCGACGCCGAGGGCTTCCAGCTTCAACCAGACTGACTTCTACGCCATGTTCAATGCTAGCAAAGCTCCAAGCCCTAAGCATGGCTACACCACCAGCTTCCAAGGCGGGTTTGGCGATGTTTACTCGGTTCAGTCATCAAAAGGAGTCACCCCGAGGACTTCGAATTTTGATGAGGAGATGATGAAGATAAGCAACAAGAAGAGAGGGGCCAGAAGCATGAGCGGTGAGCTGTTCAATGCCGGGACGGTAGCTTCTTACCCACCTCCGAATCCAATGTTTTCTGGGTCTACGAGTGGTGGTCCGAAGAAAAAGGAGAGCGGCAGCACCATGGCCAGTGCGGGTGGTGGTAGTGGAGGTGCAGTTGCTAATAAGGAGCTTCATATGTTTGTTTGGAGCTCGAGTGCTTCGCCGGTTTCCGAGGGGAATATGAAACATGTAATGAACCGAGCTGCCTCTACTGATTCTGGGAGCATTGATCCAAAGGCTTCTCAACATGGCAATAATCCACCACTTGCTGGTTCAAAGGGTGAGCAAAATTATGTTCTTTGTGATCTCACCCCAGAACCATAATTTTTATGTTGGAATCGATTTCAAGTTTAAATCAATTACTATAAAACATAGTTAATTTTTACAAGACAAGAGAAAACAAAAATCAATTTTCTTCGGATCGTTCTATATGGTTATGTTTCTTTTATAACATTTGCACTAATAATTCCAAGGTCCTCAGTCAATCAAAAATTTATTCTACATAAATCTATTCCAATTAACGAATACAGGAGTGGAGCTGAGTCTAGCTAGGCCAGTTCCAATCCATGTTTCTTTAAAAAAAAATGTTGTCACAATATGATTATCAGTCTACAAATCTATATCGTAAAAAAATATTGGAATTAAAATTAATGCGTGCTGAAATGGCAGGAATACATGAATTAATACAGAATATGAGCCCTGGAAGGAAAGGAAATCGAGATGGGGAGCTTGAAATAGAAGAAGGAACAAAGTTTCCGGCAGGTGCATCTCCATATAGTACTTGCCAGAAGAAGATGGACATGGAAGACGGAGGTGTGGCAAAGAAGCAACAAATGCCTCCTGCAAGTGTCATGACTAGGCTTATACTCATCATGGTTTGGAGAAAGCTCATCAGAAATCCCAACACCTACTCTAGTCTCCTCGGTGTCGCATGGTCTCTTGTATCATACAAGTACTTCTCTTTCACTTTTTTCCATGACCTTCAGTTTCATAATCAGTTCTTTCACACAAGTCGATCAGTAAGAAAAAAACCCTTCTCTTAATTACTTAACGCAAATAATATTACTGATAGATAGAAATAGTATATCAAAAATATCTTGCATCCTCATCGTTACTTCAATGACGTCCTCATCTAACCCATGTGGGTTTGGTGTAGTGGTCGGGGCTAGGTCCACCATGTTGGGCGAATGTCACAGTGATACTCCTGATAGTAAGGAGGTCATTGGTTCGATCATCCGCATGGTAAAGAATTCCATGGGGAGAGGTCTAACCTTAACCCCTCCAGCGGCTCGGAGTGGTAGCTCACTCGACTACCATTTTAAAGACTAAAAATGACGTCTTCATCTAAAAAAATGACGTCCTCATCTAAAACCAATTGTTTAATTTTCAGGTGGCACATCAAAATGCCCACAATTATAAGTGGATCAATATCAATATTGTCTGACGCTGGCTTGGGAATGGCTATGTTCAGTTTGGGTATACATCTATAGACTGATAGACCCCCTAAATACTATAAATTATAGTGTAAACCTTGTGTCCAATCCTAATTAATTTTCTCTTTACTGGCGTCGATCGAGTAGGTTTATTCATGGCTTTGCAACCGAAGATCATAGCTTGTGGAAAATCTGTAGCGACATTTGCAATGGCTGTTAGATTCTTGACAGGGCCAGCAGTGATTGCTGCATGTTCCATCGCTGTTGGTCTTCGTGGAGTTCTTTTGCATGTTGCAATAGTTCAGGTTAATAAACTCAATCTTCAAGCTATACAATTCATACACACCATAAAAGTTTACTGTGTTTCCTTATTTTTATTTTGATCCTCCGTTAAAAACTTACCATAGATATAATTATCCATTTTTCACAGGCTGCTCTTCCACAAGGGATTGTTCCTTTTGTATTCGCTAAAGAATACAATGTGCACCCGGACATACTCAGCACTGCGTAAGTGTTTACATTTGTGAAATAAAATTAAACCCATAAAATGAAATAACTCTAACCTGTATTATGGTGTTGAATATATTGCAGGGTAATTTTTGGGATGCTGATTGCCTTGCCTATAACAATACTCTACTATATTCTTCTCGGGCTCTAGTTTCTGGAAAAATTGAAGGCAGAAGGTAGCAAAGAGTGAATGATGAAATATCTTGAATGCATGCATGCCATTGGATTCAGTGTTGAGCTAATTCATACCACGTGATTCTCTGCATCAAGTGTCAATTGGGTATCTTGATATGCCGTTTACTTCACTGGTGCATGTTGTTCCATATTACTGCTACTAGATATCATTTTATTAATTTCTTTACTGGGTTAAATAAAAATTAAGTAATAGGGAATAGACCTTAGAAATTTTCTTCATTTTGTTCTTCGGGTGCAGATTTTAATTGTTTCAAGGACAGAACTTGCCTGATCAGAGCTGACCAACACCACTAATAATTAAGAATTGAGGACAAAGCTTGAAAGAGCAGTAGATAATTTCCTTCCTTTGATCAAATCGACCTCCGCCGTTCTTCATTGTCTCCTACCTTTCTCTTGTGTCGGAGACCGCCGTCTCTTCCTCAACCATTTCGACCTCATCAACGATAACAACTCCAACAACGACTTCTTTTCCGATTCCAACACTGTTATTTTGGCAGCCTTCGTCGGAATATTCATTCTCTCGCCCGGGACAATACAAACTGGTCACGTAAGTTCTGTCCATGTTTCAAATATTGGTACACACTAAGATAAATGTATGCCCTTTGCATAACTTCTACGAC
This sequence comes from Comarum palustre, assembly GCA_951800085.1. NCBI lineage: Eukaryota > Viridiplantae > Streptophyta > Magnoliopsida > Rosales > Rosaceae > Comarum > Comarum palustre. The sequence continues at coordinate 20,388,450 of OX637584.1, read as the reverse complement.
CAAAAAAAACTGACCCTAAATCCAGGTAATATACTTTGATCTAACTTCATTTATTTAATTGCATCGATATTCTTGTTTTTTGGGGTTGGATCAGCTAGCAAAGTGAATCGATCTGATTGCTCTTTGTGCGAGATGACTTATATAATTGAGGTTCTAACATGTGCTGCTGACTCATATATCTGTTGGGATCAGTGGCCCTCGAATATTGAAACTTTATTTACTCAAGGAAGAGGCGGGGAAGGGGAGATTACTCGTACATTAAATTTAAATATGTTGTTACGTGGACTCTAGGTTGCGAAACGCACTTGCATCATCAAGTAAGAGGTTGCAAATAGTCGTAAAGCAGGGACACGACACGAGTACGATACATTTAAAAGTGATCCAGCATGACACGAGTTCATTACAGGTTTGGTACGGTCTAAGCACATTATCTTAATGGACAGAATCAGGTCTAGAAAAATGAGCCACGGACCCGAGCCCAGCCTAGAAAAATGAGCTTACGGGCCCGGCTTGGTCCAAACACGATAAGTTAAGGCCCACGGCCCGGCCTGCTTTAAAAAATATATATTTTCTTTATAATATGACGATTATATATTTATAAATAATATAAAATTTGTTTTAAGTGTGAACAATAATTTATAAATACTAATAATTATTCATTTTGATTCTCTTAAATCCATAAAAAGTTTTGCTAAAACATTACCAAGTATAAATAATGATCATACGATTCATATATCATATATTTCTTTAGTTTGTTGGCAAAGAAAACAAATGGTCGATGGAAAATGTGAGTTATTTTTCATTTGTTTTCGTTTTGCTATACTATGATATCAATTTTAGACTAATTTCTATTTTTAACTACAAATGGGCTCGTTAATGGGCCCGGTCCGGCCCAATATTTTATGGGCTTGGGCCGTGGCACTACCAGGATCAGCACTTTAGCCGACGAAAAATTTTCGTCGACCTGTTCATCAAATTCGTCTGCTAGGATCTTAGCCGACGAGTTATCTTCGGCTAGGATCTTAGCCGACGAGTTATCTTCGGCTAAGATGTGGTCGGCAAAGACTCGTCGGTTATACCTTTAGCTGACGAAATAAGAATGGTCGTCGGCTATAGTGTGACACTTAGCTGACGAATTATTTTTTTATTTTTCGTCGGCTAAAGTAAGACTAAAGCCGATGATATAATGTTTCGCCGGCCTTAACCTGAGACTTTGGCCTATTAAATATTAATATATTCGTTGGCTAAAGTATTTAATAAAAAAAATTAAAAAATAACTATAGCCAACGAAATTTACTATAATTCGTCGGCTAAATATTGAAGAAAATAGCCGACGAATTATAGTAAATTTCGTCGGCTAAATACTACTACACCCGAAGAAATATGTCATATTTCGTCGGCTAAACCTTAAAAAAAATATACTATATCCGACGAATTATGGTAAATTTCGTCGGCTATAAGTCAATTCCATCAAAAAAACCTCAAAAATTCTAAATTACCATTCCAAGCAAGATGCAAGTTACACTAAAACAATTTCATATAACCAAGAACACCATCAAAAGTGACAACACGGTTTTCATTAAATTATTTATAAATTGTTCATAAACCCATAAAACTATATAAAATCTATATCATCTAAATTTATATCTGCGTCAGGAGGAGGTTGCGGCGGCTGAGGTAGGGGTATAGGCGTAGGCATGGGCGGAGCCAGAAGTCCCTGAAGTTGGGCAGCTGAAAAACTTTTGCAAGTACTTGAACATCTGCTGCTGTTGTGCTTGCTGGGTGGCATATACTGTCGCATTATACTCCTGTAAAGCGCTAGTATAGGTTGTCTGGGTGGTTTGGTGTTCCCATAGCATCTGAACTTCCGCTTTAGTTGAGTCGTCATGCTGCTGGTCGAGGCTGCCGTTTTTTAAAATCCGGGAGTGGTCTTCAGTACCTCCTCGCCCTTCTTTCCTAGATCCCGGCAGTAGAAGTTATTTCCTCACAGTGGGAATGATGTTCGCATGATCCTCGCCCCAACCCTGAGATCTGAAGTGTCGATCCGAGACATGGCTTCCGACATGTCTTCCTCCTGCGTGTCTGGCCATGTCTCCCTCATTATAGCAGTCATCACCTCGTCACTAGCCTGCCTCACCTTCGCCTAATTGGATAGAAAAATAATAATTAATTAACATTTTGAAATATATATAATTTAAAAATTTTGATACCCTCGTCTTATCACTTTCGTCGTAAATTGACTCCTCACGGCTTGCCTCTTAGCACTTCTCGAGTTAAATCCCGAAATGATAATTAAGACAATCTGATAGCTTTCTGAGACATAAACGTAGACTAACTCGTAGTCAATATATAAGCTCCACTTTTACAATTGCCACACTTGACATTTAACGCCAATATCTTTCTCATGGAAGGATGCGAATGCTACGATCCATCTCCGTAAGAAAAACTCATACTTGGGTGACCATCCCTTGTTACCTCTAGGTGACAAGCACCAGTAAGGAGACGACATGAGTTGTTTTAGAAGAAAGAAAAGGAGAGCTTACTATTTCTAACGGAGAGTTAAGCGGAATCTAGCTCTCCGTTGCCAAATTTCCCAAAGACCTGAACCCTCGCTTCCGCAGAGGCAAACCCTCCTCTCAATTTCCTCGTCAAAGTCAAGCTTTAACTTAGCGACCCAACCCCTCGCGTTTACCAATCAGCTCCCCTCCTTTTCAAGTCTCTCTCATTCCAAGTTCGACTCGATCCCGACTCGGTATTGATTAAGAAGAGTCCTGAGTTACAAGTTGATGGTTAGGTATGATTGTGCCATAGAAATTAATGTGATTATATTAGTTTCCAGCAGTCAATATATGATGTAGCATGAGAAGAATTCTCAGTTTTGCTGGTATGCAGAATGCAGTTCACAATAACGTACTGAAAACAATCACATTCAGTTTAACTCTCCGTTAGCGATTTTAAGCCTTTGTCTAACTGACAAGTCTAAAACAACACATGTCATCTCTTTATTGGTCCTGGTCACTTAGAGATGACAAGGGCTGGTTACCCAAGTTCTAGCCGCTCTGGTTTTAGTCTATGCAGTTATGCCTGCCTTTATTCCCATTTTCCTTTTTTTTCATTGGATTTAAATTTGCCTACCACCTTCATATTGTTGGTGGTATCACCATCCAATAAACATTTGACATGTGCACAATATATAACTATGATTGTTTTATTAACTCAATCATGGTTATTATTCGCCGACGAGAATCTGCTTTTTGGCAAAGCCGAGTTACAAAAGGTAATCTATATTAAGCAGTGTTTATTACTTTATGAGAGTACGTGCTGCGGAGCAAAAAATTAATTTCCAGATATCTGCTATTGCTTTTGGGCCGGACTAGATGATGTTGAAATAGGAATGTGAATAAGTTTGAGATTTCTTTCCTTAGAGGTTACGGTAATTGATTCCTAACCTAATTGTATTACCTAATTGTATTAGGGTTGTAGACATGTACTTGTATAAATATACCTCCTAGTGAGAAGAATAAAACACAGAAACATTATCCCATACCTTGTTTTGAACTTGGTACCAGAGCCTAGGTTTAAAACGATATTGGGCGCCGCACCACCGATACACGCCGCACCATCACCATGAGTCCTCCTATTGTGATACAATCTGAAGGTTCTGGATTCAATGCCGGAATAACCCTGACTGAAACAAACTACGATGTATGGTCTCAGATGATGGAGATGCACATCGCTGGACGTGAGAAGATTCAATACATTCGTGGAAAAAGTAAACAACCAAGAGAAGGAGAAGCAGATTATGACAAGTGGTATGCTGATAACCAAAAGGTCAAAGGATGGTTACTTATGTCCATGGTTCCTGAGATCCAGAAGCGCTACCTCAGATTGCGCACTGCCCGTGAAGTATGGAGTGCCCTTGAAAAGGCATTCTATGATGGTACTGATGAAGTACAAGTTTTTGCCCTACATCAGAAAGCTTTTTCTGCAAAACAAAACGGAAAAAGCCTTTCTGCCTATTATGGCGAGTTGACGGAATTTTCCAAGAATTGGATCATCGAGACAAGGTGATCATGAAAGATGCTGATGATATCGAGTTGTACCGGAAGTCCATTGAACGTCAGAGGGTGCATATTTTCCTGGCCGGATTGGATTCAGAGTTCGAGCAGATTCGCGGAGAAATTCTGCGGAAAGATCCGGTCCCAGAGTTAGAAGAAACATACTCGTTTGTACGTCGTGATGCCCTGAGACGAGCAACCATGAATGAAACACATGCACCGCCTGATACTGCAGCCATGGTAGCCCGAAACCAGCCACCCCGCACTCGTACAAACCGGAGCCAATCAGATCGGCCTAAGTCAACAAGTTCTGGAAGTCTTTCTGATTCCGGAACGCGTCCAGATCATAGCTCAACAAAACCATATGCAGATGTGGTGTGTCACGTGTGTGGACAAACAGGCAACACAAAGTCTCGATGCTTCGAGGTTATTGGCTACCCGGAATGGTGGGGAAACCGAAACAAAAAGAAGCAGCAACACTTAACCTCTGCGGTTGCTGAAAACAGCGAATCCGAACATGGAAGAGAGAGGGCATCAGCATCAATTGCTACTACAGGTAATGAAGGTAAGGCTTTAAATGTTTCTGACTCTGTTTCGAATAGTACATGGATAATTGATTCGGGTGCTAAAGATCATATGACTTTTGATTCTAGACAACTTAAAAATATTAAACCATCATCCAAACCTGGGATTCATATAGCAAACGGCAATACATCACCAGTCACTAGTGAGGGGTCCATCTCACTCACTGAGAACATGAATTTGGATACAGTCCTTGTGGTTCCGACTTTGGATTATAATTTGATTTATGTGGCCCAAATAACCGTTGCTTTGAATTGTATCGTGATTTTCTGGCCATATTTCTGTGTGTTCAAGGATATTCAGACCCGAAAGACGATTGGCTATGGAGTTAGGCAAGGAAAGCTCTACTACCTCGATATGATGTCAGACAGTTCACATAAGTTGACTCAAGCCTTATCCATGGATGGATCCGAGGGGGAGAAGAAGCAATCTGCGATTTGGTTATGGCATCGTCGGTTAGGACATGCCTCCTTTGGTTACTTAAAGAAGTTGTTTCCTAGTTTATTTTCGAAGATTGATGTGTCTAGTTTTCGTTGTGGTGTTTGTGAAATGGCGAAAAGCCACCGTGTTTCTTTTCCACCAAGTTTCAATAAGAGTTCAGTTCCGTTTATGATAATTCATTCTGATGTTTGGGGACCATCTAAGAGTGCTACTTTTGGTGGAAATCGTTGGTTTGTGACGTTTATCGACGACTGTACTCGGATGACATGGCTCTGTCTTATGAAAACTAAGGGTGAAGTTAATATGTTGTTTCAGCGATTTCACAAGATGATTATGACACAATATCAAGCTCAAGTTCAAGTACTCCGTAGTGATAATGGGGGTGAATACCTTAGTGCCGATTTCCAGCAATACCTTGTGCAAAATGGCATCATACATCAAACTACATGTCCATATACTCCCCAACAGAATGGAGTAGCAGAACGGAAAAATCGTCACTTACTAGAAGTGGTTCGTGCCTCATTGCTAGAAGGGCATGTGCCACTACAGTATTGGGGAGAAGCACTTTCTTCAGCAGCATATTTAATCAACAGAGTTCCCTCGAGGGTCCTGAACTTCAAGACACCGTTGGAAACCCTCAGTGACTTGGTGAACACTCCTGCCATGGCAAAGCTACCTCCTCATGTGTTCGGTTGTGAAGCCTATGTCCATCTTCACAAGCATCAACGGAGAAAATTGGAGCCACGTGCCCTTCGGTGTGTGTTTTTTGGGTACGCCGCAAACCAAAAAGGGTATCGGTGCTTCCACCCGCCAAGTAAGATGATGCACGTAACAATGGATATGGTGTTTCATAAAGAAGTTATGTATTTCCCACCTGAGTCTTCTCGTCAGGGGGAGCATAGGCAAGAAGTTCAGACTCTTACTTATGATCCAGTGTTTGAGGTTATGGAGAACATGGGTGATGTTTTGGATACAAGTGAGAATAATATGGAAGATGATCCTAATGTGGAAGATGATCGTCCACATGTGGAAGATGACCCTAATGTGGAAGACGAGGTATCACAACCAGTAGAAGATCCGTTACCGAACCCTGAGCTTCACCTGGCAACTCCCCAAGAGCTGCAGACTCAGCATGAAGGTCCACAACGAGTACTCCCCACTCGAGTTAATAGGGGTATACCAGCACCTACATATATACCAGACATGACTAGTAAAGTTAGATATCCCATGAGTCATTATGTGTCAACCCATAAGTTGTCTGAATCAAATAAGTCTTTTGTGAATCAATTATCTTCTGTGTCTATTCCTAACAGTGTGCAGGAAGCATTAGCCGATCCAAAGTGGAAGGCAGCCATGGATGAAGAGATGAAGTCCCTGAAAAAGAATGCTACATGGGAGATTGTTGAATTACCAAGTGGGAAGAAGCCAGTTGGGTGTAAGTGGATCTATACAGTAAAATACAAATCAGATGGATCAATTGAACGATACAAGGCAAGATTAGTGGCGAAAGGTTACACTCAGACATATGAGATTGATTATGATGAGACGTTTGCTCCTGTCGCGAAGTTCAACACAGTCCATGTTCTTCTATCTCTTGCTGCAAACCTTGACTGGCCTTTGTAACAATTTGATGTGAAAAATGCTTTTTTGCATGGTGAGTTGACTGAAGAAGTGTATATGGACCTCCCACCAGGGTCAAACAAACCTATAGAACATAGTAACAAGGTGTGTTACTTGAAGAAAGCATTATATGGTCTTAAACAATCCCCAAGAGCATGGTTTGGAAGATTCGCAAAGTCCATGCGAGCATTTGGATATAGTCAGAGTAATTCTGATCATACCTTATTCCTAAAACGAAGAGGTGGTAAGATTACAGCTCTCATTGTATATGTGGATTATATGGTGGTGACAGGTGATGATCATGATGAGCGAAAGGCGCTCCAAAGGTATTTATCTCAAGAGTTTGAGATGAAAGATCTTGGTACTCTAAAGTATTTCTTGGGAATTGAGGTTTCACGCTCAAAAGAAGGCATCTTTCTGTCACAAAGGAAATATGCCCTGGATTTATTACAAGAAACGGGAATGTCGGCATGTCAACCCTGTAATATGCCTTTAGAAGAAGGATTAAAATTATCTATTGAACCAGATCAAGTGCCGTGTGATAAGGGCCGATACCAGAGGTTGGTGGGAAGACTGATGTACCTGACTCATACACGACCGGATTTAGCCTATGCCGTGAGTGTGGTGAGTCAGTTCATGCACGCACCAGGAAAACAACACATGGATGCTGTAATGGGTATCTTGAGATATGTAAAGTCAGCTCCTGGAAAAGGAGTATTATTTTTAAAGAACGGTCACTTGAAAGTTGAGGCATATACAGATGCAGATTGGGCAGGAGCGATAGATAATAGACGCTCAACATCGGGATACTTCATGTTTGTGGGAGGGAATCTTGTTACGTGGAGGAGCAAGAAACAAAATGTTGTGGCTCGATCAAGTGCTGAAGCAGAATATCGGGGTATTACATTAGGTATTACCGAATTATTATGGCTTAAATTGTTGTTGAATAATTTAGGTTGTGGTCCAAATGAGCCGATGAAGTTGTATTGTGATAGCAAAGCTGCATGTGAAATTTCAGCTAATCCCGTTCAACACGACAGGACCAAGCATGTGGAGGTTGATATGTTCTTCATCAAAGAAAAGTTAGATGAAAAAATTATTGAAATACCGAAGGTAAGATCAGAGGATCAACTCGCAGACATTCTCACCAAAGCTGTTTCATATCAGATTTTTTCGAAGTTCGTTAGCAAGTTGGACATGTTTGATATCTATGCGCCAACTTGAGGGGGAGTGTTGAAATAGGAATGTGAATAAGTTTGAGATTTCTTTCCTTAGAGGTTACGGTAATTGATTCCTAACCTAATTGTATTACCTAATTGTATTAGGGTTGTAGACATGTACTTATATAAATATACCTCCTAGTGAGAAGAATAAAACACAGAAATATTATCCCAGACCTTGTTTTGAACTGATGATCAATCAAAGATGGATATAACTTAGATATTAGGAGTGTCAGGGGTGGAATGTCATGAGAAATATTTGGGACTCCCCACAATAGCTGGCAAAAATAAGAAAGGCATGTTTAAGAGAATTAATGAGAGACTGGACTTGCACTTACAGGGCTGGCAATCAAAGTTACTATCTAAAGCTGAAAAGTTTGTGTTGGTAAAGTCGATTGCGCAGGCTATTCCTACATACTCCATGTTAATTTTCAAACTTCCCAAAGGTGTTTGCCGTCAGTTTCAATCCAAGGTGGCGAAGTTTTGGTGGGGAAAGAAAGGGAATAAGAGGAGTATTCATTGGTGCAAATGGGAGCTGCTATGCCTTAATATGAAGGAGGGTGGTTTGGGGTTCAGAGATTTGGAAGGTTTTAACCAGGCCTTGTTAGCAAAGACAATTTAGAGAATTGTGTTACATTCAGATTCAATAGTCAATAGAGTGTTTCATGCTAAATATGTGCACAATGGTGGCTGGGCAGCTACGGGAGTGGTAGTGAAGCCTTCTTTTGTTTGGTGAGGCTTGGTATGGGGGAAGGAACTTATGTGCGCTGGTATGAGATGGAAGATTGGGTCCGGTGATTTAGTCAAAATTTGGAGAGATAAATGGTTGCCAACTCCTTGGTCATTCAAGATTGCAACCCCTCGTTTTATGGATCTAAATGCAAAAGTTAACAAGCTTATGAGCCAGCCAGGTACGTGGAACATGGAATTTATTAAACAACATTTTCTTCCGATTGATGTAGGAAAAATATTATATGTTCCTTTATGTGATGGGAATTGAGGAGATGTTGGTGTATGGCACTTTAATGATGATGTCATGTATTCTGTTAAGTTCGGGTATTGGTTTGGGATGGAGCGGAGGAGGTTAGAGAAGGGATCGAGTAGTGGTAGTGGGCATGTTAATTCAAACTCTATCAATATTTGAAGTCTCATATGGGATATGTTAGTTCCCAATAAAGTCAATCTTTTCTTGTGGAGAGCTTGCCATGCCTTTCTGCCTTGTGTTGAGCGTTTGTTTAAGCGCAAGATCTGTTCTCATAGTGGATGTGTGCGATGTGGGGAAGGAGAGGAGACGGTAATTCATAGTCTGTGTTATTTTCGGATGGCTAAAAATGTGTGGAAGTGTACACTCTGGAGAAGGGTCTACAAGAGCTGGCAGGTGACTAGCTTTGTGGATCTATTTGGCTTGGTAGCCATGGAGAGGAATATTAAAAATACTGAATTTTTCGCTCTTATTTTTTGATGGTTATGGAAGGACATAAATGAAGTTAATAATGGAAAAAAGGGTATCAAGCCTAGGCAAATTGTGGAGAAATGTTTGGAGTGGCAACATGAATTCTCTAGGGTGATGTTGAGAAGAAAGAATCTACTGATAGGAGGGGTATGTGGTGCTGAGTTGCAACAGAGTTATGGAGAAGTGGGGAACAGTAGATTGCATGCACAGGCTGCCAAATTATTCTTTGATAGTGCTTGTGATAGTAACACTAGTACTGTTGGCATCAGGGTTGTGGTGTTAAGTGGTACTGGGGAGCTGATGGGAGCCATTGCAATGCCTTTGGAGGCTGCTTTCAAACCACACATCGTTGAGGCTTTAGCCCTTTGGTATGGGATGAAGTTTTGCAGACAAATGGGTGTAACAGAGCTAGCGATTGCAGGAGATGCGACCAATGTGATCAATGCAATTAGCAGAAATATACTCGATTTGAGCGATATTGAAGGAATAATGGATGCAGTGCGTAGAATAAAGGCGGAGTTTGAATGGGTGTCTTGGAAACATGTGCGCAAACGCAACAACACGGTTGCTCGTACCCTTGCCCGAAATGCTTTGAAGATGGTTCAATCTATGTTTTGTTATGAGTCAGGGCCCTTGTGGCTCTGGAGTTATCTTTGCTCAATGTAGAAACTAGTTTTGGGTTTCCTAGTGAAACCTACCCTATTGATGTAGTTTAATTACTGCAGTTTGTTTTAATAAAGTATTTTTTCCTAGTTAAACGCAACAACACGGTTGCTCATATCCTTGTCCGAAATGCTTTGAAGATGGTTCAATCTATGTTTTGTTATGAGTCAGGGCCCCCGTGGCTCTATGAAGTTATTTTTGCTCAATGTAGAAACTAGTTTTGGGTTTCCTAGTAAAACTTATTGATGTAGTTCAATTACTGCAGTTTGTTTTAATAAAGTATTTTTTTAATAAAAAAATTTAATCTTTTTAATAATGACAAATTATTAATTATTAAATCTACTCCGAGGTCTGTTCAAGATCAAATTAAAATAATTAGGATATGAAAGTGAAGGAATATAATAGATTTGGGATTGAATGTGGAGTGCTGGCAATACAAAGTTGCAGATCCAGCAGAGAGCAATCTATCAGTTTTAAATAAATAAGTATTTATTGATTTTTAATTAATTAAAAACTATTGATTGAATAAGACTAACTATAGTTAAATTGTTATACATGTGGCATATGATTATTGGGTGGTGATATCACCAACAATATAGTTGTGGCAGGCAAATTCGAATCCGTTTCCATTCTTCCCTCCCTCCCTGTTCTCTATTCCCAACTCTACAGTTAAATCCAAACAATCCCCACCTCAACAGCATTATTCTAATAATCATACCGACATTCTAAAACCACTTGACTCCTCAAAACCCATTGTCCCTCCCATCAGACATTTCCTACCTCCTTTCTACCCTCCAACACTAAACAAACATCAAAACCAAACCCACAGTTTTCCTGAACCAACACTAACCCAAAGCCTTGATCACTCTCTCGTATATATAGACCTAAGCACCCTTTAAACCTCCCCAAAACCCATAACTCAGCAACACTTGTTAAACATGGAACCGTCTACAGACATCGGCTCAACACCTCGGCTCACTTCAGCTCCTCTTCCGGTGTTCCCCGCCGCCTGCAACGGCACGCTGGGCCGACACCTGGCACGGCGACTAGTTGAGATCGGCGTTCATGACGTGTTCTCCGTCGCCGGCGACTTCAACTTGACCCTCTTGGACCACTTCGTCGCTGAACCCGAGCTCAACCTCATCGGCTGCTGCAACGAGCTCAACGCCGGCTACGCCGCCGACGGCTACGCCCGCGCCAGGGGCATCGGCGCGTGTGTCGTCACTTTCACCGTTGGTGGGCTCAGCGTCTTGAACGCCATCGCCGGTGCTTGCAGTGAGAATTTGCCGGTGATTTGTATCGTTGGTGGGCCCAACTCCAATGATTACGGGACTAATCGGATCCTCCACCACACCATCGGGTTGCCCGATTTCTCGCAGGAGCTCCGGTGCTTCCAAACCGTTACATGTCACCAGGTACAAGCTCCACAACTTACACATTAGAGAGTGCTAGTCTCAAGTTCCAAAATATCTATAATATTCTCCAAATTTGGCAAATATTTTTGTAAGTTAACTATGTAGTTTGAAAGATGAGCATGGTTATGGTTGCTCTAAAGGTGTTTAATTTCTTGTTTCTGAAGTCATTTTTGTGCATTTTGATTTTGACAGGCAGTAGTGAATCATTTGGACGATGCGCATGAGCTTATTGACACGGCAATTTCAACAGCATTGAAGGAGAGCAAGCCGGTGTACATCAGCATAAGTTGTAATTTGCCTGCAATTCCTCACCCCACGTTTGCTAGAGACCCTGTTCCCTTCTTTCTTGTGCCGAAAGAAAGCAATCCATTAGGGTTGGAGGCAGCTGTTGAAGCAACTGCTGCATTCCTGAACAAGGCCGTGAAGTCTGTGCTTGTGGGTGGGCCCAAGCTAAGAGTGGCAAAGGCCCAGAAGGCCTTTGTGGAGCTTGCAGATGCTAGTGGGTACCCATTAGCGGTCATGCCCTCCGGTAAGGGTTTGGTGCCGGAGCACCACCCACATTTCATTGGGACTTATTGGGGTGCTGTGAGTACTAGTTTCTGTGGAGAGATTGTGGAGTCTGCAGATGCTTATGTTTTTGCTGGTCCGATTTTTAATGATTATAGCTCTGTTGGGTACTCCTTGCTGATCAAGAAGGAGAAGGCAATTATTGTGGAGCCTAATCGTGTGACCATTGGGAACGGTCCATCATTTGGCTGGGTTTTCATGGGTGACTTCTTGAGTGCATTGGCCAAGAGGCTGAAGAAAAACAGTACCTGTATGGAGAATTACCGTAGAATTTTTGTTCCCCCAGGAATGCCTTTGAAAGCTCAGAAAGATGAACCTCTTAGAGTTAATGTTCTGTTTAAGCACATTCAGGTTAGTTAAAGAGCAGCAGTATTATTTCTTCTGTTATCCATGTTCTGTCTGTGGTTATTGTATTGAGACTAAGGATGTTTGTTTTGTTATCTGAACTTGTTTATAGGAAATAGTCACCCCAGACAGTGCATAATTGCCGAAACTGGTGACTCATGGTTCAATTGTCAGAAGCTCTGCCTCCCTCAGAATTGTGGGTAAGTTATGATTATCCCTGAGACAATTCCATTATATAGTATCGAGTACAACTGTTTGTAAAAATGTGTACGTTAAGAAGGTGTTCAACCAGTTGCATCAATTTTATTCAGGTATGAGTTCCAGATGCAATATGGATCTATTGGGTGGTCAGTGGGTGCTACTCTCGGCTATGCTCAGGGTGCCAAAGATAAACGTGTAATTGCTTGCATTGGTGATGGGAGTTTCCAGGTTGGTTATTTAGGGTATTCACCATTCACTACAAAAACAGAAAAAAAAAGTGTCCACTAGGTCTAAAAAACTTTGACTGTAACCATTCCAACTTTTATCAATGAAATTACAATCCTTTACAATCTCACCTTTTATTTATTTAACTCTGCCTCACCTCTCATTCTCTCTCATTCTTGATCTCACTTTCTCTATCTGCCTTCCTCTCTCCTCCCCGTCAACATCGTCAACAACTGCCTCCTCGCGGCCTTCCAAGAAATCGAGCCGCTCCATCCCTTCAGCGCCCTCGCCGCCTACGATCTCCTCACCCTCGTCACCACCATCTCTGGAGACTGACGACCCGTCTCTCCTCCTCATCTAGATCCAGCCTCCTCAAATCTTTCAACTCCGTTCTCTCCCACTGTCGCTCTCTCTCTACCGATTTACGAAGATAGCGACCTCGACGACGATGTGCCTCGACAATGTTGCCACCACCACGATGACGTCAGAGCATCCTCAGCTTCGCTGACAACGCCTCATCTCTGTAGAAGATCTCCTCCACCACTTTGATCTTGAAGATGACATCTCGTCAACACCTGATCTCCACCTCCTCGTCCACCACATCTCCACGTCCGTTGTAATTTTTGCTGTGTTTTTTGTTTACTTGAAGATGGCAGCTCGTCAACACCTGATCTGTCATCTCTCCATCTCTCTCTCTCTCTCAACTTTATTATGGGATAGTAAAGTTGGCTGTGCAATAAGAATGCGGTTTAGGGGTTCAGTGGGACTTTATTAAGGGGTAGTAAAGTTGGTTGTGACAATATGAATGTTGTTTATGGGTTCAGTGAGAGTTTACTAGAGGGTAATAATCTTGATTCTAGATTCCGGCGAGATTTTGGTGACCGGAACCACTGAGGTGTCGGCTATGTCTCCTCTCTCTTTCATTTTCTTTCTCTAAGTATGTTTTAATGAGTGAAGGTAGAATGAGTATTGAAATATTATAGGTTGTTTACAGTTATGAGTTTTTTTGGAATGAGCACAATTTTTTTAAAAAAATAAAGTTGAAATGATCAATGTTTTTAAAAAACTGTTAGAATGAGAAGTGAGATCTAAAAATTTGTACTAAATACACATTTTCTCTAGTTATATTTGACCAAAACAGCATAAAATTACAAAATACTAAATATGAAATGAGGATAGTAACCCCATGATCCATATGTGCTACTAATAATTTTGTTAACAATTATAGCTACGTAATGGTTCAGTATACTAACTGAATTGGGAATGAGACGTTGGTAGACATTCTAGATATATGGCAGATGGTTGGTAAATTACATCTCTCTTTCATTTCAGGTAACTGCCCAGGACATTTCAACAATGATCCGATGTGGACAAAATACCATCATATTTCTCATCAACAACGGAGGCTATACAATTGAAGTAGAGATTCATGATGGACCATATAATGTCATTAAGAACTGGGATTATACTGGTGTTGTTGATGCGATCCACAATGGTGAAGGCAAATGCTGGACTGCCAAGGTTAGCACATTGGAAAAGAATTTCTTATCCTTATATTTAGTCTAAAGTGGGGCATAATGATTACACGATTTATTTTATTAGCTGCCAAGGCGTGTCAATCTTCTCCTTCTTGAATTGACAGATTATGTCTAAATTCAGGTACGCACAGAGGAGGACTTAACTTCAGCAATTGCCAAAGCAACAGGGGTCCACAAGGACAGTTTATGCTTCATTGAAGTTTTTGTGCACAAAGATGACACTAGCAAAGAGCTTCTGGAATGGGGATCCCGAGTTTCAGCTGCTAACAGCCGACCTCCAAATCCTCAGTAGTGGATCGGAGCTGAAAGAGTCAAAGTTGGATGATCCGAGTTTTGAAGCTGAGAAGATGTAATGTATAACAAACTAGTAAATAGAAATAAGAGAAATGGGGACAGGAAGCAGGGATATAATAACTTCCATTTCTTCTCTGCTGTGACATTGATTTTTTCAAGTTGTATAGTATGTACAGTTGTATGCGTACAAATGCTACCAGTCTTCTTGTCATCTAAGGTAAATAGTATTGAGTTCAATTGTATCTAGTTAAACTGTGTTCTGCAAGAGCTAATAACTGTGGGACTCTGTTTCTTCTAATGCTCTTAAGTTTAGCATTATATTCTTGTTGCAGTAAATAAGTTGCAATAGGGTTTTCTTTTCCAAATTCAAATTTGCCCACGCTTATGTCTGATTTTATTTCATACACAGCACTATGTAACTTGATCATTTCTGCATAAAGATGCCATCTCTATTCAGCAACCTTAATGCAGACCCTTTCACTTTTCAACGCTGCCTTGTTTTTCGATTTGAAATCTGAAAGAAACCTCAATCGATGGCTTCATCTTCACCATATTTGTTGAACCACATACTACCAATCTTCATCCCACGAGCATTTGGGTGCTACACAATTCAATCTTCAGCTTTGGTGATTCGATTACTGATACTGGCAGCTTATTTATCAGCTCCAGTTATGGTTCCTTCCACTATTTCTCTCCATATGGGGAAGACCTACTTTCAACACCCACCAGATACAGCCCAATCACCGTGGTCTAGTAATCCGAGGTCTAGGCCGCCTCTCTTCACAATCCACTGCCTAACGCACATAAGATAAGTGAAACATTTTTGACACTTCAATATATGTTCTAACAATTGTCATGTCATTACAGCTTTCAAGCATGATATTACTGCTTTCGCGCTTCAATTTATAAGCTAACCGTTGTCATGGTTAGATATGTTATGACATTAAGATTTTCAACTATAATATGAAGCGGATAACAATCCCTAGAGGTTACAAGCATGGCTAAAGACATTCAACTAAAATATGATGCGGATAACAGTCACTAGAGGTTACGAGCATGGCTACGACTTGACCAAGGTCCGTCCCATAAGAATCACAATGCCTACTCGCTCACACAACCCAACTTGCAACGCAATTCCTTCATGTTTTGGTTAAGCATTGATCATTGCCTCACCATGTTTCATATCATTGTTTATACGATTGTTAGCATTGCTATGTTAAAGCCCGGGGACTACCCGACACATATGGATCCGCTCTACTTAAATTTTAAAGCCAGGGGACTACCCTGCATGCGTGGATCCGCTCCACTAAATTTCAAAGTCAGGGGACTACCCTGCACATGAGGATCCACTCTTATATTAGTTTAAGGCCCGGGGACTACACTAGGTGTCATATATTTATGCATGCACCTATCTTGTGAAATCAATATTTTAAGAGCATACCATATTTTGTGACACTAACAAGCTACAAATGAAATGAGATTCTCTCAACTATTATCCGTAGGAAACCAAGAATAAATTTAATCCCTTAATGATTTCATTTTGACACAAATATATGGTGATCTATTTTGTAGGAACCGCTCACACAAATACTCACATGCAAGCGAATCATTGAAGGCACGATGAACTGTGCGGGTTGCCTCATATGGGAGAGACAAGTGACGTTTATCCGTCAACACAATTCAAGCCCCCTGCGCTCTTTGCCCTCATGCAGTTTGCGTCCTCATATGGTCTGCACCCCAAGCTGTCAGCGCCCCATGCATTATGCGCGCTCTACGCCCTCATACGGTATGCGCACGCTATGCCCTCATACAGTCTGCGCCCTATGCGGTCGGTGCCCCATGTGGTATGCGAGCCCTACGCCTCCATGAGGTCAGCGCCCTATGCGGTCTGCGCACTCTACGCCCCATGTGGAATGTGCGCCCTGCGCCTCATGTTGTCTGCTCCCTATGAGGTTTGCGCGCTCTATGCCAAATACGGCCTGCACCCTCATGCCCTATGCATGAAGAAGCTTCGTGCATGCCACAATTCCTTGCTCCACGCGAGATACCTCCTCTTGGAGAGATCGTCGATGTTTATCCGCTAACACAATTTCTCACTCCTCGTGAGATGCCTCCCTAGGGAGTGATACACGAATCGCTTCGTAAGTAAGCCAACGATGATTATCTATTGCCACTGTCAGCAAGCACAACCGGTGAATTCTAGAGATATATCAATGATAAGAATCTACCTCACTCATCTAGAGAACCTCAAGGAATTAGAGAACTATAAGGGCCCTAGAATTATACCTCACCGAGCGCGTGTGGGACGCCTAGCCGAATGCACGTGAGAAGCGATAAGGTTTTCTCTTGTCGTACACTCAAAAGAGAATACCAAGGTAGGTAGAACCACTCAAGCTCTTATGCGGCCAACACTCATGCTATCACATCACGATTATAGAATTAATTTACGGTTAATTAAATTAGTAACTATTTTTATCTTTTACCATTTAAAGTAATCGTTTGATCGTATAAGGACCGTAAAGTTGACTTTTTTGTAAAACAATGTTTTTAAAGGCTAAGACGTAGCCGAGGCGTAGCTGAGAGAGCCTCAGTCAGGCGTAAGCCTTGAGGCAAAAGGCTTAAGCCTTGCAAATAAAATAGCTATTTTTATATAATTCAATCATTATAGATATAGAACATGTATTGTAAGTTTGTAATCTAATCAAACATCATAAATTGGTATCCATTCATAACAAACACATACTAAATCCATGCAATACACCCAAATCACCCCATACACAATAAAAATTCAAAGATGAAATCTTGAAAGATCAAAGAACATGAACAATAATTGAATCAACTTCATGCTTCAAAATCGTCATCCTCATTATTTAGGATATCACAATCCAAACTATCATCACTCAAACTATCACCACCATCGCTAGCACCTCCTTCACTATCATTTTCATGGTGCTCAAAGAGGGGATTGATGTCTTCATATGAGTGAGTGTTAGTATCATCATCCACAATGTCGAATAACAAGAAACTAATGAATAACATATATAAAAGCTTGCTCTTGAATCCACAAGATACTCCAAAAACAGAAGAAACAAATCAAAAGCAAAAGATGGCAAAATAAAAACATCAATATATGGATGAGAATTCATACTCTTGCTAATAATGAATAACAGTACCAAAAAATGAATAACAGTACTAATGAATGGTAGATAGTTAGTGTTTAGGATTCTGATGCTGGTAAGTAACTTAGTACTAGTTACTAGAATAGATATAGATCAAGTGGAAGCTGCTTCCATTTTTTTACAATGAAAAGAACACGTTTTAGACATTGTTCATTGGTATATCAAACACTGATCAAATATGATAGGTAGTTTATGTCATTTCAATGTTCTTTTTCATTTAGCTTATAATAGCGACTAGCAAAATCTTACTGACTCCATTGCTTCACAAATTATAACAAAGTTCTCTCACAAATTACATATTGTAGTTAGGAAAATATTAACAAATTTCTCTCAAGGTTTAGTTTAGTATTATTGAAATTCGTTGTCATGTGCATCAATTAAAAAGCTCCATGTTCTGCAGATCGAACATCAAACCAATATGCAGACCAATCAAGGATCCAATTGATCATTCTACAAGTTAGGAATACATATCAATTTAATTAACCAAACAAGACAGGATTTGACTCGTAGATTATGAGCTTTGGACAAAAGCAAAACCCTAAATACAACTTTCCCGAAGGAAGTTTTTTAAAATTCTCAACATATCGCAAAGTCATCTTTTTACGGTAAAGTAAATAATATTTGTTACTTCCGTAAACTAAATAAGTCCATAATAAACAGCTCGTAGCTCCAGAAATATTGCGGACATACCAAAGGGCTCGTATTAATCTAATCTACCACCTCAGGGACATTAATTCTATTCTTTTCCCTAAAATCGAGAATATCTCGATATTAAACTTGAATATTAATTCAGGGAAAACTAACAGCGCGGTTACAGCCTCTTGTAGTCCACCCGATCCCGGTAAAAAGGTAAATTTATGGGACGGGGTCTTACATGGTAACTAAGTTATACAACATTAGTGGTCATATCGTGATTCTGATGATCAAACTTGAGAAACGAAAATCCGTCCATCTGATATGACTATCATGATAAAATACATGTATGGTAAAAAATTCAGCTTGATCCGAAAAACTTAGAGGCTCGATCCGGACAGTTAATCTCGTAAGTCAAACCCCTAAACGCACGGAAACTATTATTTGACAGTATAAATTACGTATTTTTGCCGTACTTTCAAAACAAAATAGTTTCAAATCGATAAGTCGCAGCCAGTGGTACAAAAAATTTACTAAAAAATAACCCTCGAAGATAGGGCTACCCATAAAGAGAAAGAATGGTATCAGCACTGAGACTATATCGGACGAATTTAATGCTTTATCGTCGGCTATGGTATTTTAATTATTTATTTATTTATTTATTATACCATAACCGAAAAATTTATTGCGTCATCGTCGGCTATGGTATTTAATTATTTTTATTTTTAACTCGTTTTTTATATCATAGCCGATGATATCCTAAACCCTTATTATACCATAGCTAGCCGACGAATATATTACGTCATTATCGGCTATGGTATTTAAATATTTTTATATTTTTTATTTTATTTATTATATCATAGACGACGATGACGTCATTTTTCGTCGGCTAAAATATAGAGACTAAAGCCGACAAAAATTAAAACTTTAGCTGATGAATTATAGTTTCATCAGTTAAAGTTAAGAATATTAGCCGACGAAGTTATGAACTTTATCCGACAAAATAAAGTTTTGTCGGCTAAAGTCAACTATAACCAACGAATTTTTTTTAAGGGACAAAATTTTCCTTTGTCGACCTGTTTTTTTTCGTCGGTTATACTATTTTCTCTCGTAGTGCCTAATCCCTTATTATACCATTACCAATGAAATTATTGTGTCATTGTCAGCTGTAGTATTTAAATATTTTTTATTTTATTTATTATATCATAGACGATGATAAATTCATTTTTCGTCGGCTAAAATATAGAGATTAAAGCCGACGTTTGAAAAAACTTTAGCCGATGAAATTCCTTGTTTGTCGACTAAAGTTAAGAACTTTAGCCGATGAATTAGAACTTCGTCGGCTAAAGTCCAATATAGCTGACGAAATTTTTTTAGTTGACAAAATTTTCCTTCGTCGACCTGTTTGTTTTTTTGTCGGCTAAAATAATTTTTATGGTTGTGTAACTTGGACCAAAATAGAAATCAAGCGACGATTTGCAAGTGAATGAGAGATAATCCGCTAGATAATGAGCTGCCCAAATAAGAAGGGTTGCAGTTTTGGCACTAGCAGAAGGCCTAATTTGTGGCATTTGTAACCACTAGAACACCACTGTCATCGACCCACTTTGCCACCGTTAACTGGCAGCATCAAGACGCTAGCATATTGTTCACAAACACCAAATTGATGTCCATCGCCTCCACAATACAAGAAACAAAGCCAAGATGACTTGCGTGCACTCCAATTAGAAGATGCCTCAACTCTAAATCCTAATTCCCTATAGAAGGGGGAGGATCAATATTTGTCTTAATCAATGTACCTTCATTGCCTGAACAATATGTTAGTCAAAATTTCGAAAGTAAAATTTCATGTATTGTTTTTTTCCAACGTTTCATTTTGGATTAGCTGAAAATGAATTGTAATTTTGTAAAATTCTATTAAAATTTCTGTTTTTGTAAAATTTCTGGTTGAACCCAACTAGTTCCGCACAACGCACCATCTCAGCTACTCCTAGTTTCACCCTCACAGAGACCCGAATCCGATCCACCCAAAATGCCGCCGAAATCCGAGTCACTCCACCCGGGCACCGCCACTGCCTCCGGCTCCATCGACCCAATCTTCCACCTGTTCCAGATCCTCCCTTACAGCTTCCTCCGTCCTCCTCGCCTCCGCCTCAAGCTCCCAACCCTAACCCTCCCCTCCCCCATGACCGTCTTCGCCCTCGTCCTCCTCACCTACTTCATGGTCGTCTCCGGCTTCGTCTACGACGTCATCGTCGAGCCCCCCGGCATCGGCTCCACCCAGGACCCCCGGACCGGGGCGGTCCGACCCGTCGTCTTCCTCCCGGGCCGGGTCAACGGGCAGTACATAATCGAAGGGCTCTCGTCGGGGTTCATGTTCGTGCTCGGCGGCGTCGGAATTATACTGATGGATCTGGCGTTGGATAAGAATCGGGCTAAGAGCGTCAAGGTCTCGTACGCCACTGCTGGGATCTCATCTGTTGTTCTTGCCTATGTTATGAGTATGCTCTTTATTCGCATCAAGATCCCTGGTTATCTTCATTAGCTACATTTCTGTTTTATTTTGCAGATTCTAGAACCATAATTATGCTTCAGTTTTGGACTCTGATTTAGATATGGTTATGCTGTATATTTCGACTGTGATTTTAGACATTGTCATCTTATTGCTTTATCCTAATCTGAGTATGAGAGTATAACAGCAGTTAGCATCATGGAGGAATTGTGTGACCAAACAATTGTGAGCTAGGACACGAGATACGTATTGAAAATGTGATTTTTCAATGATAGTGGTGTGTTTTGCATCATGATAGTGTATGTTGCATTTTAGTTCCTGGGTAGTTCTCTTCTGAATTTTGGGATGGATCAAACAAGATTGCTGAAGGGATAGTCTGTAGGCCTCCGGCATATGAAGGAAGGGAAGAATATGAATGTTAGGATATAGGATTACATGTTATTTTGAATTGGGTATGGAGTTAAAAAAAGGATTTATTAATGATGTCATAAATGTTTGTGATTGGACTACATAGAAATGACTAGTACTAGAAAACTTTCTAAATTGTAGCATCCTTAGAATTTAGTCCTTTGGTAGTGCCCGAAATTCTAGTTGTGGGTACATGACAAGGGATGAAAAATGTGCATGTTGGGTTATTGGACATTCACAGCCATCAACATTCTTCCCTCATCTTTTCTTTCTTGCTTAAGGTAAGGACAAGAAAATTAGATAATAAGTGTGAGGGTGCTTGACAGATGCTTGGTAGCATGACAATTGTTTCTCAAGATCTTGAATAGCATTTCATCTTGCTGCAACTGCCTAACATCATTATGCATGTCGTTAAAAGTTAGTTGCCGTTGTATTAAAAACTTCTTACCTCGGCCATAAGTTGTTTCATTGCTCAGCTTTCTGATATAAAATGAATTGCACTCTATTTATGAAAACTAATTGAGATTCTAAAGCACAAAAGAAGAGTGGTTTAGTTCATTGTGCAAATGGTAATTATTTCTTTGAAGACAATAGCATGAGAAACAGCCTTATTAATGTATCGTGGATGAGACTACTAGAGGACTGTTGAGATTCTGAAGGGAGTCTTTGGCATTTGCTTCACTCCGTTCTCTTGAGATTATAGCGTGAAGGGTGACGTATCTCAGGATTTGTTTTGGTGATCAACTCTTGATATAGAGCTTGTTTTTCCTGATTTTTAGGTCACCAGGCAACTTTGTTTCCACTTTCCGGTGCTGTTATTCTTACTTTCAAGTTAATGTTTGGAATTTTTATTGCTACATTGATGGAATTTTACGCTGTAGGTAGAACCAAGTGGCATTTTGAGTATTGGATGCAATTCCTGTCAGATCAGTTTTAAGTTGATTCAAACGACACTGGTAGATATTATTTCTGGGCTGTTCCTATCATCGTTTGAGTGTCAAAGTTTATATAGGTATTGTTTATAGTGGAATGGAATACAGGGAGCTTGATGATATATACTAGTCATCAAATTCTATTTTGGCAAGCAATGCATCATTTGAATTTGTCTAGAGCCGTGAAAAATGTTTAGAATACAGGGAGCAACAGTGAGCATAAAATAGTAATCAAGAAAAAAACAGTGACTAGAATTGGTTGTGAATACACGTTCAATTCACAAACAAAGTAATACAATCACCCAAAACGTGAAAAACGAAATTAACCCCATCCTCATGAGTCCGTGACCCCTCAAGATTCATCATACGGACAGATACAAGAAACAGACGAGGACTCCTAAACGTATAATTTTTTTTCCCTTCTAATTTTCACCACATTATTTGTTTTGAAGACCTACGTTTCTTCTTCCTATCAGCGACTGAAGTAATGACGAGGGGAGAAGAGACGGCGGGGAGAGAACATTCCCATATATCTCGGCGAAGCGAGGCGGTCGATGGAGCGGTACTCAGGCATGATGTACCCTTCCCTCTCCTCTCTTGAGACGCTTCTGTTGGCCCCGTTGAAGGTTCCATACTTGACCAACTTTCCAACCCAAGATTTCTTCTTGGTCGGACTCCTGTGTCCCCTATTCATTTTCTCACTCAGGTACTCCTTCACAACATGCAAACCCTGCTCGCAAACCTCCCCGGGAGGCGACACCATAGGATTCCCTTCGACTACGAGCTTCTGGAGCTTCTTGAGGCATCCGAGGGAGTCGGGGAGAGCGGTGATCTTGTTGTAGCTGACATCGAGTTCGACAAGGGACATGAGGAGGCCAATGGAGTAGGGTAGGGTTTCCAGGTACTGGAAGTTCTGGCTGACGTTGAGGACCTCGAGGTTGATCAGGTTCTCCATGTCTTCTGGAAGTGACTTGAGACAGTTGAGACGAGCATCTAGTACGCGCAGATTGGTCAGGTGAGTTAGAGAGCGAGGCAAGAAGACGAGCTTGTTGGAGTTCACTGATAGCTTCTTGAGGTTGATGATTTCGAATCCGATGGTGTCTGGGAGCACGCTGAGCTTGTTGAAGTTGGCATTCAACTCTTCGAGTGACCTGAGTAAATTTTAAAAACCACAATTAATTACTTTCACCGTAAAAATAACAGTTAAAATATTTCTACTTAACTGTTGTAGAATCATATTGAGGGAATGAACTCTCCTTATCTTATTGATAGAATGAAGCCCATTTTATATAGGGAAATACATGGGTCTCTTAGACTATTACATGAATACGTGTAAAACCTTATTACAACATGATTTACTACATAAAAGCTCGTATACAAGGCATGGATCAAGACAAACATATATATCAAATATCCTAGAATACTCCCCCTTGTGTCGCGTGTCTTCATGCCGGTATGATGCTTACGGTGTTGCCTCATCAAAACCTTGCCAAATAACAAAAACCCTATAGGAAAACTAAACCTTGGTCGAAGGAAAAAGAGTACAACGCACCAACTACTCCATTGAGAACTCGCCATGTGATGCTTCCCCTGATGTGTACTTCAATCGGATTTTCCTGATGAATGGTGCATTCCAACATGCTTCTCAAGAGTAAATGTGAGCCAAGACTTAAATAAGTCTGCCATGATCAACCACAAATGGGGATCAATGGTCTTAACGGTGCATGCAATGTTACCACGTTAAAAACTTTGTCAAGCAAAAATCCAGTGGGACAAAAAGCATAGACTAAGGGAAAAAGAGTGCAACATGGTTGACACAAACAACCACACCATTCATATTTGATCGTGACATGTATATGCTAGACTTTCTTTCAAATATACATCTCCCCCTGATCTTAAGATCAATCATAGGGCGTTTCCGGATCCTTAGTGACCACAGAGCTGTTTTGACAATCTGGCATATGTATGCTCTTTTAACATGTCTCAAATGTGACATTATTCAGTGCCAGCAGCTATGTGCACGGCGCCTAGCAGTTGGGTGCACAACGCTTGGCAGCTAGCATGCACAGCGCTCAGCAGCTGGGTGCACAACGCTCGGCAGATGGTGCACAGCGCTCGGCAGCTGGGTGCACAGGTGCACGTATAGTGCCTGTCAGCAATGCACATGTGCACAGACAGTGCACAGGCAGCGCACAGGCTGTGCCCCGGCAGCGCACAGGCAGCGTGCACATGCAGCGCGTACAGGAAGCGTGCACAGGCAGCATGCACAGGCAGCGCGCACAGGCAGCGTGCACAGGCAGCGCACCAAATGTCCGACAACTCGGCTACTAAACCAACTGGTGCCTAGATCATGATTCTGCTTCTGATGCATCTCGATTCATGCATGGCTAGCGATAACATAGGCAACAACCTTTCTCTCATGCCATATGGATTGAATATGTTAGATACTCTTAGAGTATTGAAGTGATGCCCTTTGCCATATCATTGGCATTTGCGTGGGCGCAAAGCTACTTAGCTTTATAACGAATGGAGGTGAGGTCAAGTTTTTCTTTTGATTAAACGGATCACTCTCTCTTGGAGTAATGACCTTGACTAATCATGAGAGTATATGAAGGTTCCACTCTTCTTTAGAGGACCTAAGCCGATTGATGGAAATATATCATCAATACACAATCGATCGACTTCAATACAACATTGTGTCTTTTCCAAGATACTTTTCATTCAATCATCAGATATCCAGCATATACTGCGATCATCCAGAATCAATACGCAATGACATTATTCATCATATCCCATCCAAAAACAAGGAGTCATGTACTATGCGTCCAAAACACTTGGCCAACGCAAGCTCCACTTGATTTGGCTTATGAAGTCTATTTAAGATCTTCATGCATATCTCTGATCCCATAGAGACGTCACTATGATCATATTCATAGGGCTGCATGTACAGTTATTAGGGAACTACCAAACTGACAAGGTAGTGGAGTGCAATAATATCCATTACGAGAGTACTTCTCATCGTAGTCGATCCCAGTGCGTGTTTGTGAGAAACATTGCACCATAAGGGAGTCTGAGACTCTTGTTCTTACTACGCTCACAAAGGTTTACTTAATAGGGTTTACTTAATAGGGTTTACACTTGCGGTGTCGGCAACACCTACCCAAGGAACTATCCTTTTGTCAGGGTCGCATGTTCCCATTTTAGGTCAATACACTTTGTCACTTTATCAACAAAGTGTGGTTCGATAAACTCATCATCCCACGTCCTCATGTACACTAGTGTAGTCATTGTAGAGATCTCTTTTTATGAATTGGAATTTGACGTTGAGGCGTCCCCCAACGATAGTCACAATTCAGACTAACATGAGACGGAGTGAGTATCACTGATCAATGGACCAGTAGTGCCAAACTCGCTTTATCTCTCAATGCGAGTGTATATCGAACCCAAGGGCCTCAACCTAACCTTCAGGGAGCCACAAGGCCTAAGACACCATGTTGCCACATTATGGCGCCCTCACATCACAACACAAGGTGACAGTGTCAAGACCATCTCAATATGGCCGAGCCATGGCATCAAGACCACCTCATTTTGGTCGAGCCATGTCCTCTTAGTATGACATCATTCCTTACAGACATATGTAGCATTGATCTCGTCACTATAGTTCTATGGGGATCATGTTGAGACTTAATGGTAACCAACCACGACATTCACGTCGTTCCCACTTGAACCCTGATGTTCGTATCTCCCCCTAACGGTAGGAATACCATCTCAAAGTGACAATCCGCAGTGTAGTGGCTAAGGAGATCGTCTGTCAAGGAGCTTAAGGTGGAGAGCAATAAAATGACTCCTATCCAACCTTAGAACATATTCATCTCATGCGACACATCATCATTGGGCACTGTGGCAGTCCAATTTGGCACATTATGAAACTCAAGGCTTGGAGATCCGTTACTATCCCGCCGAGTTCAAGGATTACAACTTCATGTCAATCCTAGCACACAGTTACGAGCTGTCGTGCATCAATGTAATGATGGTAAGTCGTAGACGAATTAATACATGCCTGCATGGCCCTCTTTAGGGATGGGTAGTGAGTCCATAGATACATAAGCAGCATGTGGTAGACGATGGTGCAACACATGATTAGTGTGTTAGCCCTTCAACCAACACCATAAAAGCGTATACGGTATCTATATGTTGGTTTGATCGGTCTACATAATTTCTCTTTGGATTTTCAATAAGAATGACATCTTTTGTGGCATAGCATAAGAGGATCTTTCACCTTACTTAGCTAAAGAACAAACATTACACAACGAAAACATGAGTACTGTGCGGCTGCCGAGGACATCATGTCGGCGCACAAACACAACATACAATCATGGCGTATTTCGTTGTTATCAGGGAATGGACGCCCAAGAATATCAAACAATTCTAGCTCGCATATCTCACCCGGTATGACCAAATGTCATAGCTTGTCTGACTCAATTGTCCCAAAAATACTTATTGACGACACCTTATGTCACATCCCGGTTCTAGAATCCATTTACGGTCGGTTACTACCCAAGTTACTTTGATCTTTAACCATTTCGTAGTAACCGTTTTACCGTGAAAGGTCAAAAAGTTGACTTTTCGTTAGGTCAGGAATTTGGGGAAACTTCCTTCTTGAAAGTTGTAGAGGGCGTCGTTACGAGTTCGTGGACACGTAGCACGCTCAAATCGGAGTTGGTATGAGAAAGTTATGAACAAAAGTATAAAGTTACTGTGTGGTAAAACGGCTATATATAGGAGTTACAGGGGTGAAAAATCAGATTTTTCACCCGGCTCTCTCTCTCCTCTCCCCCGACGGGAAACGCTGCCGGATTTTGCGCGCGCCATAGCGCCGCCGTCCGGCCACCAATCGCCGCCGCACCGGTCCCAAAAGTTCGGCCTCCGAGTCTACTTTATTTCTAGGTAAGCTTTCCGACCTAACTCGCCGTAAATCGGGAGAAATTCCGACTTGTTCTTCATGTGTACAGTAGAATTTCGGGATCGAATTTCTCCCACCCTAGATCACCATTTGATGAGTTCTTTATATGTTTAGGATAGGTTTTAGGTGTACTACAATCCCCTAGAATTTGGTAGCTTGATTCGAAGTGTGTAGGAAGAATTGAGGATTTGAAGTTTTGAAGTGTAAATTTTCGGGGTTTACTGTTCATCGAGTTTTTGACCTAGTTAGAGGCCGAATTGGCCTTCGAGTTGAACTAGAAAGTTTTCCCAAATGATGAGACGAAGCTACTGGTAAAATTTGGTTGCGATCGGAGGTCGCCGGAGTTTGGCCGGAAACCTCTGCCGGTGGCGGCGGAGCCGCCACTTTTTGGGCAGTTTTTCTTGCCCATTAAATTGTAAAAATTAAGAGAAGGCCATTAAAGGGCAGTTACTATTTTTAGGGATTTAATTCATATGTTAAGTATGTTTAGAAGGTTTGGGGTTATTGATTGTGTAATTAAAGGAAAACCGGTCGTTTAGGGAGAACCGGCTAGGCGTGAAAGCGTGATTAAGAGTTTGTACGCTATTTGGAGTATTAGAGACCGACACCCCACACTTTTGATAGATGGTTAAGGTTGAACGCTATGGGTAGAGCGTGTTATTATTGCCCTCACTATGATTATGAGTTTAAGACCTGTTTATGTGTTTTGGACAGGACGTGGGGGAGCTCGAGCTGAGCAGCCATCTAGTAGCCGGCAGACCTAGCGGCATCTGTGAGTGGACATTTGTTTTAAATTAAATTGCATGCTATATTCTTTAAGTGGTTTCTCCTGCATATATGATTTCCTCCATTTATATGTTTTACGGTGATTTGGGAAAATGGGATTTACGGATTTTAAAGGTAAACAAGCCGGGAAAGAGGTTCATACCCTTCCCGTGATTTCAAAGGATTTTCCCGGGATATGGTTTTATTGATTATCACCGTTTTGGGAATATGGAGGGGGATGATTTTAAAAGGAGAAACTTGGCTCACGGATTTAAAGGGCTTTTCGATTTATTATTATTCCCACGAGGTTTTACAGGTTTTAAAGGGATTTTAAAAAGGGAAAGGATATAAGGATTGTATGCTAGCATGGACCCTCTCCGGTGGAGCTGGTCAATAGACTCTCCCGGATAGTAGCAGGTCGGGACCCTCTTCGGTAGTAGCTGGTCATTGGACCCTCCCGGATAGTAGCAGGTCGGGACCCTCTTCGGTAGTAGCTGGTCAATAGACCCTCCCGAATAGAGCAGGTCGGATTTCTCGTGGATGAGGTTAACACCCCACATTTAAATTATTTATGTTTGAGCCAAGGCATCATTTATGTTTTACTTGCATGCGGATTTTCTGAGAAAACACTAAGGGAGAGCATTAAAGGAAAGTAGAGTTTTTATATGTTATTTTTCGTCCACTCACTCTAACGGTTTTCAATGTTTCTCCCTTGGGCCTTTCATTTTTAAATGCCCAGATTGCAGTGCTCGACCCGACTAGTCCACTTGGAGGCCAAGCATAGTTACCGCCGCTTCCCGCACTAACAGTAGGTTCCGGGTTGACCTACTTGTAATATATTTATGTTTCTGCTTTCATCCTAGACGCTCTGATACACATCGGGTAGTTTTATTTGTGGTGAACTCGTAGGGACTTGGAACTTTATGTATCATTTACATTTGGAGATGTTGAACTATTTGTTGGATTTGTTAGATGTGTATCTTGTGGAGTTGTTGGATTTTTGGGAGCAGGATGGCTCCAGGAGTTTTCGGATGGATATTGGTATTAGAAGTGTACTGTGGGTTATTGCAGGATAAGGGTTGTCCACTTTTCAAGGGAGACTATGTCGAATTTTCGGCAGAATCCTCTTTGGGAGGTGGTCCCCGCAGGACTTACTTCGGGTTAAAAGGGGTTTAACTCGGGGTGGGTCTTGACAATTGGTATCAGAGCATTAGGTTATCCGATTCCTTCATACTACTATATGTACTTAAGAGTATTTAGTATCTATAGAGTGATGGTCTGACCATGGCAGACCATTAGCATTTATGCATGAGATACTGGGTATTCCTTGAGTATTTGTAGTAGTTAATCCAGTGCTGATGTTATACATAGTACTAAATGTTTTCTTCCTCAGGTAACTATGCGTCGTGGCCGTAGTCGAGCCCGTAGGGGAAATCCTCCCAGTCCTCCCAGTCCTCCCAGCCCGTAGGGGAAATCCTCCAGCTGATGGTCAATTGGAACAATTCTTCAGGCGACTCACTACCTTTGCCTCAGATATTAATTATGAGAAGGCTCGTAGGAATGGAGCCCGGGTTTTCTCCCATGCCGATGAGCCGTTAGATGCTCTCAGCTGGTTGGAGTGTATGGAAAAGATGTTTGTGCAGGCAGAGTGTCCTGAGAGCAAGAAGGTGACCATAGCTGTTCAGTTTCTGGAACGGGAAGCTTGGCATTGGTGGGTGGATTTGGGCAGAGGTTTGGGCGATGGAGCTCAGAGCATGACTTGGGGTCAGTTTACCGTTCATTTTAAGGAGCGTTATATCAATCCAGCCCACATCAACCGAATGAGGTTGGAATTTCTGAATCTGAAGAAAAATAACAATGTGACATTGACAGCCTTTGAGCAGCGCTTCAGGGAGTTGGCATTCTATGTGCCTGACTTGGTTAAGACAGATGAGGAGAAGATTTACTACTTTGTCCAGGGACTTGGCGGTATATATGCCAGTCAGATGACAGCCGTACCTTACCAGACTTTCCAGCAGGCCTTGATGTTTGCTATGCATATGGAGGCGCAGGAGTTAGCAGTTGGTTCCGTACATAGTTTTGGTGATCCTAGCCGAGTTCCTCCTAGGCGGGGGACATCTACTTCGGGTTCTGGATCATCTGCTGGCAGTGGATATAGTAGTCATTCGAGTTCTGGTTCCGGAGTTCGAGGAAGGTTCAAGAGGTTCGGCAGGAGACGTCCTAGGAACCGGTTTGGTGGACGCCCATCTGGACAGTTTAGTGGAGGATCTAGTAGCCAGAGTGCGGCCTCAGGTGGCCAGTCATTTCAGGTGGGGCAGAGTCAGCAGCAGGCTGTGGGATGTTATCTTTATGGTCAGCAGGACCACATTAAGAGAGAGTGCCCTTTCCTGACTCAGAGATCCACATATACCCCTACTCAGACCATGGGTCAGTTTCCAGCGGGTGCTTCTGGCAGCGGTGCTCGCATGTGGGGTCCAGATAGAGGTGGTGCTCAGCAGAACAGAGGACGTTCCACTACTACTCATGCAAGAGTGCATGCCATGACTCAGCAGGAGGGTCGTACTTCTCCAGAGGTCATTATTGGTACGTTATTAATCTTTGGTCAGCCTGCTTTTACTTTGATTGACCCGGGTGCTACGCATTCTTTTATGTCGAGTAGATTCTCACTCCATGCCAATGTGCCAACCTCACCACTCTCAGGTGAGTGGCGTGTATCCCTGCCTTCTGGGGATACAATGGAGATTAACTGGGTGTGTAGTGGTTGTGAGGTGTTAGTGAATGGATTTGTGTTCGAAGCTGACCTAATTCCTCTGGATATGATAGAGTTTGATGTAATCCTGGGTATGGATTTTCTGGAAGCCCATAGGGCCATGGTGGATTGTTTCCAGAAAGAAGTGGTATTTCGTAGTCCAGGTTTGCCGGAGGTTACGTTTCAAGGAGAAAGGGAGATTCTTCCAAAGTATCTAATATCAGCTGTGGCCGCTAGGAAATTGCTAAGTAAAGGTTGTCAAGCCTACCTAGCGCATGTGGTGGATACTAGTATGGGGGAAGTAGGTTTGAATGACATACCTATAGTTAAAGAGTTCCCAGAAGTTGTTCCAGATGAATTGCCTGGATTGCCACCCGAAAGAGAGATCGATTTTACGATCGATTTACTTCCTGGAACCGCACCTATTTCTCAAGCACCATACCGAATGGCCCCTGCCGAATTGAAGGAGTTAAGAACTCAATTGCAGGAATTGTTGGATAAGGGATTTATTCGACCAAGTTCTTCTCCTTGGGGTGCCCCGGTGTTGTTTGTTAAGAAATTGGATGGTTCGTTGAGACTTTGTGTGGATTACAGGAAGCTGAATCAAGTTACTGTAAAGAACAAGTATCCCTTGCCCCGTATTGATGACCTGTTTGATCAATTGAGGGGGGCAACAGTCTTTTCGAAGATTGACTTAAGGTCGGGATATCATCAATTGCGGATTCGGGAGAATGATATAGCCAAGACTGCTTTTCGGTCACGTTATGGCCATTATGAGTTTGTAGTGATGGCTTTTGGGCTTACCAATGCACCGGCAGCATTTATGGACCTAATGAATAGGGTGTTTGGCCCATATCTTGACCGATTTGTTATCTTGTTCATAGATGACATTCTGGTTTATTCCAAGAATGCAAAGGAACATGCAAAACATCTGAGGTTGGTCTTACGGACTTTGAAAGAGGGTCAGCTGTACGCAAAGCTCAGCAAGTGTGAGTTTTGGCTAGATAAAGTTGGGTTCTTGGGCCACATTGTGACGACCGAAGGTGTTAGTGTGGACCCCCAGAAAATAGAGGCAGTTGTGAGTTGGAGGAGACCCACTAATGTAAAGGAGATACGGAGTTTCTTGGGTCTAGCTGGGTATTACCGTCGCTTCGTGGAAGGCTTTTCCAAGATTGCGGCTCCTCTTACTAGATTGACAAGGAAAGGTGTAAAGTTTGAATGGTGTGAAAACTGCGAGCAGAGTTTTCAAGAATTAAAGAATCGTTTGGTGAGTGCACCAGTTTTGGCATTACCTGATGATAGTGGTGAGTTCGTGGTGTATAGTGATGCATCTGGACAAGGTTTGGGTGGTGTGTTGATGCAACATGGGAGAGTCATTGCCTATGCTTCTAGACAATTGAAGTTACATGAAGGAAATTATCCCACCCATGATCTAGAGCTTGCGGCGATAGTTTTCGCGTTAAAGTTATGGAGACACTATCTTTATGGAGCTAAGTGTCAAATTTTCACTGATCACAAGAGCCTCTGTTATGTGTTTACTCAGAGGGATTTAAATTTGAGGCAGAGGAGATGGATGGAACTACTGACAGATTATGATATTTCCATTGAGTATCATCCAGGAAGGGCCAACTTAGTGGCCGACGCACTTAGCCGCAACCCTTCCGTCTCTTTGGCTCCTTTGAGAGCGGTTCGGGTTCCGCTTCTCTATGAATTGCGGGCTACTGGTGTTGAACTTTGGGAAGATGAAGTAGAAGCCTTGGTGGCTAATTTCCAAGTGAGGCCAGTTTTAATTGATAAAGTGCGAGAGGCACAGTATAATGATCAGTCAATAGTGCGGTTGATTGAGCGGACACTTGATGGGACAACAGTTGACTTCTCGGTTAGAAAGGATGGAACTTTGATGTTCAAGAACCGACTTTGTGTTCCAAAAAGGAATGAGGAGCTTAAGTTGGAAATTTTGGAGGAAGCTCACAGTTCAGCATATGCAGCTCATCCTGGAAGTACAAAAATGTACAAGACCTTGAAGAATCATTATTGGTGGCCGAATATGAAGAGAGAGATTGCGGGTTTTGTGAGCAGATGCTTGATTTGTCAACAAGTAAAGATTGAGAGACAGAAACCTGCTGGTTTGCTTCAGCCTTTGCCTATCCCCGTGTGGAAGTGGGATGACATTGCTATGGATTTTGTCTTTAGTCTACCACGTACTCGAGATGAGCATGATGGTATTTGGGTGATCGTTGATCGATTGACCAAATCAGCACACTTTCTGCCGGTGAACAAGAAGTATGCTGTGGAACGATTGGCGGAATTGTATGTCAATGAAATTGTGAGACTTCATGGGGTGCCAGAGACTATAGTGTCAGATCGGGATCCTAGGTTTGCCTCCAGATTTTGGAGAGCTTTACAGGCAGCTTTGGGCACCCGATTGCAATTCAGCACAGCCTTTCATCCTCAGACCGACGGGCAGTCCGAAAGGACTATCCAGACTTTAGAGGACATGTTGAGGTCTGTGCCATGCAGTTTTCAAGAAGCTGGGACAAGAACGTAGCTTTAATGGAGTTTGCTTACAACAACAGCTACCATTCCACCATTGGTATCTCTCCTTTTGAGGCACTTTATGGACGACAATGTCGTACACCTTTGTGTTGGAATGAAATTGGTGAAAGAGAGTTGTGTAGCCCTGACTTGATTCATGAAACGAATGAGAAGATCAATGTTGTTCGGGACAAGTTAAAGACAGCTCAGAGTAGATATAAGAGCTATGCAGACAACCGAAGGAGAGATCTTGAGTTCCAAGTGGGTGATTGGGTATTTCTGAAACTATCACCTTGGAAGGGAGTAGTACGTTTCGGCAAGCGGGGGAAACTTAGCCCTAGGTACATAGGCCCTTATGAGGTCATTGAGAGGGTTGGTCCACTTGCTTATCGATTGGACCTACCTCCTGAGTTGGCGAAGATACATAATGTCTTCCATGTGTCTATGCTTCGTAAGCATGTTGCCGATCCATCCCATGTGTTGCAGGAACAACCGGTTAATTTGAAAAGAGATTTGACTTATGAGGAATTGCCGGTGAAGATCCTTGATAGGAAGGAGCAGATACTCAGGAACAAAACCATTCCTCTAGTGAAGGTACTTTGGAGGAGCCAAGAGTTAGAAGAAGTAACATGGGAACTAGAGGCTCAGATGAGGCAGCAGTACCCCCATCTCTTCGAATAACAGGTATGTAATTTCGAGGACGAAATTTTTATATGGGGGGGAGAATTGTCACATCCCGGTTCTAGAATCCATTTACGGTCGGTTACTACCCAAGTTACTTTGATCTTTAACCATTTCGTAGTAACCGTTTTACCGTGAAAGGTCAAAAAGTTGACTTTTCGTTAGGTCAGGAATTTGGGGAAACTTCCTTCTTGAAAGTTGTAGAGGGCGTCGTTACGAGTTCGTGGACACGTAGCACGCTCAAATCGGAGTTCGTATGAGAAAGTTATGAACAAAAGTATAAAGTTACTGTGCGGTAAAACGGCTATATATAGGAGTTACCGGGGTGAAAAATCAGATTTTTCACCCGGCTCTCTCTCTCCTCTCCCCCGACGGGAAACGCTGCCGGATTTTGCGCGCGCCATAGCGCCGCCGTCCGGCCACCAATCGCCGCCGCACCGGTCCCAAAAGTTCGGCCTCCGAGTCTACTTCATTTCTAGGTAAGCTTTCCGACCTAACTCGCCGTAAATCGGGAGAAATTCCGACTTGTTCTTCAAGTGTACAGTAGAATTTCGGGATCGAATTTCTCCCTCCCTAGATCACCATTTGATGAGTTCTTTATATGTTTAGGATGGGTTTTAGGTGTACTACAATCCCCTAGAATTTGGTAGCTTGATTCGAAGTGTGTAGGAAGAATTGAGGATTTGAAGTTTTGAAGTGTAAATTTTCGGGGTTTACTGTTCATCGAGTTTTTTACCTAGTTAGAGGCCGAATTGGCCTTCGAGTTGAACTAGAAAGTTTTCCCAAATGATGAGACGAAGCTATTGGTAAAATTTGGTGGCGATCGGAGGTCGCCGGAGTTTGGCAGGAAACCTCTGCCAGTGGCGGCGGAGCCGCCACTTTTTGGGCAGTTTTTCTTGCCCATTAAATTGTAAAAATTAAGAGAAGGCCATTAAAGGGTAGTTACTATTTTTAGGGATTTAATTCATATGTTAAGTATGTTTGGAAGGTTTGGGGTTATTGATTGTGTAATTAAAGGATAACCAGTCGTTTAGGGAGAACCGGCTAGGCGTGAAAGCGTGATTAAGAGTTTGTACGCTATTTGGAGTATTAGAGACCGACACCCCACACTTTTGATAGATGGTTAAGGTTGAACGCTATGGGTAGAGCGTGTTATTATTGCCCTCACTATGATTATGGGTTTAAGACCTGTTTATGTGTTTTGGACAGGACGTGGGGGAGCTCGAGCTGAGCAGCCATCTAGTAGCCGGCAGACCTAGCGGCATCTATGAGTGGACATTTGTTTTAAATTAAATTGCATGCTATATTCTTTAAGTGGTTTCTCCTGCACATATGATTTCCTCCATTTATATGTTTTACGGTGATTTGGGAAAATGGGATTTACGGATTTTAAAGGTAAACAAGCCAGGAAAGAGGTTCATACCCTTCCCGTGATTTCAAAGGATTTTCCCGGGATATGGTTTTATTGATTATCACCGTTTTGGGAATATGGAGGGGGATGATTTTAAAAGGAGAAACTTGGCTCACGGATTTAAAGGGCTTTTCAATTTATTATTATTCCCACGAGGTTTTACAGGTTTTAAAGGGATTTGAAAAAGGGAAAGGATATAAGGATTGTATGCTAGCATGGACCCTCTCCGGTGGAGCTGGTCAATAGACCCTCCCGGATAGTAGCAGGTCGGGACCCTCTTCGGTAGTAGCTGGTCAATGGACCCTTCCGGATAGTAGCAGGTCGGGACCCTCTTCGGTAGTAGCTGGTCAATAGACCCTCCCGGATAGTAGCATGGACCCTCCCGGATAGTAGCAGGTCGGGACCCTCTTCGGTAGTAGCTGGTCAATAGACCCTCCCGAATAGAGCAGGTCGGATTTCTCGTGGATGAGGTTAACACCCCACATTTAAATTATTTATGTTTGAGCCAAGGCATCATTTATGTTTTACTTGCATGCGGATTTTCTGAGAAAACTCTAAGGGAGAGCATTAAAGGAAAGTAGAGTTTTTATATGTTATTTTTCGTCCACTCACTCTAACGGTTTTCAATGTTTCTCCCTTGGGCCTTTCGTTTTTAAATGCCCAGATTGCAGTGCTCGACCCGACTAGTCCACTTGGAGGCCAAGCATAGTTACCGCCACTTCCCGCACTAACAGTAGGTTCCGGGTTGACCTACTTGTAATATATTTATGTTTCTGCTTTCATCCTAGACGCTCTGATACACATCGGGTAGTTTTATTTGTGGTGAACTCGTAGGGACTTGGAACTTTATGTATCATTTACATTTGGAGATGTTGAACTATTTGTTGGATTTGTTAGATGTGTATCTTGTGGAGTTGTTGGATTTTTGGGAGCAGGATGGCTCCAGGAGTTTTCGGATGGATATTGGTATTAGAAGTGTACTGTGGGTTATTGCAGGATAAGGGTTGTCCACTTTTCAAGGGAGACTATGTCGAATTTTCGGCAGAATCCTCTTTGGGAGGTGGTCCCCGCAAGACTTACTTCGGGTTAAAAGGGGTTTAACTCGGGGTGGGTCTTGACACCTTAGGACTCATGCTCTTCTCCATGATGCTCTCAATTGGCACTCATGAGAATTATACACAAAAGTCTCAATCAATCTCATCACAGTAATCGTTGGTGTGTATGTTCAAAACACATTTCAATATACGATTGCCTCTCTCACCATAAGGAGGGCATTTGTGACTTGGATCATCGAGCCAAAGGCATCAAGAATTGATTCAACCATGTCATAAATGATGGTGAAGATCCAATCAAACTTAGTCACAAAAAGGATTCACAATCTGCGAAGAGTATGCAGTTTTCGTGCAGTATGACCTATACTCACTAAAATGGTCATAACTCTCTCGTCTGGATGGATATGAACAAACTGCTTGAACCATTGGAAACTACATTCACATAGCTTTCCAATGATATAAAGTGCGCATTCCAATTCATCCGGAGCTGATCTGGGGGCTCTGACGAAGTTAAGGGACAGTAGGATACAGTCTGCTATGACCTGTACGCACTTAAACTGCAATAACTCTTTCTTCGGGACACGTATGAATGAGCTGCTTAAACCAATGAAAACTAGACTCATGTAGCTTCCCAATAATATAAAATTCAGCTTTTAGCTCATCTGGAGCAGTTCAGAAAACTCTGACGAAGTCACGATATAGTAGGTTCAACTTACTGTGGTCGCAGATTTTGACATGATGAAACTTTCAACTTTAAAGTGGCATCGCAGGAGGAGTTATCCTCAACCCAAAAGTAAAGTGTACATATGGCATTACAAGTCTTCAACGTCCATGAAGGACGAAATTTGGTAACAGCAACATGGGGGATTCAAAATCAAGAGAGTAGGTAACCTTTACCGAGGTTAACCACGTCATCCGATGATGAAAAATATGCTGTTAGGTGAAGATTAAACCACGAACATTGACACACCTTCATAAGGCTATGCATGATCATGTCATAGTGTGAATACACTTATCGAACCAACAATTTCATCGATATCTCATTCAGTTTGGAGAAAATCAAAGAGCCCTGCATGATGTCAAATATCAAAGGCATCCATTTGATGTTCCGTACACCCTTTTGTACGTTTCTTTGTATGCATCCATTCTTTTGCCCACCATCTGCAAGACACTCAATTTCTTCACGTAACCTACCTATCGAACAAGGTAGATACGTGAGAAAAAGACATAAATACTGAAGTCAACGATCGAAGACAACCATGTGCATTGTAGAATTCCTGACAGCCTGACCTTTGCTCACGAATGTAAATTAAACATATAAATTAGAAGAGATAACTAGAGCACAAAGCAACAAACACATAACTAGAAGAGATCTAAAGAAGCACGGTATGTACAATTGATCAACGTTCAAGAATTTGAGTATAATGAAATTGAATCTAGTGTGTGAGAAGCATCGGTTCCTAGATTCAAACTCAATGAGATCTATAAGAGAGGATCATTCCTTTTGGATTCTCACAGATTCAAGATTCTTGAACTGACAGTTCTTGCCACTGGAGGAAAACCGAATCAGGTTAATCACTCTAAAAGAAGTGAAGCATCTCAGAAAAAAAATATTCTTACATACATGTTGGAGCAGTCCAAGTGGGAATAAAGCTTGTAGCTAGAGATGGTATAGACTTACAAGACGATAAAATAACAGACTTTTCATTGTTAGGAACAATGAAAGCTTCTTTAAGACCAAGTTGCATACTTCAATGTTTTCCCAAACTTCATCATAGATCTTAAAGATGCAGCACACTTTCGAAGATTGTAAATCAAGACAGATGGAATTTCTATGAAGAAAGGGATGATGGAGCTTGTGATAGATTATCAAATCTATTATAAGCTGATGAGCTCGAATGTAACCCAAACACCAGATTTTCCAATAGTCCTGAGATTACTACATCAATCCAAGTAATCATATTGAACAAAAGCATGTCATAAAATGACATGAAGTAATATTCCTAAGAGAATGAAATCTGACACCTCCAGCTAGACAGGTAGAAAATACCAATGCCTCTATCTATGAAGATATGGGAGTAAAAATAAGCTTACAATTTTATAGGCATTCATTCGCTAGCTATGAGGAAGCTAGTACTTCAGGAACCAAGCCAACTTCTTGTCATGAAGAATCTTTTGAGAAAGAATATGCTAAAAGACTTATGAGATGTTAAAGTCAGAAGAACTGAAGAGCTTGTATGAACAAGCGAAAACTTGCGAATCTACAAAGAAGCTTGAAAAGACCATGAAAAGAATTTCTTAGATCCAACTGAGGAAGAACAAAATGAAGATTATTCCTTATCAAGCAGCATAAGAAGAATCAGGTGAATCTTCGACAATGGAAACCGAAAATGTTTCCCAGGAAAGCACTGTAGTTCAAAACATCACGAACTACCCCACTAAGATCATCCGGAAAAATAAGATTAAACTTCCTAAGGGGCAGGCTCTTACAGGGAAACTTGGAGAACAAAGTTCTCAGAAGTACATCCTTATGGAACCTAAATGAGGTCAGTCAGTATCTGAAAGAGGGGTTTATATTGATCTCGATAGAGTAGGAGACAAGAGAAAGATAATAGACACCTAGGTAGCTAGCTTAAGGCTAACGCAGGCTTTGGTATTATCTAAATATGCCTACGAGGAAGCTCATGCATATTATGAGTTCATCTTAACTGGTATTATCTAGAAATGGTATCAGTCCTTCAAGAGAAGTTCTCAATGGCCTGATTAGGTAGCCAAATTGGCTCAGACCAATAATCCTCTAGATTTCGCATGTCTATCTATGCACAATTCTGTGAAGACGTTACAAGGCTCAGTGAGCAATCTAAAGAGAAAGCTTCAAATATTCAAAAGTTGAGCATTTGTAACATGAGGTACTTCGAAGAGTACACTAACGAGTTTCAAAATTACTACTGTACCATTGGAGAGCTAGATAATGAAGATCTGGTCAGAACCTTTTAAAGGAAGCTACCAGAACCATGGAACGATGCAGTAGCACAATCTTTGGAAGAAAATCATTTACCGTTTTTTATGGTGAGAGGAATTACTGAAAGAGTTAGGGATTTCCTGAGAAAGCAATGTGTTGACAATAGAAAATCCAAAACTGCGAAGAAACAACTCAGAGGAGTTGAAAATATGTGTCCCAAAAAATTAGAGACATCAACGCAGTGAGGATGTCACATAAAGAAAAAAAATACAAGAAAAGACTCTCTAGTAACAAGCAGAGAAAGAATTTCGCGTCTAAAAAGAAGTATAAATTCAGGAAAAGCTCCTTCAAAAAGAGCTCTGCAGGGGAAAGATCTCCTCCTATGAAGAGATTTTAAAAGAAAAAGAACCAACTCTTCGAATTCCTTTCGAGAAGTGAAGAAGTGCAAATGTTGGCTTTGCAAGGCAGAAAGACATTATGCAAATGAATATCCAAAAAAGGTCAAGAGATCTGTGAAGATTTTAATTGAAGAATATGATGCAGCAATAGAATATACAAACCTGAAGGGTTTTGAGATAACATATTCCGATAAAGAGAATGATTCAATATATTCTCTTGAGTCCCCTCATCCGAAAGTGAAATAGAAAACACTTCAGAAAATTTTGAAGAAGAAAAAGAGGACAGATCTCGTCCTATGTTTGTCCTCAAGGTCCTAAGCTGGAAGGAAGAAACTACTGATATTATCAGTAACTTCCACCCCAATCCAGGAAGATTTACATGTGATTATTTTAACCGTGATGATAATAATTCAATTTCCATGTACTGTAAAAGTACAAGTGAAACCTATCATTGAGAATGCTTCATTACAGAATTACGAAGAAAAACCAATGACAATGAAGTTCACACCATGGTTGAACAAGAATATAAATAGTTCTACGAAGCTAAGGAGCAACATTGACATAACTTGGAAGAAGATTTGAAAAAAATGAAGTTAGTAACTTCATTAAGGCAGAACAAGGAATTAAAGGAGTAATTTGATTTTGTCAGTGATTCAGCAATAAGGCAGAAAAAAATCCTTATCACAGAACATGTTATACAATACGTTAAACCTTTTGATCCCATCAGCGAGTCAGATAAAAGAGAAATCAATTCTTTCATTGAATTGCTTGGTAAAACAACAAAAGATAGAGAACAAGTGAAGCAGGTTCAGAAAGAAAAAAAAAGACGAGCAGATTCAACAATTACATCACTATAGGATTGAAATTTTCCAAATATAGGAAGTACCATCTACATGCCTTTGTAGATAGTGGGTCAGGGTATACTCTTGCCAAAAGATATGCCATACCTAAAGAATATTGGGAAAAGGCTCCAAGATTAGTTACTGGAATAGCCATGGGAGAAAATAAAATAATCATGAATACTATAGCTCGTAATATTAAAGTTTCCTTGAGAGGATGGACTTTTATCTTAAAAATCATCTGGCAATGTGAAAGTCAAGGAGCAGAAGTATTAATTGGAATGACTTCCTCAGCAGACGATAGTTCTGAATCCATAAATGATTGGTTTTGAAAAAAAATAACAAATTCTTTGGGAATTTCGAATTACCAATGCTGTAAGCGTTACTAATCCAAGATTTACAAACTAATATCAGAGATCGTTAGAGAAGAGTGATGATTATAAGCTAGTCATAGAACCAGTTTTGATGC
This sequence comes from Comarum palustre, assembly GCA_951800085.1. Lineage (NCBI taxonomy): Eukaryota > Viridiplantae > Streptophyta > Magnoliopsida > Rosales > Rosaceae > Comarum > Comarum palustre. The sequence continues at coordinate 20,347,340 of OX637584.1, read as the reverse complement.
TAAAAGACCATTTAAAGGGTCAGAGTGAAATATTGGTAATTGAAGGGTTGAATTCAGAAGACTCTGAATAAGAAGAAGAGTATGAATCCCCTTTAGATGAGTCTGATTCAGACCCATTAGAACAAGAAAACTCAGACAGAGAAGAAGAATTTATTAGAGAGCATAACCTAAAGGTGTATGCTAACAAGATCGAGCAGAAGAAAGTGTCAACTATTGCAGAAATAGAAAACATGTTGAAACCCGCAATCAATGAAGATCCTTAGTTGTATTGGGAAAGAGATACAGTATACTGTTAGCTTAAAATGCATGACGCAAATACTATTTGCCATGTTAAAGCAATCCCTCATTATAAGGGAAGATGACAGAAAAAAGATGAAAAGTTAAATTCAAGAGTTGCTCGAAAAGAAGTTGATCAGACCTTCTAATAGTCCTCATCATGCTCCGGCTTTCTTGGTGAGAAATCATGCAGAGCAAGTAAGAGGAAAGGCTAGAATGTTAATTGACTACAGAGATATAAACAAAAAGACAGTCAAAGACGGTTACCAAATAGCCCAAGTAAGAGTGATTATCAATTGACTCAAAGGAGCCAAGATCTTCTCTAAATTTGATGCAAAATCAGGATTATGACAAGTCAAGATGCATCCAGACTCCATTGCTTTAACAACATTTAGAACATCTCAATGGCACTATGAATGGCTGATTATGCCATTTGGCCTCAAGCAGCCCCCGTCTGTTTTCCAAAGGAAAATTTTCAAATCTTACTCAGATTTTTGTATAGTTTATATAGATGACATTCTTGTCTTCTCGTGAACTATGAACGAACATCTGTAGCATCTTGAACAAGTATGCAGACTGATTGTTCAAAAGGGAATCATCCTTAGGCAGAAGAAGATTCATCTAATAAAAAGAGAAATTGATTTCCTAGGCATACATGTTAAAGATGGAGAGATTCGGCTCAAAGAACATATTGTTAACAAAATAAGTCAGTTTCTAGATTATATTCTTGATGCAAAATCCTTGTAGAGGTTTTTAGGAGTTGTCAATTTTACGAGAGATTTTATTTCTCAGGTTAGTGGTCTTATTGCTTTACTCTCTCTAAAAACAAGCTCCAAAAAAGAAATTGTCATTCACAGAAGATGACAGTAATACTGTCATAAAAATCAAAAAGCTAACCAAGAACCCGCCTCCTTTACAGTTACCTGAAAAAGGAGATTCAATCATTTTACAGACTGATGCAAATGATTATTACTGGGCTAGAGTTGTCTTGGTTAATTCTCTGGATACAAATCATGAAAAGATTTGTAAATTTCTTTCGGAAAAGTTTAACGCAGTAGAGTTAAACTATTCTACTGGAGACAAAGAAGTCTTTGCTCTTATTAAGAGTATTAAGGGGGCCGAGGCCTTTTTAGGGAACAAATTTGTAGTTAGGACTGATAATAAAAGATAAAAATTTTAAAACTACAAATTAACTGATGCTGCAGATAGGAGAAGAGTGCTAAAATGACAAATGTTTTTATCTCAGTATGAATATGATGTTGAAATGGTTATAGATAACAAGAATTTCATACTAGACGCCCTTACAAGAGAAATAACAATGTTTCAAAAAGATGACAGAGATGAATGACGCAACCCAAGAAACAGAAGACCAGAATCAAGAGAGATGAATCTTTGGGAAAGATACAGGAGAAGTGATAAGACTATAGGTCCTCTCCATGTTGGACCAGGTTATCAATTCATCGTATTTTATGGAGCAGCTGAAACAAGTCAAGCAACAGGTCATGAAAAGATAAAACTAGTTGATTGGGATAAAATCTCAGAATTCTCCTTGCAAAATGAAAGTCAGTCCAGAGTATCTAGTAAAGAAGAAAAGCTCACTTAAGAGTATTTGTTGTATCCTAAGGATACAACCTCAACTGATCGATCTCAGGGTAAAAGACAGGCTAGCTCATCTCAAACGGCAGACGGTAAAGGCATATCATGTCTGTTAATGGTTGTTGCTTTGCTAAAAAGTATAATAGCTCATTTTAGGGGAAACAGATCACATGTGGTTACAGGAAAGAAAACTATTCATAGTCAGTCTTTAAAGATTTTTAAAGAACTAGTTTTTCAGACGAAAAGGTTGTTGGCATTTAAGCAAAAGATTATCATAGACAATATTCTTTATGCATTCCAGGAAGAAAATGAAGATCATCTGCTTGGAACCCTTCAAGCACTTACAGAAGAATTGAATGAAATCTATACAAAAGAGAATGAAAAGTCTAAGGTAATATATCTACAAAATCTAGAAAGTTCTAAGGTCCCTATGACAACAATGAAACGGTCCGAATGGTTCAAATTTCATGATCATCTGGGAAAAGAAAAGATGCTTCCACTAACTTTGTCTATTGTTCCTGACCCATATTATGGGAGATATCTAGTTAATGTTCAAGCTGAACACCCTCAGAAGAAAAAAAACTGTGGCTAATGGAGAATGATTTTGTTCATAATCTTTGGACAAAATCTAATGAAGACTTAGAGGGATTATCAGAATTGATAATTCAAGCTGTCAAAAACATTAGGCCAGACGGATGTATCCTGAGATTAAAGTTCATATCAACTCCACCTGAATGGATAATGTTGAAAGAACAAATGAACTATATCTCTCCTTATCATTATGTTAGAATAATTCAAGGCCTGATTAAAGGATCAAGCAGGACAAGCGAAAATGACAGCCCAAATCAGAGTATTCTATGGATGAAGGCCATGACAATCATGTGCATTAAAAACATGGTGCAAAGGGATTATGATTCAAGCCTTCTGGCAAGTGGGAAAAAATAATGGTTTCTTGTTATAATCATTCTCCACCAGTGAATTGTGACTTTTTCTCAACCATCATGAGAAATGAAGTTGATTGTACCCTAGCTACTACAGAATGGCTTGAAAAGGTAGAGAAGGAAAAAAGATATAAGATTCCTGATCCCTTTCCTTATGAATCGGACTTAGACAGTGAAGAAAAAGATGAAAAAGCATCAGAACGGGAACAAGAGGGCCAAGATTCGTTGGCTGATTATGATTGCACTGATGAAAAAATATTACAATATAAACATGATGGAGAAATGAGCGGTGGCCGACGCATCACGACAAAATACTTTTCTTTTGTTAAAGTTAGTGCGTCCACATGATGGAGAAATGAGTGGTGACAGACGCATCACGAAAAAAAAGACTCTGTTTTTTTTTTTTAAGTTAGTGCGTTTTTCTTCTTGCTGCCGGCATATAAAAACAATTAACTTTGCTTTTGCTAAAGTAAAATTTGATTCATCTTGTCTCTCACTTTCTCTTAGCTGTGTTTAATTCGGGCATGAAGTCCGTGTGTTATATAAGGAGCCTCAAGCTTCCGAGAGAAGGCATCAAAAAGGAAAACTTAGAACAGAAGTGGAAAACACTCTCAACTTTCCTCTCAAAGATTTCAGTCTGTAATCATTCTGTGTGATGTGCTTATATTATAATTAAGTATTTGTACTTGTAATTATAATTATGAGTAACTAAACACCTTATAGCTGCTTACCCTAGAGTAAAGCTCTAGGTTCTGTATTTGTAGTTATGTTATGTTAAATAAAGTCTAGCTTGTGCCCATAATTCCGTTACAAAAATATTCTTGTTTGTAAATTATTTTACTCTCAGTTATTAGTTTGAATTCTGTATTTGAGATTTTTTTACATACTAAAATCTAGGTATTTTCCACCATAAGACAACAATGATTCTGCCAGTATAGTAACCATTTAGACAGAAAGTCGTTAGGTGAAGTCTTGGCATGTTGAAGACTAGTTTTAAGTTGGTAAATGACTAGGTTTTTAGTTTGTAAGAATATCCTAAATACAACACACAAAAAACACTAAAATACGATTTTACCCTTACTTTTAACTGAATAAGTTAATGGAGGTATATCTTTGATAGAAAATAGAGAAATTCATCTAAATAGTACACCAACTTTTATGCCTTATAAACTTTGGTATATCATGTTTTGAAAACATCAGAAAGGTACATCATGTTTTATCCCGACCTAAGATTGGTATATATGGCCGTTAACTCCATTACAATAACGATTAGTTGACATTTTTTGATCAGAAAAAACAAATTTACCCATTAATTCTCAATTTTTGTTTCTTTTCACATTTTTTTTGTTTTTTCTTTTCTCATATAGCTACTCCGAAGAAGCTATGGATCTGAAGATGCGACAGCCGCGTCAAGCAAAATGTCTGGAGATGGAGAGCATATGAGACCCCGCACGATCTTACCGTGGTTAATGACAAATTACTAAGGCTTAAGTAGTGCTCGGTAACTTCGAGAGTGAATGACCACGTTCATTTTTGAGTTTTTCAAAGTTCTTCAAATTCCTTATTTAAGGACTCGATGTCATAGTACGTGTCGACACGAGTCTCCCGGTATTTTCAGAATATTTTTCAGAGCTTCCGTTTACTTTCTACGAATTTCTGAAGTTTCTGGTAACTTATAATTACCATTCTGATAAATAGTTTTTGTGAATGTGACATCCTAACGTCAAATTAAAATGGTAAAGGGAAGTTCAGAAGTTAAGTCGGACTTCCGGTAAATGAGCAAAGAGTCGATAACCAGAAAAGCAAGTCAAAAGGGTTAAATAGTTAATAAGGAATTGGTTGGTTAACTTGGTCAATATTGTCATTCCTGGTCAAACTAGGAATGCTGAGGTCAAAATGAATGTTATTGTTTCTTGGTTGCTAAGTTACTTTATTCTGTAGTGATTCATTTGACGAGTTAGCTTACGCGGTGACCTCGGTTCATCCAAGGCGATTCCTAGAAGCTTGGAGCTTACGTATGGAACAACTATTCTAGGTAGAGAAGCTAAACCTCCTTTGTTAGTGGTTTTGCATGATTTATGAAAAGTGCATGATTTTGTATGCTCATGGTCGACGCCTCGAGAAAGTTTTCTTTATATTATGTGGTAAATTATTTATGATTGGGCTAAGAAAACCCGAGGCTAGACGTAAATGATTTTTATGTGATGACTCGGCTCGAAAAGTAGTGTTGTCCTGATTTCTGGTGTTTGGCCTGAGAGTGGTGGGACCTAGTATATAGTACTCCCACGGTGTCGATGACCGTGAGCCTCCGAAGGGGTAATGCCCTATTTATTTTATTTTTCCGCTTACGTTTGTCTCGTACAGAGTTAAGCGAGCCGTAAGTGCGGTGTGTACTACGAGTGATATGTTGGACATTAGCTGTAAATGGACACTCTCGCTACTATTCGTTTTCAAACGCATAGGTAGTTGGCCCCGGTTTGCTGTATAGACAAAGCCGGGATTCGGCCGCCTAGATCCGTGAAGTCTTGCAGGCTGTATTGTTCATTGAGCGCTTTGGCCCCTGTTTTAGCATACTGCACCGTTTTCTCGAGAGATATAAAATGTGTGCCAAGGATTTTCTAAATGGTTTTATTCAGAGCTCAAATCTATACGTATATATATATATATGGTTTTATGGTTTTCAAACCTATCATTAGCGGGACTATATGTGAGCACGCGAGGACGACGCTCACCCTACAACAGATTGTTTGCAGGTACTGTGTATTGTGACGGGATAGATAGAGAGAGCTGTGTGTGCGGAGCCTCATTTTCTACTCAGTGTTTCGTCCGAGCCATAGACACTTGACATACTTTATCCTTTGAGTCATTTACCAGAGTATTTGACATAAACAATAAAGGTGTCTTCCTAATTTGTTAACCTTGTTGTATGTTTTTATTGTCGTCGCTAAAGTTTTTAATTGACCCCTTTAATTTGTTCACCTTCCACGAAATTGGAAAAACTCTGATGCCACTCAAGTATAAAAGTTTAATTTTATTTTACTTACTAAAAAGCCTACGACTTTAGGTTAATAAGTTGTTGGCACGCCATTCGAACATGTCGGCTTTTTATTGGCTTAAAATCGTGACAACTGTAGCTCCCCCTCCCGGGCCGCTACAGAGCGGTCACGAGAGAAGGGAGATGGAGGCAGCGTAGGAGAGCAGTCACGAGAGAAGGGAGATGGAGCCGCGACGGAGAAGTAGGAGCAACTGTTGCATCTTCAGATCCATAGCTTCTTCAGAGTAGCTATATGAGAAAAGAAAAAGAAAAAATTGAGAATTAATGGGTAAATTGGTATTTTCTGATAAAAATGTCAACTAATCGTTATTGTAACAGAATTAACGGTCATATATACTAATTTTAAGTCGGGGTTAAAACATGATGTACCGTTCTGATGTTTTCAAAACATGGTATACCAAAGTTTATAAAGAGCAAAAGTTGGTATACTGTTTGGATGAATTTCTCTAGAAAATTATAGTTTGGTTATCACTTTGATCACGTTGACCTGACCACAAGAGTTAGGACACTAATGGTGAACTTTTCTCTAAGGGTGGGCATGAGACGGGATGAGACGGGATTGAGGTCATCCCACGTTCAGTCCCGGTTGTTACACATGTGACGGGATCGGGACGGGCCTTATATTTTTTAGAGTAGATCCCCGCTAGGTCTAATCCCTGATGGGACGGGACGGGATCTGGACCGGACGGGACGAGACGGGATCTGGACGAGACGGGCCCAAAATCCCGGCCATCGTGCATCAATTTCTTTTGTTTTGAAAATAATATAGTTTCATTTGAAATTTTATCTAGGTGTCTTCATAAGATTTGTAGTAGACATATTAAGATTCATTCCAGAATTTGAATCACTTGAAAATGATTTTTCTAGATTAATTTATGATTTTTTAAAGTTTAGGGTCTGCATCAATAAATTTTGAGATTCTGAACCAGTTATAAATTTGTTGCTTATTTAAGATTAGTGTCTTCATGAAAGTTATAGAGGACATCTTAAAGATTAATTGAGAGTTGGAATCCCACAAAAATAAGGTTTCTAAAATTAGTTATAAATTTTGAAAGTTAAACGGGACGAGCCTAATGTCAGCCATCTTGCATTAGTTTTGTTTCCTCTTGAAATGATATAGTTTCATTTGAAATTTTATCTAGGTGTCTTCATAAAATTTGTAGTAGGCATCTTAAGATCCATTCTATAATTTGAATCACTTAAAAACAATTTTTCTAGATTAAGTTATGATTTTTTAAAGTTTAGGATCTGCATCAGTAAATTTTGAGATTCTGAACCAGTTGACTTCTTTTAAAAAAAACCGTATAAAGTCGTTAGTTATTTAAATTTGGTGTGTTCATGAAAGTTACCGAGGACATTTTAAACATTAATTGAGAGTTAGAATCTCTTAAAAATAAGGTTTATATAATTAGTTATGAATTTTGAAAATTAGAATGGACGAGCCTAATCCCAGCTATCTTGTATTAGTTTCGTTTCCTCTTAAAATCGTATAGTTTAATTTGAAGTTTCATCTAGGTATCGTCATATGATTTGTAGTAGACATTTTAAGGTTCATTTCAGAATTTGAATCACTTGAAGATGAATTTTTTAGATTAAGTTACGATTTTTTAAACATTATGGTCTGCATTAGTAAATTAAGAATATCAATTTTGAGATTTTGTACTAGTTGACTTATTTTTAAATTATACAAATTGATTTGTTATATAAGTTTATTGTCTTTTTGAAAGTTATAGAGTATATCTTAAAGACCATTTGAGAGTTGAAATCTCTTAAAAATTAGGTTTTTATAAATAGTTATGAATTTTTAAAGTTAGACAGGACGGACCTGACTGGACTCAAAATTTCAGTCCCGTGTGCCGTCTTGTTGTTTTTCAAACAAGACAAAACAAGTGTTTTTAGTTTTAAATCCTACCACAATCAAAACAGGATTAGAACTGAACTGGGACAAGACCGGAATTTACAGAATTTATCTCTATCACTACTTTTCCGGTTTTTCCTTTGTATTATTAACAACCAGGTTGTGTCGCGAGAAAACTACTCATGGTCCACGATCATCCTGTTCCACATGACTTTTTGGCGTCATACACATGGAAGGAGAAGACTAACGAGGAGCTGTGGCCCATCCCAAGGCACCTAATTCTTGAGTTGGCCGCATCGTTTCTCCATCTGTGACTTGAAAACCTCTTCAGCTCTCCAAGGTTGATCTGAAAAACACTGAAAACTTCAAGTCCGATCAAACCCCCACTACTTCTTTTCTATTTTTCCTGAGACAATTAGCTTTCATGGAGCTGTGTCATGGAAACTACCTAAGAATATGCAGCCGCTCAGTTTACTTGAACTTCAACTTGGACGGCAAGTGCTCGTCGGCCGGTACGGCCATATATCCATCCTGTCCTCCTGCGATCGATAGCTATATACTGTATGTTGTTGCTTCTTGAATGCCACTTTTATGCATCTCTTATTTTGAGTGACTTTTATCCATCAATATTATCACACACAGTGATCAACAGCTCGACCATTCAGTTTCTTTTTTTTATTATTATTTATGAATTACCAGTTACTGGTCAATCATGCAAAGTTACAAGCTGTTAGACAAGTTGATAATCATTTAAGATATTGATAATCGTAGTAATCTAATTACCATTTGAGCGTTTTTGACAGATTTCCGGTTCTTTTGTAGAGGTTATATTTATATTTACTTTAATTTATCAACAATTAAATCATAAATTTAGACTGTTATATATGGATGCTTGGGTTTACGAATAAGAAAACTTGAACACAATTTTTTTTTAAAGAATAAGAAAACTTGAACACATATGCTCCATACTTCTATAGACATGAGTATTTTCTTCAATTCTGCTGAAATGGTATTAGCTAGTATTGATAAAACTGAGACAATTTTAGACATAGTGAATTTGTCTCCCCTCTTCCTAATAGCAGAGATGTACCATTTTAGTTTATGCCATCTTCTTTTGTGATTAAGTCATGCATCCTGATAGTTAGCTTCCGTCGATGTCCGTATCAATAGTGTTAGCCGAAGAACATCTCTAGTAGTATTGATAAATTTATCAATTTTTAGATGGTAAAAGCTTTTTTGTATTGCTAAACTTTAACATTAGCTAAGTTTTAATTAATTATCTCTCTAAGATCGATAGATTTATTAATTTTCATTATCAATTTCTAAATTTGTCAGCTTCTTAAGTATTCTACTGGAACAAAATATTCATCTAAAAATTGACAAATTTTCAGTTTATTAATACTAATGGAGATACCCTTATATGTCTTGCTAATTACAAGTATTTTCTGTGTTTTTTACTACAACTTGTCAATTATAAGAGATCGAAAATTCCATTGGGTAGGTAGCCAAATCACAAATCTGAAATATGAGTATCTCCAGATATGATATATGATACATTCCTGAAATAATGTTTCTCCAAACAGGAAACAGGGAAAATTCCATTGGAAAATCGAGTGCATGCGTTGCCGGAGTAAAACACCGATCCATGTATATCCACAGCGTGAAGATCAACCGACGATGGCGTTACTCATGTTAAAGACCATGGAGCTATTCATTTTCTCTCTAGTTTGGTACTTAATTAGTGGTAATGGTAAGTTGTTTACTGCCAACCCTTTGCTTTTGTTTACATATTTCAGCTTTACCAGAATCATTCGTAGAAAAAAATTATTAGCCGATGAAATAATAATAATAATAATAATAATAATTCCGTCGTCTAATAAGATATACTTAACCGACGGACAAACTTTCGTAGCCTAAGTTATCACTTAGGCGTCGAAAAACTATTCTGTAGGCTAAGTATATCTTTGATGACAAAATTTTTTACCTAGCTAACAGAATTTTTATCTATAAATATAAATGATTAATTATAATAACTTAGGTGACGAAAACTTGTTCCGTCGACTAGGTTATGTCTTAGCCGACAAAAAAATTCACTTAATCGACGGAATCATTTTTATAGAAAATAAAAAAATTAACAACCACTTAGTCGAATGAATAATGTATTCCGTCATCTAATTAAGTTCCGAAAAATTTGAAAAACAATTTTCCCCATAAAATTTCAAAAAATTTGAAACTATATCTATACCTCTCCTCCGATCCACTCCTCCAAAACTCAACCTCTAGCTCTCTCTCTCAACCGCACCAACCACCACTACCGTCGACGTAAGATTTCGATATCAATGGAGGTGGTTTTGGTTTTGGGTGGCGGTAGTGGTGGATTTGGAGGCGGTGGTGAAGAGGAAAAAAATCGAATAACAATATTAAAAAAATGAAAATTAAAGAATTTAATTATTGAAAAAAATGATTAATTATTCTTAAAATAAATTATAATTATTTTTAAAATTTTATATTCCGTCGACTAAGATTTTAGTCGACAAAATAATTTTCGTCAGCTAAGTTAATCGTATCTTAGCAACGGACCAAGATTCGTCGTCTAGGATATGTCTTAGTCGACGGAAGTTCTTGTTTACGTCGGCTATTGTCTTAGCTGACGAAAAATTGTTCTTAACCGAATTAGTCACTTTTACAGTAGTGTACGGGTTGACATTATTAGAATTAGTCACTTTTACAGATGTTTCAACACATACTACAGAATATAAAGTTATGAAACGATACTTCGTTAATCCATCGTTTGGTATAAAAGAAATGTGTGTGTGAGAGAGAGCAGCATCAGATCAGATTACTAAGAAGGCAAGTGATGCAGCGGAAAGTAAATTGATAGGAGATTGGAATCCACCAATCTGTTTTTATCTCAAATCCACGAGAGATTCTGGAATGCACCAGGAATTGAGATAAACTCAAAAGTTTTTTTTGTATGAAATCAAAGTTATCGAATACAACTGATAGAGGCTCTTATATAGGATAAAACAAACCCTAAGACAACTAACAATGAAACCTAAAAGCCCATGGATTAGAATAAATTAAAGTCCAAAACAAATTAATTAAAATAAAACAAAACAAAATAATAAAAATAAAACTCGAAAAATAATTAAAACAGTTTTCTGGAAGCCTAACGAATTTAGATATTCGTAAATAATTTGCCACGATCAAACGGTTCTCCAATCTTTATTTTTCGTCGGAAAGCGACCCCCCCTTCGTTCTACATCAGTCTCCTCCACTTCAAAAGAACTCGACCTCGAGTTCTTGAATAAAGAAGAATAATTTGTAGAAAACAAACTCAATTATAAATTTAGTAATTGAACTATTGTGGTTTAGAAGTCGAAGTCTCTGCAAACTCTGAGGGTACAATCATGAATCCAACACTAAAGATGAGTTCGTCAATTGCTTGAGAGGAGTCTTCTTGATTTCCAAAATTGCATTCTAGAATGATCTTTGGATCCGGCTCTGAAAGATTCACTTGATGCGAGGCTTTTTCAATACTGACAACCGAGTCAACATGAGCAAATGCTTCTCTAATCTGCAAAGTGATTTCTTCAACATTCTTTTCACACACTTCAGGCTTTGCAGGCTTGATTGTAATCTTGTTCAACTCCTCTTCAACATTTTTTTCACACATTTCAGGCTTTGCAAGCTTGATTGTAATCTCGTTCAACTCATTCATGAATAAATATGTTCCATCTTTACAATACTACCTTTGACGCTTTAATGTCATGGTTTTCCAAAAAACACATCACTAACATCCATATCAATCACATGACAAGTGACCTCATCGTTATAAAATTCTTCTATAGAAATGGAAATATTACAAACCTCTGTCACAAGTGCACAATCATCAATCCAAAATGGATTGCTCAACTTCACTGTCGGTAATTGAAGGGAATGAACAACCTTGCTTGCAACAAAATTCTCATGCAGATCACTATCAATTATTGTTAACCATACCTTGTTTTTGATGAAACACGTTCTGAAAGTCGTCGTAATCTGGTAAGGTAAATATCCAATGTTCCATGCTAGCTTTCTTTTTTTTCTTCTTCTCTTCTTCTTCTTCTTCTTCTTCTTCTTCTTCTCTTTCTTCTTCCTCTTCTTCCTTTCTTCTTCATCTTTCTTTCTCCTGTTTTTTTTGTCAGGCCGGGCAGGGCCGGATCGGGTCGACGGTTAACGGGTTGGGTGGGTTCGGGCTGCCGGGTCAGGTTGTTACCGGGTCGGGTCCGATAACTGGGTCGACATCCAGAAAACCCAGTTTTTCTGGGTTTCGAATTCTGCCAATTTCTGGGTCGGTTTTCTGGCTTACACCGGAGGTGCCGAACGACACCAAGCTGTTGCGCCAGAGGTGGAGCCCAGGCGGGGCAACCTTGGCTGGGGAGGCGTCGGGTTGGGTGGCGATACAATTGCCGGAGGTGGAGCCCAGGCGGGGAATCTTGAGCTGGGGAGGCACAGGGTTGGGGCGGCGCTGTCGCCGGATCGGAGAAGAGCAGCAGAAAAGGACGAATGACGCCTTCGTCCGTCGGGTCAGGGTAGTGCGGTTGCGGCGCTGTGTTTTTTTTGCTTCTGAATCGATTGATAAATCACTCATCAGGAATCAACCAAACTCTGATTACCAATTTATGCAGCAGAAAGTAAAGGGATAGGAGATTAGAATCCACCAATCTGTTTTTGATCTCAAATCCACGAGAGGTTCTGGAATCCATTAGGAATTGAGATAAACTCATAGGTTTTTTTTTATAAAATTAAAGTTATCAAATACAATTGAAAGAGGTTCTTTATATAGGAGCAAATAAACCCTATAACAATTAACAATGAAACCTAAAAGCCCATGGATTAGAATAAAATAAAGTCCAAAACAAATTAATTAAAATAAAACAAAATAATAAAAATAAAACTCGAAAAATAATTAAAACAGTCTTCTAGAAGCCTAATGAATTTAGATATTCGTAAATAATTTGTCACGATCAAACGGTTCTCCAATCTTTATTTTCCTTCGGAAAGCGATCCTCCTTCGTTTTAGGCTTTGTATATGAACTCAGCCAACTCTTTTTTGGCGGAATGCACGCAACTACTATATTTGAGGTCTCATGGTTGGGCATGATTTTGAATTTATGATTCTACTACGTACTCAGCATGCATTATTTTCTGTCCTCATACCGATCGGTCATTAATTTCTCGATCACTTTTACAGATCTACAGAAGTGTGCTCGATTTAGCTAGCTAGGGATTTAGCATACATGTGCTCATATATATGGTTATCTGCATATGTGGGCGTTAAGTTGGAAACTAATTAAGTCCGATAGTTGAACTCAGAGACATTCTTCAGTGTACAAAATGACCTCAATTGCATTGGATTTGACCTCGAAGTTAAAGATGTGTATGAGGATCGAAGTAAAATGGAAAGCTTCCGTTATGGAGACCACAACAGATTCAAGTCATTCTACTGAAGAGATCGTAATGAAATGGTTCCAAGAGCAAAGATAGTACGTACGTAGAAGCTCCCGAGCTAAGAGGCACTTGTAGAGCAAACCAATGTACTATAAAAACGTTAGGAGCTAGTCGGGTGGACAACGGGTGACTAGCGTTTAGGTGGGTTAATCGGATAATTATTCGGTTTTCTAGTTCTCTAGACTGAAACGGTAAAGCACCGTCTAACGCCTAGCTGCGGGGATTTTAGAACATTGGTGCTAACTATAACAAAACACAAAATGCTTTTAACATAGTCCCAGAGATTGCAAGCAACCGGCTAGATCGATGTCCATCAATCGAAAAGAAAGTTGTATCCAAGAGGTGCGTGAAGTTCTACTATCATCATTAAGGTGCCTGATCAACAATGAACCCAAGACGTTAATGAAGTTATATGGAACCTTGAGGTCACTATCGAAAATTGGACATGAGAGGTCTGAAATTGCACTCATGCATAACACAACTCTGGAACAGGTTCCCACAGTCAAATATAATGAACACAAGAGACAATTGTGGCTGAAAAAATTGATATTGATTCACCTCACAAAGGAGGAATTATATACAAATTACAACCGAGCCAAAATAGGCAAGTATATTTTCCTAAGGTAAGTGATAATCCTAATAATAATAGTAATTACAAAATATTATAGAATATATACAAAAGGAAAGTATGACTCACACCAACACTCCCCCTTAAGTTGGCGCATACAAATCATGAATGCCCAACTTATCAAGTGAGTCATAAAAAACCTTACTCGAAACTGCTTTAGTCAAAACATCAGCTAACTGTTATTCAGAGCGAACAAAAGGAAAGGAAATAAGCTTAGAATCAAGCTTCTCCTTGATGAAATGTCTGTCAACCTCAACATGCTTGGTTCTATCATGTTGTACTGGATTATGAGCAATATCAACAGCTGCCTTATTATCACAATATAAATCCATGGATTTCTTTGGTTTAAATCCCAAATCATGAAGTACATTTCTCAACCAAAGTAATTCACAAACTCCATGGGCCATACCTCTATACTCTGCTTCAGCACCCGATCGAGCCACAACTTTTTGCTTCTTACTCCTTCAAGTAACAAGATTACCGCCCACAAAAGTGAAATAACCAGAAGTAGACTTCCTATCTCACTACCAAGATAAGGACTTTAGCCGACGAAAATTTTTCGTCGGCCTGTTCACCATTTTCGTCGGCTAAGGTTATAGCCGACGACACGTCGTCGGCTAAGAAGTCGTCGGCTATACTCCACATCTTAGCCGACGAAAAAATATAAAAAATTCATCGGCTATACTCCAAACCTTAGCCGACGAAATAATATAAAAAAATCGTCGGCTATGATCCACACCTTAGCCGACGAAATAATATAAATATTTCGTCGGCTATAATCCAACACTTAGCCGACGAAATATTAATATTATTTCGTCGGCTAAAGTTTTTAAAAAATAAAAATTAAATAGAGCATAGCCGACGAAATTAGCACACTTTCGTCGGCTATAATACTTTTAGCCGACGAAATTAGCACACTTTCGTCGGCTAAAGGTTGTTGGAAAAAAAATTAAAAATAGCATAGCCGACGAAATATGGTAAATTTCGTCGGCTATAGTACTTTTTATACTAGAAACCCAAACAAAATTTATACATTACCATCCAAGCAAGCTGCAAATTACAGAAACAATTTCATAACCAACAACAACACACCATCTAAAGTAACATAAACATTTTGCATTAAATTTTCAATTCATAAATTGTTCATAAAACCTAAAAAGTAAATTAATATTTGTTCATAAACCTAAAAAACTAAATAAATAATTGTTCATAAACTTAAAAAACTAAATGAAATCGATATCGTCTAAATCAATATCTGCTCCAAGATGAGGTTGTTGGGGAGGTTGGGGAGGTTACGGCGGCTGAGGTAAGACAATAGGCGGGGGCATGGGCGGAAGCGGAAGTCCCTGCTGCTGTGCAGCTATAAAATCTTGCATGTACTGGTACATCTGCTGCTGTTGTGTCTGCTGGGCGGCATGGCATGCTATAGTGTACTCCTGTAGAGCGGCAGTATATGCTGCTTGGGCGGCCTCTCTCGCGGCAGTATATGCTGCTTGGGCGGCCTCTCTCTCGGCATTATATGCTGCTTGGGCGGCTTGTTGTTCCCGTAACATCTGAACTTCCGCCTCAAGCTGAGTCGTTCTGCTGCTGGTCGAGGCTCCTTTTTTCTGAAACCCAGGAGTGGTTTTCAGTACCCCCTCGCCCTTCTTTCCCAGGCCCCGACAGTAGAAGTTATTTCCTCGCGGTGGGAAGGCTGTGCCCATGATCCTGGCCCCAACGCTGAGATCCGAACTGTCGATCCGGGACATGGCTTCGGACATGTCTTCCTCTTGCGTGTCAGGCCATGTCTCCCTGACTATAGCAGCCATCACCTCGTCACTAGCCTGCCTCACCCTCGCCTAATTTGATAGGAAAATAAAATTAATTAACATTTTAAAATATATATATATATATATACATATAATTTACTAAATTTTAAAACGTAAAACGACTTACAATATCCTCCTGGGAGTCAGGATATGCCCTCTCGTACGTATAGACGTACTGGTTGACCTCTGGATGTTCACTGGCCGCCTCCTCCATCAACGATGCGAACGGTCTAGAACCGGCATGATGGTTCCTCATGTTGCGTTGCCGGTTCTGAGCGTTCACCCGGGAAACGGCCTACAAAGGAATCGAATTAGTAAAATATTTTAAAACGTATTAAATATAATTCAATATAATAAATAATTATTTTTAATTACCTGTTTATGTGGGTTGTTGAATTCCGATATCAGAAGCCAACGCCACTCGTACTCCCTGAACTGGAACTCAAGGGGGGTGCCGGAACGTTCGTTCCCATGTGTAGTCCAGTGGGTCCGTAACTCGTTCTTCCACTCCTTGTACCTGTAATACGCCAAAAAAAATATAAATATTATAAATTAAACATAGTTTTTTTTTGTTCTTAACTTTGCAACGTACCTTCCCCCGTGCACAACGTCCGCCCAGGTGTTCCTCAGGTACTCGGGAACGTCAAACCACACCTGCATTTAAACATTTATTACTTTAGACGTTCATAAATCTACAATGTAATAAATAATGTTAAATATGAATTTTGTTATACTTACCGACATGGCGTTGTGGACCATGTCCTTAACCTCCTGTGGGACCTCGCCCCAGTCTGACCACAACATAGGGACTCTATCCCTAATAAGCGCTCCCACGCGGCCAGAGTACATCCTCGTCTTGCCGCCCGATACTACGTTCCCATCCTCATCAGTATCAATGACGATCCTTCCCGATGTACTCACTATCTTCTCGAGAGCTTTCCCCGTGACCGGACCTCTCTTCTTCCTTGTCGGCTTGGCTCCGACGGTACCTATCATAAATTGATGATTAGTAAATTAATTTTATTATAACATATATAACATAACAAAGTACTTATATAATCATTACCTGAGGGCGTTGGGGCGGATGCGACGGACTCCGACTCTGCAGCCGACGATGATACCCTCGCAGAAATTAACTCTGTAGCAAACGGCACGAACAGGTACACCGCTGATGGGGTCACCTGGGGGGGTAGTGGATA